>BGZK01000469.1:0-398915 GCA_005406025.1 Eumeta japonica | reverse complement strand
TCCATAATTCATCAAATTCTAAAAATTCATACTACATGATTTCACCTAAATTATCTTTAAATCGCTCTACATACTCATCTATTTACATTCTGATCCTCAAGCTTATCGACTTTTATTCGTTCTAACTCCGTAGTAACCATTTTCGCATGGTGTCGCCAACGTTGGCATAAAGCCTTAATTCGACAGACCACTAAAAACTGGTACATTTACGCCACGGTACACTCTCGTATCCACAAGTTTGCTTCTCGACAAATCATCCATGATTATTAAGTCTATCATGCTTTTGTCTGACAGTGTATGTATGTATGTATACATATTATATACCTAAATATTCATTGTTGGATACGAACATAATTAACTTCAGCATTGATTTATTAAGCGATGAATACACCTTCTCTGTATGTAATTTTATCTCGTAAAAGACGTCGAATTTTATTATCAACCATGTTTACAAGAATTCTCTGATTTAATTTCAAAGTACATTTTTATTTTAATAAAATTTTACTTTCAAAGTTTATCTACAAAATCTCTTTTTCAGGTATATTCTCTAGAAACACGAGATAAAACAATTCCAAACGTTGCTTTATTTAGCGCCGTTTCGTAGAATATTGAGGTGGTAACATTGTTGCTTTTATTGTCTCTCACCAGCAAATTGCGTTACATAGCACAAACTACAGATGGTACTACGCAAATAAAATAGGTAGGTATATTTTGCATATTATGCATTGCTGTATATTATCTACCTGTGTATTTGTTGTTGGAGAGGAACATAAACATTTTTTTTCATGGGAAGTTATCATATTCTCACGGCTAGTTCAAAAGATGCCGTGCAAAGTTCGGTTGCTCAATAATTAAAACACAAAGGACAATTCTTAAAACATCAAAGTATCGCATTGAAAGTCCAATTACTCACTCAGCACTACATATAAAGTCCCCTATAAAATATATCATTTGTGATGTAAAAATTGCGCAATTGGAATTCGATGTAACCAGGGTTGTTAATATGGCTGTAAACAGGAATAGATATGGTTGTAGATGTGTGCGAAGAATCTAAGCTATTTTTATATTCCTTTTGGTTTTTTGTTTGTCTATAAATTATCATTTAAGTAAACCGATTAAAGTTTTAATGATTATGGATCGATAAATGTAGATGAATTAAAAAAAATCTTTCTTGTGCAAATTACGAGATGTTGTGTGTTATAATGAAATAATTAATTATAACGTGTAGTGTTTCCATATAAATATTTTAAAAGTTAGTTCTGAAATAGCCATCTGTGTATATTAAACGTTTTGAGCAAAATGAGCAGCTAGAGATTACGACGCCGACGGCCAAGTGAGCCTGGGTCGCTGGTAACCAAAAGCAGCAATTCTGAATAGGATAGAGTTAAGAAAATGAACCTAAGCCTGATTATGGTGATGATTTTGGAAAAAATAAAAACACGATTGGATAGAATATATATGATGAGAGAATTAGTCAAGTCAAACTGATTTGTTGTCTTCTTGTTAATAAACGATAGTAATCGGAAGGCAGGTGTCGAGAGAAAAATAAGTAAAGGAAACAAAATGAAAAGGACCGCGCACGCAACTATGAATAGTAAAAGATCTCGCGATAAAAGCGTTTAACTATCTACGATGGAGTATGTTTTCTACATCTATGTTCTATTCGTAGAACGTAAATGTAGAAATCGACTTAGTATCGCATAAATTTTGGTGTAGTAGAAGAAACGTGAAGTTATAATCATTATTATTCTGGAATAGCGTATGTGAATCGTTCTTGATAGCTGAACATGGGAGCAGTGATTCTATATATATCCATAGATTTTGAAGAAAGATGTAGTAATTAGAATAGATAAGAGTACGTTAAAATATGCCATCTAACAATAAAAATGAAAGTAGACAAAAAAGACGCCTTAGACAATTTTTGCATTTTAAATTAGTGGCGTATTAAATTAGGGCTTAATTATAAGCACACGAAACCGGCCAGCCTGCATTTCTGAATACCAGTAAGTAAAAAAAGTATCTAAAGATCATATAAGGTTGAAAGCTTCTATATCTAGAAAGAAATTATAGTTGTTTTCTTAGTTTGGTCAATAGAGGTAGTCATGCTCTAGGAAACGGACGTGAGCTTACAAATAAGGCAAATAAAAAAAAGCTCTTAATGATATTTAAATTTAATACGATATTACGATTTCTATGATTTTATACAATATTACAAATTCACAACAATAGAATTTAGCTACTGACTCGATATAAAGAACAATTTAAAAGAAAGTGAATAATAACTTGAACTATGCGCATCGTATTCATTTGGGAATAAATATTTATATATATATAAATATAAATCGGTTTAATATATTTCAAGTTAATTTTTTTTTGTGATACAAATTATAAAATATTTAAGAAAAATTAAGAAAAAAACGTTAAATTGAATACATGCCGAATTTTAAACTCGAATAACTATTAAAGGAGTGAACTTACAAAAAAAAACACAAGAGACATTTTATTTAGAGAGTACAATTTCTTTTAAAAATATGTGTCACTCAATCCGATACACTCATTCAAAAATAAGTTATAAAATTTCAAATATAAAAAAAAATTCCATGTTATGTGAAAGTAAAATGGAAATTCATAATGAGCGTCCTTTCAGTATTAATATTAAGAGCTCTCGTTTTCACAGGCTTTTTTTTTATGACTAGGAAGTTATTTCACTGCGAGTTTTGAAAAAAAAATGGTCGATTTTTTTGAACCGTTTTAATAAATATATATACATGGAATATATTGATATCAAACTGAATTTTAATGTATAACTTTTGTTGGATTAAACTGTTATTATACTACATACATATGTAATGAATGTAAATGATAGGTATTAGTCACACGACTAATTTTCAATCAATATCTGCTATAGCACGTTCACTGCGCTGCTTTCGAGTGAGAAGATTGTCAAAACTGATAAAGTGACACGATTGCTGACACTAAAATTGTTGTTATTATTGTTTATAGTTGAACAATAAGTTCAACTATAATTTAAAACTTAACCTTATTTATTTGTCCATATTTATTTTATATAATACATTTAATACTATTATTACACGTGTACGTAATAGAGTATTTTATTTAGATTCTTCTGACCATGATCCTCATTGCACTGAAAGTGAAGATATCAAAGAATCTTTAAGACACAATACCCAAACACGTCCAGCCGTCGATGTCAAGTACCAGATCGCTCCAACGATAGCAGACAATATGACAGCATAAAGAAATTTCGCACCCGTCGCTCTAAACAAAAGCTGTCGTTGAAACCGTCTTCATGACAGTACTGCGTGCCTCCGGATGCACGCAAAGCATAATGCTCCTGTTCGAAGAAGAAGAAAGTAGAGGCCTGTCGAACCCAAGCATATTTTAATGTTTTTTGAATTCTACTATACTATTAAAACCAGCTACTGATTGCTTTTTACTTCATAATGAACACCAGCCGAAAATCAGAGCCACGGCGTAGCCTATATATAATATGTATTAAACCTTCATTTAAGTTATAAGCTTTTTACTTGTCATCCAAAATAAGAGTTCCCTTTCCTTCTTTGTTATAATTTTTGATGACACATAACTTATAATTTATTGTTATTATTACATAATCACAATAATTGCGAAAACATTATGTATATTTTTTGTAAATACATATACCTATATTAAGTTTATTGTGCGTCTGTTCAAAGAAAATATGTATATTTATATTTGTTTTATTCCGCAGATTGAAATGTAAAACGCAAGGGCGAATACATTACAGCAAGGAAGTGTTAATAACAAAATTGTTTCCTATTATATTAAAAGGTGTTTTGTAATTTTTTTTGTAGCATTTTAAAAGGGCAATCGAGCGTGCGTATTTTTTTTTGTAGCAATTTAAGGGGCAAACGAGCGTGAGAGCCTCCCAAGAGTGGATATCCGCAACCCTAAATCGCTAGTGCGATATCGGCCGTAAATTTTCATGATAATTTACAATAAATGTATTACGAAAATGTTGTTGAAAATTAAGAAATAATACAAACAAGCAGCGATATAAATAGGACGATATACATTTTTTAATAAAGTATAGAGAAACATGTGAAAAAAAAATCATCAAATAATCTCGATATGGAAATTATTGCGTATATTCATGTTTCTTCATCTGTGGCATGGTGTAACAAAAAATGTGGAATTTGCTGGCGAAATCAATTATTTTAGGATTGAAAATGTCAAGTAATTATTGATTAAGATAAATGGTTTTGTTAATAGAGGAATTAAAAACACAACGATTGCAACACATCTATATTACAAATAATATCACAAAATAATCAACAATAACAAAAGAGACAATTTATAAAGGACGTGACTCCTTCAAGTGTAAAGAAATATCATTTATTTATTTATGGCCGTGTTTCCAGTTCCACTGCTTGTGGCCGTCGTGGCCGCCCTTGTTGCCGTGACCTTCGTGATGCTGCCAGTGCTCGTCGTGGCCGCCCTCGCCGTGGTGGCCCTTGTGCTCGTGGTGGTGACCGCCCTTCTCGTGGTGTCCCTTCTCACCGTGCTCGTGTTCGTGGTGACCTCCGTGGTCGTGGCCCTTGTGGAAGTGTCCTCCCTTCTTGTAACCGCCCTCGTGGTGGTGGCCCCCGTAACCCTCTTCGAATCCTGACTCGCCGTGTTTGTCGTGGAAGTGCTTGTCCTTCTTGAACTCGTCTATCTTGTGGATGCCGTGGTGACCCTTCGTCGAATGGCCTTTGTGGTAATGACCCTTCTCTTCGAAGCCGTGGCCCTTCTCACCCTTTTCGCCGTGGTTGTGCTCGTCATAGTAGCCGTCGTCGTGGTGGTGATGCTTCTTGTGTCCGCCTTGTTCGCCGTAGTGACCCTTGTGGCCCTCGTGGTGGTGGTGACCCTTCCCGCCGTGCTCGTGCTCGTGGTGTCCCTTGTAACCCTTCTCGTCGTGTCCGCCGTGTTCGCCGTGGTGGTGGGCGTGATGTTCCCACCGCCGCCCTTCTCCCAGTGATTGGACGCGGCGGCGACTAAATCGGCGGTCCGTTTAGCGCGCACGTCCCTCCCGGCGGCCGAGCACGCCACCGCCACCAGGCAGCACAGCGTCAGTAGGTTTCTCATGTTGTGTCGTTGAGCAACGATTGCCAAATGTTAACTTTACGCCGATTTCATTTAGCTTATATACTATTGCCAATAACTGTGCGGTCGGTATAATTTAATGTCAAGGCCGATGCGGAATAAAGTCACGCACTGAAAAAACAATAACAAGTAACTCGGTCACTAACGTAGGCGTGACTGCACTCCTACTGCATCGGAACCGCTGCTTGGATGATATTCTTACCATAGTTTTCAAAATAGATAGTTAATGCCAATTCGAGAAAATTGAAGAAAACTTTCACGTCATGTTATTTTTGAAATTTTATTTGACCCCTTAATGATATTGTTATGTAATGCCCGTTATTATCATGCGTTAACATTTTTAAATAGTGACTTATCTTATTTATCCCTTTATGCATACAAAGTGTAATAAAAATTTAATACCTATCCGATTCAATATAGACAAATACTTTACTAATCGCTACATATTTTATAATATTATAAGGCGATTCAAAGTTATTGAATTGCGGTCGTCGGCGTTTTTAATTCTAGACGATGGGGACGTCGCACTGCCGTTTCTTCTACTTTATATTAATTTTATGAAAGTAACAAAATCAATATACTTATGATATTATTCGTTCCCGTGTATTTTTAACTAAATTTAGTAAAGCAGGTTAGTTAATTATGTAAGCGTCGGTTAAAAAAATGTTTAATTTTTCTGTTATGTAAAATAAGTTCCAATATAACCCAAAAACATTTTCGCCACAAGTAAAAGCTGGTAAATAAGTAGATAAGGTAGATAAGACTGTCAAAATAATTCTAAGAATATTTAATTCTGTTTTGTTTTGTTTCTTGGAAAATCTAATTAGACCTCAGATCTCTTATTAGACGACCTCACAATTTTCTGAGAAAGCCTCCCTTTTTAAAATATCTTTTGATCATTTGTTTGCTTTGCCATTTTATAAGCCATAGTCAATAGGATTAGTCTCATCTTGTTCACAGAGCGTTCGTCCTGTTAGTGGCGGAATGTATGATTTTGTGTTACAACTATAATAATGGTAACATTAAATGTTATCGATATAAGAACATCACTAAAAACGTCACTCATTATCATGCACATTGCCATCTGTGATTCCATCTATAGGCTAAAAATCACATTTTCATTTTTTGCCTATAAATGGAAAGACTTTTAGTCGAATATGAATTATAATGCAGTATAAATATGAAGTTAGTTGTACATAGTTATAATGTGTTATCGGAAGAACGATCATAGTTTTCATGTCGACAAATTTATGAATATTGTTAGAAAGATTGACAGAATATTTGGGACACATAAATAAATGTTTACTATTAAAAAAAATAGTTTTACAATGATTTAGTTTGAGAGTTGGAGGCTCAAAAATGAAGTCATAAAGCCAGCTACGAACTATTTGGATTTTGGACAAATAACGGGTTTGATCGTACAAATTCATATCGGTCTCACCTTAGATCGTATAAATAAACAGACACGATATATCCTTCTATCGGCCGTCCGATTCCAGAAATGGTAGGATTTCTGGTGCGTCATCGACGTTAATCTATCGTTGTTCAATTTACATTGTTGCTTTAGGACGCTCTTACGTCGATTTCTTTAAATTGAGTGTTCGATGTACATTTTAAACGTTATTGTCGCTGCCATTTTCACTTTAAGTTACTTTGATTTGCGTCGCTGAAGCGTTTGATGCACGAGTCGTTCCGTGGAGGCAATTTAGAAGCATTTTATACAGAACGCTTGACTTAATATTGACATCGAGTATTCTCGTTAAATCTTAAAATATATGTTAATTTAATGATACCTGATGTTACTCTACGTATGCTATTTCTTTGAAGTTTGAATGGAATTTACCGTAAATTGCATTTAATTTTTTATAAACGTATTTCTGTAACGTGTTTAGGTTTTCATCTAAATAAATTCATTAAAATCAAACGAAGCTTTTATTTAGGTTATTATAAAACAAAACAAATGGTTCTTCTTTAATTTAAACAATAGATATTCAATTAAGATAGAAGGAGTTATATACAGTATTGTTGAACGATTTTCTAAGTGCGTACAAAACCTGGTGCGTATCATTTACTATGGAATATCTTGTGACTCTATTCTAATACCGATCTCGTTCTCAATTCGTTCCTTAAACCTTTTCCCATCCGTTGTTGGCAGTAGCCAACAATTGTTGTTGCAATGCCTCCTAGATTTAGCTCATCGAAAATATTCCATATAAACTACAATAATAATATCAATGTATTAAGCTAAAAAGTAAAACTGTCTTTACAGCATCAAATATTATCCGATTAAGTTAAAGAACATTTCCAGGTAGATATGGATTTATAAGTCTACATTACGGTTGGTGAAAAATTGTATGCAATCGTTGCCAACGTGTCGTCATTCAACATTTCTAGACATATCTCATACGATTTCTTGTTTTACCGATAAATAATTATTATTTAAATAACGCATAGTATAATAAATATATTACTCTTACATAATATTAATAACAATAAGTATAATATTTTTTAGAAACTTCTGTTGCTTCAGTTCTGTGCAGGTGTGAACGACAATAGCCAACTTGCACCGACTTCACAACTCGTCGCGTGTACCCGACGCCGACGCCGGCATCCACGATAGGAGGCAATCGTCTCTGCGTAGTGATGTGAAACGTGCCATACAAGCTTAATATCGATGTGAACACAAGTGTTGTTCTCATTATATAATTCCGTCAATTTTATTGTTTACAATCTACAATCAATAATTATTACTATCACATAAAAAAGTATTTCTCCGTGACAAATTAAACTTTCACATTTTTTTTTTTATAAATCAGTACTTCAGACGATGTATTACGAACAAAATAATAGATACGTAATAAAAATGAAACACTCGATATCGTCACATGCCGCTACCGAATAAATTGCCACATCACTAGTCGACGGGGAGTGCCGGACGCGGCGTTTGGAAACGTTGAATTTTTGAAGAGTTTTTGTTTTCTTTACTTTATTTTAGACCAAAACTGACGAATACTTCGTAACCGGTACGTGGATAAGTCAACAGAGAGACAAACAACAGGAAAAATATATAGTCTATAAATGAATGGACATCACGATAAATATAAACGTTAAATTATAATATTAACATACTAGTGTCAATTTCTAGATATTATGAAAATAAAAGAGGCTGGAGAAGTTTCTTCTTCATTTTTCTCCTCGTATTTCTGACTAATTGATAGTAAATATATTCCAAATTTCAATAAGGGGTGTAAATATCGGGTATTTAATAAATATAATTTATTCATATATTTCCATTCACTTATAAAATCTCTTTACATGTCAGCTTGTTAGGTCATCAACAGCGATTTTTCTTCCACGGGATTATTAGTTCATTTTGATGTTAGGGAGTTAATATAGATTTATAATATCTATAAATAGGTAATGGACAATAGACAAGAAAAGTCTAAATTATTAGACCGCATACAAGAAATGGTCATTTTCGAGAAAACTCGATCAATTGATATTCCAAAAAGATTCTCGAGCATAGAGAACGAGCCTCCATTTTCGAGAAACTTCGGCGGCGTTCGTCATCAGCGAGACGAGGGGAGGTATTATAAATGCTTTCTCGTAGACGTTTTCGCTCGGAGTCAAGGTCGCGACGTGTCAAGGTGCCGTTGCGCAGGCTTCGCCCCGATTTTTTCACCGACTCTTTTGTTAAATAAATTTCTTCTGATTGCTTAATTGCGTCACAATGGCCGGTCGGGTGACCGCGCCGGGCCGGCCGCCGGCGGCGCTGGCTGTTCTGTCGCTATATTTAATGAGCCATAAAATTAACTTTAATTGATAATTTCAACGTGTTCGTATATTCAATAAAATATTTTCGTCTCGTATGGCTAGAACTTGTAACGAAATTTAAAAATATAGTACCTAAGTACGGTTTCTGTGCGCTATGGATTTATTGAGTTCAACATCAAGTCCATATATAGTGATGTTCTAGAAATAAAATAATCGAATGTATGTCGAATTTTCGACGACGGTTCGCAGGTTCGGTCGCCGATGTGTCAAACGCGTATATTATAAAAAAAAACCTTTTCTCAATCAAACATTGTTGATAAAAAAAAACTGCTGTTTTTTGCAAATTTTAAAAATTTCGATTGGGACAGGACATTTGTTGCTATCGTTTAGTAAAAAATATGATGTGGATTTATTAGATGAGATAAGGATCATAATTTTTAGGATTCCATAAATGAAAAGGAATCCTTTTAAGGTTTTTTCGTTCTCTGTCTGTCTGTCCGTCCTTTCCTCAAGACCCTTTTTCTCTCAGGAACGCGTGGAGGTATAGGTTCAAGTTAACAGCGAATATTCATGTCTATTATTCTTTGAAGTTATAAAATAAAGCTTCTTAATCAACGCAAACAAAAAATAAGGCCATTTTGACGTAAATTCTGAAACTCCTAAATAAATCAAAACCTACAACCATGAACATTGATCTAGAATCTTTGAAATTTGGCGAAAATCATTACGTAAGTAAAGGAAAAAAATCTAAATTAAAATTTGCAATTGAAGCATGGACCGTGATATAGACGGATGTATGGGAGAAGTTTTTTTAATTTTCGTCTTATAAAAATTAAATTTTTGCTAAAATTCGAACGTGTAAAAAGTATTCTCGAAATTTTTCTTTGAAAAAAGGAAAAAAATAAATGCTTAGAAATTCCTGTGATCGACATCTCGCCAGTATCGGTATCGAGAAGTGGCAAAAATCGTCAAGACTTTTGATAACTGAAATATCTACATATTTAACCACGTTTGTGCGGAATAGTTAGGGTGCGAGTTCTATCCGTACTTGTCTGGCGTTTTAATCGAAAAATCTGCAAAAAATTACTTTTTATGGCTGAAAAATATCACTTCTTTGCAAGGGATGCCTTCACAGGGGCGTTTATTTTGGGGAGATTATCACATCACGTGTTGACGTAGCCGGTTATTTTGTTGACATTCACAAACGGAAAAAATAAAATTTTTAATATAAAATTGCAAAATATGTATTTAAAACTAAGTTGGTCCGGTAAACGTTGTTGTGCCCTTCCTTGTAGGCGTCTCGCCGATATAGTTTATTGCCACAGCTCTATGAGCGTAGACATAAAATTAATTCTTTCATCTTTTGTTTCGATCAATGTCAATTTCAATTTTTGTCACGCTTTCGGTTCCAACTCTGGTCACACAGTTGATTCTGATTTTTACCCTACATTCGTTCGGAATTTCGGTCCTGGTCCCAATTTCGATTTTGATCCTAGTAGCGTTCTCGATTCTACTCCCGTGTCGCTTACAATTTCGATTCCGCTATCAGTTCCGATTTGGGTGAAGCGGGAGGCAAATACTAACTTCAAAATAAAATATAAACTATATTAGGCAGGGACACTGCAGCTTTCTATAAATTAAAGAATTATTAAAATTGTCTTAAGAATATAAATTTAGGATAGGTAAATGTTAGCAGATTAATTCAATAAGGATAGGATAGCTATCTTTTAGTGAAATACTTTTTAGAATAGGTTCAGTAATTTGGTTTAGTATTATAAATATGTTGATGAAGCCGGGGACAAAAGTTAGTTTTTTTCTCAGAAACTTTTCCGGGCGTGCATTTAACATTTTAAAATTTTTGATATTTTTTTAGATTTTAGAATATAAATTACAAAAATTAGATGACAGGGACACAAAATTGATTACTTGAAAATTTAATAAATGTCAAAATATTTGCGATAGAGAAAAAAACCTAAATCCTTTAATGCATTTTTAAATATTTTGCATAAAGACCCCCTCACAAAGGATTATATAATTATGACGGTTCATCTGTTGATATATTTTCACCAGAACTCATAAAAAAACTGGCCAAGTGCATATTGAGCCACGCGTAGTGTAGGGTTTCGTAGTTTCTCGTCACAATATGCAGATTTAGAAGGATATTTTTATTTGATACTATTAACCTAATTGAGTTCACTGTTTAACAGATAGTCACGTCTAAGAACGGGCCTACATAGGACAGCTATTAAGAATATTATGATTTTATATTTCCATTATTTTACTTGGTTTATAAACTTATATTTACTACCTGTTTTATACAATCAACAATGTCATTTAAGTAATTTTCAATGGAATTCGTACGAAATTTTTCCTTTACTTCATCAAGTACATTTTATAAGTTGGTCAATTGATAATTCTTAATTTGTAAAGCCATGCCAGCTGTGATAGTTTTCCTTTTAACTTCGTCATATGTATTAATGCTGTGCATTTTTTCATATGTCTTAGAATAACCATTTACCTGGCAGGGAGAGCACACTTGGCTCTAACAAAAATTAGGAATTTAAAGCTCAATATTTCGCAAATATAATCCCTAAATGGATAAATTGTCTTCATAGATCCGCAATATTTTTGAAATTTTGAATGAGTTTTTTAACAACACCTCACACCATAGGATAGACCAGAAAAAAATTCATCCTCATTTTACTTGTGGGGAAGGGCATCATAATAATTTTTTTAATTTTATTCTATTACTTTATCGACATGGTTAACATCTACACCCACACGAAATTGCAACTTTATAGTACTAATAGCCTCTGGGCTAAGCCACGGAAAGACAGACAGACAAACGGACGGAAAGATATGGCAAAACTGTAAGGTTTCTCGTTGACTATGGAACCTATATATTTTTTTTGGAGTTCGGTACGGCATTCTAAACCGCATGAATTTTGCCTAACGTGTTTATCACCACAGAAAAAATGTTTGACGTAATGGACTTTAACGTTGTACAGATAATTGTACTAATTTGTGTTTCAATAGAAATTTTGCTCTTAATGAGCGTAAATCACATTAACTAATTTAAATTTTTTTCGAAAAATTATGGGTAGAATATAAGGCTATTGTGATTCAAAAGCAATAACTATTTCATTTTCAAGAAAGGTTTTGATCGATTTTACACCATATAAATGTATGCCAAAAAAGAATATAAAATTCAATAAAACTCGAAGTAAATAATATGAGAATTCAAAACAAAATTATATGTATGTACTTTATATGAGTATATGCATGTATTATCTTTAAGATAAAACATATTAAGAATAATCAATAATAAGATTAAAAAAGATTTGGCATTGGGATTGCGTCTTGTGCCCTTCCACAAATTTTGTCTATGCACGTCTTCATTAACTATGTAATTTTTATTTTAATGATTTTTCTATAAATTAGATACCCTTTCTTAAAAAAGTGTTTTTTCATTTAAAATGCGCATACCGTATGGAATCGATGATGCATCTTTTTGCAAATATTCATAATCTCAAAAATCATAGCCATTGAAGTAGCCGTTCCTGAGAAAAATAGGTCAGAATATGAAGGAGGTGTAAACTGACGAGGTATTAGGACTTACGCAATGCGTGCACTATTCGCCCCCCCTTTCCAAAACACCTTCCATTTCATCTGAGGCTTGCACGCAGGTGTCAGCAGTGAATTGTGGCGCGTTAACCCGTCCGCGCGCGGTTCACAACCGGATGGGCGGCTTTACAGGTTTAGGTATTTCGTTATAAAGTGTTACGCTTACGATATTGGCATTTTTGAAACTAAAATTGTATGTGACTAATGATTAACTGTTTAATACACTATCTTAATATATCTGTGCTTTTCACTACTATTTAATATACAAACATGATTTATATTTGGGAAGTTTGCAGAGGTGACATTGCTGCCTGCGAGTCTATATGTTGCGTGAAGTGTCGTTTACGCAATAATTTGCCTTGTTTGTTTAAAGGCAAGTGGAATACATGTAGAAAATTAAATACTAATGTAATAATATCTCGGCGACCTTTATATCGCCCCGCGCGGTGCACGGCGCCGTCTGGTCGAGCAGGATTTTCGCTTTGTTAATTCATATTATTTACAAGCATATTTTAAGTTATATATTTTTGTTATAGTTACTTTGGCAAAGTTGTTCTAAAAAAGAAGAAGATTATGAATACTTGCGAAAATATGCATGATCGATTACATCTTGTACACAGCCTGCATTTCGTGCAGGGCGAATCAGGACAACTTTTTTCACATAATCGCCTCCCGAAATTGGCGTTTTTTTCTTTTTAACTTTTTATCTTGGATCAATACAGAAATTAAATTTGTGACTTATTGTATTGAAGAATTCTTAGAAATCTAATCTTATCAACGTTGTTTTGTGTATTGTTTTTTATACGTGGACTAGCTTCCGCCCATGGACTTACTAACGCACTGTAGACTTTCTCTCGACGGCTCTCGCTTTTGCTTCCATTTTTTCTTCTTCTCCACTGGTTTTATTTGATTAATTTAGTAAATTTCGCATAAAGAATAAACAAATTAATTACATATTATTACTCTTGCTCATGGTACAAAAGCGGATTTCGGTCTTATTCTTAGTTCCAACATCGATCCTGCTCTTGATAGCCATCCCATTTCTGTTCACAAATTAAATTCAGACCTCAGTTTTGCTCTCGTTTCAATTTCGGTTCCGCTTTCAGTATCGATTCCGGTCTCGCCTTACTGATGATTCCCCTCCAGCTCACGGTTTTGATCGTATACCTGTTTACGGTTCTGATCCTCGATCCTAAAGCTAGTTACACTAAAAGAAAAAAAATACGGTTTACGTTTACAAATTACGTTTTTACTTTTGATGCTACACAACTTAAGTCTTGTTTGCGGTTCCGATCCCGATCTTTCTTTCACTTTTAATTCTGATTCAGTATTATATTACCAGGTTGGATAAAACTGTTTACCTACAACTCAATACTTTTGATTAAGTTTTAGAATACGAAAATATTTATTGTGAAATAATATAGATAGTAATAAGAGACATATGCTTGCCCAAACTTTGTAGATCTTTTTAAAATCTAAAATTCTGCAATACTTTAATTTGAAATATATCTAGGTAGTGGTTCAGTTAGTCAATCCATGTCTCACGTCGTTCGCGTCGTCAAAAAGCGCCTTTTTTATAACAACTTAATAGATGAGTAATCCGAGTTACCAGTGAGTAGCTGGTCTACTCCACCCATGGGCAATCGCAACTCTAGAGGATTCTATATCGCGTTGCCGAAATTTTAAGAGGAAACAGGATATCTGATGGAAGGGGGAGTGGGCCCCCGGAACTTTCAGGGAGAATAGAATATTAAATGAAGGTGTGTGTGAGCCACTGGAACTCCTATTGGACGGAATTCAATAGCAGAGCCGTTACTTCATGTCTATATTCTGTGAGAGTCTGGTATCCCACCGTTGAGCCAGTGCATTTTCGTATTGCAGCCAAGTTGGTCAGATTTTTACTCTACTGAGTCAAACTCTTTTTTTGACTCGATTGCGAAAGATCAAGATTTGCTTATGACGTTTCGATCTATACATACAAACGGAATTGAAGCGTCTTTTTCTGAGTTGCAAATAATTGTTTTTACAGTCCACGGAGTTATTTACGTGTTATCTGTGCCCAAACAATTATTAAAAAAATGTATCTGTATATCTTTTTTTTTATCCGCGGTAATGTTCGGAACAACTGAAATGATCTGATTGGGCTACTGTTGGAGGGTAGAGGAGTTTATTAAGATATACTTGGAGTAGTTTCATCTTAATAATATTTACCTACTGTTCTTGTGAGAAAATTGAATGACCCTTAAAAGCTAAAGTTTAAATTTATGTATCAGTTTGTTGCCCAACATAAGCATAAAATAATCTGTCATTTCTTTCTTCTATTTAATATACTTAAAATATTGTTTTAAAACTAAAAAATAATTTACTATAACGAAATAATATATAAAACAAAATATACAAATAATAAATAAATACATTTAAAAATAAACGCATTGACGGAGTAATTTAGCGGTAGCATGTGTGTTTTCGGTGCAATGGTATGCGTTCTTTTGGAATAATTTGATATACTGTAAGACATAATGAAATGAATCGATTTTGTGGATAATCGAAAACGAAAGTGAAATCGAAATCGGAATCGAGAAGGGGATCAGTATCAGAATGGTGTGATTGACCTGATTTAAAAAAATGAAGGGAGTCATTGTATGTCTACGCGGACGCAAGCTAATATAAGTAAATTATACACATAAACTTTTACGGAGAAATTCTCTAAGCCAAGATAGAAATTGCATCAAAATGTATAAGGCAATTTAAAAAAATTAAGCTAACAAATAGACAGAAAAGGTGCTTAATAGAAACTCTTTCAAAATCTAAAAGTAAACAATAGTTATTAGGAATAATTCAAAGGTAGACACAGACAGACGTGGAAGGTATTTTAATTGGATTTTTAATGTCTAATTAAAATATAGTCCTTTGAATTTAATTAAATACAGTCCATTTTCGGTTAAAACACCAAGGCAGAAGGAATTAAGGCGAAATTTAGTGGTGTTTCTGATGCAAAGGACCTATCTTATCACAGCGCTGTGAGGTGTGCGGGCGCGTCCGTGATAGTAGGACTAGTTTCATTTTGATGACTGGTGTCTATTAGAATATGTGGAAAGTTTGTGTATTTTCACAAAACATGAAACGTTCCATTTATTTTGTATAAAACCTTAACAAGGTGTGACTTAATAGTGTTTGGCCGGCTACCTGCGCGATGTTTGGCTTCTCTCTTTAGTTTAGGTAGACAACAATTATTTCGCTCTGTTTTCCTTTTGAATGTGCTATGCCTTAACTGTAATGTTTTCGTAGAATTCGTTGAATTATTATTTTCGAACAAAATATTTAAGTAGTTGACGTATTAGCTTAAGATATGCCCAATCAACGACGGTTTCTATATCTCTGTGACAATTCTAAACAGCCTGTTATCTATTCCCAGATATTGCCATATAGATTGTTTCAATTACAATAATTACAGGGAGTAACGTAGAACGGAAACATGAACAAATCCGCGAACTATACTAGTCTCTCATGACATCGCTATTACGGCCTTAATAACAAAATCAGAGAAATCAACACTATAACGCCCATCGTATTTGTTAAGTAATTCACTGTGCAATGAGTAGAATAGAGTTTTTTTCATGCTCTTGAGTTGCATTTCGGTTGCATCGCGATTTAATTAGTCGCTGTAACGAATGGCTGCCTTTGTTGGAAATTCGTGTGACATAGAGTTACGAAAGTTGTTCCAAGCGACACTCTCTGTGTACCGATTGCAAAAAAAAAATTATCAAGTGTGAACCGGCATCACGTTACTTCACAGCATATTAAAAATATCGTGCATTCAATTATATAGTTAAGTAATAAACTCTAGTAAACTTAGACCAGTGAACACCGCCATATTGTAAGCCAAAGAACGACTTACATTGGTGTGCTTGTATATACTAGCGTGTGATACATTTAGAGATGTACGCATGGACGTTAAGGTCGATAATTCTTATCGATTAAACTTCATTCGTGTATTTATGAGAGTTGATCCAATACTATGCGTGACTACATTTCTCTTATATTGAGAATTATTTGTTATTTACGCATTTTCTGAATATATAAAATATGAAATATAAATATGTTAAAATTACAATATTATGTACCTTCTATGATCAGAATATGATCGGATATCTCGTAGTCTGTCTGAGGTTTCATTCCTTTTTTTAGCGCAACGTGATTTAATTCTACGTGTATGTATACAAAAAGTAATTTGATATCTACGGAGACGAGCACGGTACCAAAAATGCTCCTAAAATATTCCTAAGCAAAATTTTTATCAAATAAAAAAATATTAAATATTGTCTCCATGACTCTTTTGAATTAGTTCCGATCTATTTTCCATTTCTAAATGCTTTGTGTCTCAGAGAGTATAATAAGGCATCATAATGACTCATTTTGGGTCATTAGCCAAAGTCTGCATCTACGCTGGACCTGAATAATGATGTCAGGGTAGGGTACACACGATCCCATAGATAGAGATCTATGGGATCTTGTGTCCGTTAGACTTGTAAATCGGGCAACATAAATTTTACTCGATAGCTGATTTTCTGTGTAATTGTACAATTAAAAATTCTACACTCGTGTTTATTCTTCTGGGCTTACTAAAAAGAGATGACAGATGTGAAAAACCTTTCTCATTATAGATCGACAGTTCCGTGATACTTATAAGATGACATCGCAAAATGCTTATTGTCGACAGCATAACAAGTGTAAAAAATGCTATTAGGCAGCCGAAATGGAAGTATATTTCATTTTATTTTCATATATAATTCATATGAAATATGTAATTTTCGGATTTACAAAATTTTAAAATGCTGTAATTTCTAAACTAGTCGACCGATTTGACTCAAATTTGAACTCGTCTTTTTTGATTGTTCATAAAATATGTATGTTGAGTTTCATTAGGATCTCTAAAGAATTGTAGACGCTATCATGCTGACAAGCATCGTGTTATTTCGCGGTGCTTGTCAGTTATATTTATGTATGTATATAAATACGTACATATATAAACTTTTGAACCAGTATTTTTTAACTCAGCTCGTTAAGTCCGAAAACAGCAAAATTTTTCATAGTTACGTCATGAAGACAATACAATAGTTAGATTTTTATAAAATCTACTAAAATTTACTTATTGCGTTGAAAATTCTTCTGCAAAAGTGGTGATTAGGGCACACTGTCTGAATTGCCTGCAAAAATAAATTTCTGACTTATGTTTTGAAACTTATTGTTATAAGTGTTTCTTTTTTATGAATTCAACGTCACTTCCATCTTGTATTTTAACCAAATTGTTGCGTAAATGAGGAATAAATGATGATATTGTCTCCTATACATTAAAATACTTTAAATGGATTTAATGAACCTCCTGAAATGTCTTTTGTTGTCTTTAGCGAGCAACAAAGAAATTAAATACGTCTTTTACGCGACCGATACCTTGTGTAAAAAGATCTATTCAGACCTGATTGTGTCCGACAACTGTGTGGCCTTATTAAAGAAAAAGAACATTTTTATATTTCCCTAGTAATTCTGGATCCAACTTCTAACCATAAATTTGTACCGACCTGTTCCAATTCCGCCACTCCAAACCTTGCTTCTAATAACGCCATAATTGTGGCGTTGGACGTGCTGTCCGACCTGCTACTGCGGGCTGACCTCGACCCTCGGACATTGCAGGAGCTCTATACGAGGCAGACTGCGCCACATCTGGCCACGTCCAAAATCATATATATGTTTCCCTTCTGCCAAACTTTCGACGCTAGTTCGAGCTCCCTATAAAACTAGTTTATCCTGATTTCTACCTAAGATCGTCCGATTTTAGTTTAGATATATGTTTATATTACCTACTGTCACTTCTGAACTCTTTATTTATTTCTGAAATATTTCCATACTGTTGCCTATTAAATAATGATTAATTGATCTTTGATAGCTTCAAGCTAGAGTTGTAATCACACAATTTCCTTATATACATATTATTATATGTTTGTGTATTCTATTTAAATAAAGGTTTTGCACTTTAGACTTAATATTTTGATTTTTATCTAGCTAGGATCGCTTTTTATGTGAAAAAAAATTTTTCTCATATAAGATTTTTCCTCAAAGTTAAAATAGATAAGTTTAATGTCATGTCATGAAACCAGCTAAACTAAATCGATCTTAGGGTAGCTACATTTGATAAATCTATTTGCCGGGCATGAAGTGCAAAGCCCACTACCAGTCCACCCTCATAACATAACACTTGGATATCATAGTAAACTTTATAGGGATAAGAGAATTTCGAATATGATAACTTATTATTTTGACTTTAGGAATAAGTTATTGTAGCGGCGAACAATTCAAGACCCGAGTGACTTCGTTCACTCATTTATTACACCTAAGGATTTAAGGATAGATGGTAGATATATACCACATAATGTAGAGACAATTTGTTCTTCATTTTTTGGGTACAGCGAAAATGGCAAGAAAAGAACCTTTATAGTTTCGTCATGTCCGTCAGTACGTACGTCCGTACGTCATATGCATTTTATTCAAAAACTACTAAATGTACATTGATCAAATTTATAGTGTAGGTATCCTGTATAAGCTGCTAATTATTTTGGTAGTTGAATAACAAAAATAAATATTTCTAGGGGGCACTCCATATATGTAACAGAAGCTGAAATTTTTTTTTTTTCAGCAAATATCAACGTGTGGCATATGTTTCGAAAGTTCTTTTAAAATACTTTAAGGTTTTAAGTAATTTTTATGACTAATTGAATATTTTCTAAAATAATTGCTTCCAAAGTAGCAGAAATTGTGCCCCTCCTCCCTATTTTTTAAATGGTATGTCCAAAAAATATGAAAAAAATTACAAAGGTAACTTCAAAGAAAGTTATTTTGAACATGATCGAGTAAACCGTTTTGGAGTTATTGCCTAAAAACTGTGCTTCTCAACGAAAGGATGTAAGTGATATGAACATTTTGCCGGTGCACCTAAGTTTATACCAGTTTAAGAGTTAATAGTTGACATACCTACTTGTTTCTTTAGTTGTAGGCGACTAAAGTGCTTATACCTATTATGTGCGGGAAACAACAGTAAAAAGTATAACAACGTAGTCCTTTTCATCTGTAGTAGATTTCTTTATAGTTACGGCCACAGAACCCTATATTGAACAGGATCCGACATGCTCTTGGCCGATATTTTGCTCTGATGTTATCTCCATCGGTTTTGAATCTTGATATTGATGCTAAATATGACCGCTTAGGTATTAACAAATAATGATAATATTATATTCAAACGACAGTCAAACAAGGACAAATCTTTAAGTAGGTACTCCATAAAGTGGTTATTATATATCATTACATTATAAAACGCCTAAACATATTAAACAGAACATAATCATTATCCTATGGCTGAGTCGGTAGAAAAGGTAAATTTCGTAGGCGTATAAATGGAGGTGTTGGTTGTATTAATTGTCAGCTTAGATACCCACATTAAAAGAATAAACCGGCGCATTATGCAGAATAATTGCATCTTTCAGTTTTTTTTTTGTAGTAGGATAAAATTCATAGACGAAAAAAAATGATTTTGCCGTATGTACGTAGGGCGCATTGAAAATTTCTGGAATGAACAAGAAAAAATGACTATGAATGGTCAAAAATGAATTTGTTTATTGTTTCTCATAATATTCTCCTTTAGTATAAATAAACTTTAACATACTAGTAAATCAATTTTGAAAACATTTATGCCACTCATTCCTGGTGACCTAGTAAACATGATTTTCATACTTTTCAGCAGTGTCTTCTGATGATGAAAATCATAGACCGTGTAATTGGTTTTTAATTTTTGCGTAAAAAAAAGTCACAAGGTGCCAGGTCGGGACTGTATGCAAGATTACTCATAAGTTCTACGTTTTTCTCTTTCAAAAATTTATTTGTCCGTGTGAGAACTGGCATTGTCGTGGTGTAACATGATAAGACGTTTGCGGTTAGTAGTACGGAGTTCGTCAATAACTTCCGGCAAACAAATGGTCGTGTACCAATCACTATTCACTATGCGACAATTCTCCAAAACAACGGTAGCCACATGTCCAGTTTGATTAAAAAAGAAACAATAATCCACTTAGAGGCACTTAGTTCGCGCGCCACTTTGGTTGGATTCGGCTCGTTTCGATAGACCCATACGGTCCATGGCTGCTTTGTTTAAGGGTCGTAGCAATAAATTCATGTTTAGCCACCTGATGTCCCACACCGAATTTGACAACCCTTTCTTAAATCTGGTAAACACGGCATTGCACCAAGTGACGTGGTTTGCTTTTTGAGCATCAGTCAAATTGTGTAGGATCCACCGCGAGCACAGATTTTTCATACCAAAATGTTTGTGTGGAATTGATTGTATTTCACTCAAGTCTATATCTATGGTAGGTCACATGCCTGTCTATTTCGATCATACGACATACAACATCGATGTTTTTGTTGTTCACAGGTGGACGGGCGACCATCACGTAATCCATCACTGAGATTGACACGACCACGCTTGAATTCTGAATATAAGTTTTAAACAGTAGTCTTGCATAGCGCTATTGTATTATACATGCTAATTTCATTTTAATTTTTAACATCATTCATATATACAGTTGTAATAACATTGTCAACTAGAATTGTATACTTACATTAAAAACCATTTATGAAATAATTCTTCCGACGCTTTTTTACATGAAGACATTCATTCTGTAAACGTAGATTATCCTCTCTAAACACATTTGTAAGCGAGGTCTCCGAGTTATTCCTTGCTTTTTTTATCAAATTCCAAAAAAATTTCGGGTTTGCCTGGAAATTGTTCGACAATCTTTTGTCATGGCGTTGTTATTTCATTTGCTCTTTTTTCACAAACTCTTTAACTTTTATTTTTGCGTCTATAAAGACGCAAATAGATATAAATCTACTTTGAGCCTCTTTTAGCTTATCTTTCAAACTGTCCTTTCTTTGCACTCCATGGTTGTTTTTGCAGACAATAACTATAGCCATGTTCTCTCCTTTAAACAAAATACTTTCCTTACTTCCGAAATTCCACCCTTCATTATATTCCTTACTAATATTTATTATCTTATTCACACCACATACCTTTTTGCATCGTCTATTAAAATAGATTTCGTTAGCTTCCACAATTTGTAAAGATCTAGACTTTCATACAATTTGATTTTAACCGCGCTGTCTTTCAATCGATGTACATACTCGTATTTCAAATTTTGTTCCTAAAACTCACAAATAATTTTTATTTGTTATAGAGAATGTAGTAAAATATATTATCACCCTAGAAAAGAATAAGAAGTGGGATTACCAGCAGCTCCAGAACTCCGGGTCCGCGTGCTTGTGTAACCATGAGCATAGAAGCATCATCTTTACATGAACACATGGGCAAGTTGACATCACACAGTTTTAATTTTATAGAAGATGGTTTAATTGACTGTTATTTATAATTTCTCTATGGATAAATATTTTTTATGTTTAGCGCTTACGTTTTTTCATTCTAAGTAGGTGTCCTGTCGAATATTCTATCTCTTTCTGCCTTTATTTTGAACGTATTGTATAGTATTTTTAAATTGATTAAGTGAAATTCAAATTAATGAAGCAAAATAAAAAATAATCTAGAAGAAATGAGATATTGTCATTTGCGACTTTAAAATATATTTACATTTGATATAACATTCACTTAAATAGATTCTAAACATAGTTGTTTTTCGTGCCAAAACTATAAATTTTATGACACTATAACACTATAAACCAAATGAATGTAATTTAAATAACACGATATTGCGTATTTATTAAATTAATTAAAAGACAAAACTGCGAATTTGAAAAATTTAACATTCTAAAATTTATGGAACGTAATTAAAACACATTATCGTTTCACAGTTACAAAGTAACGCAGGCTCGCTGGTTTTATCAAAGTGAGCCGCGCTACCCTAATTCTGTATCGGACCTATCCCTTTATTGATGCAGGAATATTTAAACAAAGTGCTTAAGTAATCAAAACCGATAATTAGGCGTTTGAACTTGGACGATTAAGCTTAAAACAAAGAGGAACTCGCGTCGCCATCCCGGACAATTCCGAAGTCAAGCCGAAACTTTCCCTATGTTTCGCGTAGGTATGTCTGTGCGATATCTCGGCGTTGAAGTCATTGGGCAGGTATTTTCAAATATCCAATAGTGTATGATGTTACCAGGATCGATCTCAATGTTCCCCTTTGCTGTATCCGTCAGTTGTTTCTTTTTTAATATGACATACTATGAAGAATTGAGAATTATTATTTCACTAACATCTGCCCGCGGCTTCGTCCGCGTGTATATAAAATAAATCTCTTCACCCTTTAAATCGATCTATCTTGCTGTCAATTCCAATTCCGATCTCCGTCACGCTCGCTCTTGATTCTGATTGTTTTACATTTGATTTTGGTTCTGGTCTCGCTGTCGACTCTCGTCCTAATCTGGTCGATTTCGACGCAAATTCCGTGTTCAATTTTGGCTTCCAATTCTCTATCACTTCTTTATGGTCCTAGTTCGACTTTTACTCCCCGTGCCGCTTTCAATTTGATTGCACTACCGATCACAGTTTAGATTTGAATGAAGCAGAAAGCAAATAGTATAACGAAATAAAACATAGATTCAGAGATAGTGTAATTATATAAATGGGAATAAAGCGATCTCCGGTTACAATTATTTTGGTATTTGTATTTTTAACTTCCCGCTAAGAAAATTGGAAATTTGGAAAATCGGGAAGTTATTGGTTTTACCCCGTTTCATCAGATCTTGACGTTTTGAGGTCCTAGGATGCTCTCTTGACGATTTTACGATGGTGTGTGTGCGTGCATGGGTGTATGCGTGTGTGTAGTGGTTCGGATTGATAGATTTCAAGAAATTAAAAAAGTATGATTTTTTAATGTGTTTTTTTGAATAACTTTTAAACATCTTTGCCGATCAACTCCAAAAACTCTTAACATGAAAAAACCACGTCGATTGCTGCAAAACCGATCAGAATCAGTTGATTTGTTTGCGAGATATCGTGAACGAAAAAATCGCAAAAAGTGATTTTTTTCAATATACTTCAAGATTTTGTATCTAATTAAAGGCATGTTCTGAATTATTTTACAGAACTTAAAAACCTCCATTGATTGTTGCTAGTTCAGTCAAACTCGTTAATTTGTTCAAAAGGTATGAAAAAAAGGAAATAATAAAAAAAATTTCTCTTAAAAAAATTGTTAAATTCTGTATCGAATCAAATTCTTATTCTCAAATTTTTTTACTCAAAAAAATCGCGTCAAATCCTATATATTTTAGTGTTTCAAACTCAAAAATAGCGGAAAGCTTCAAAATGGCCTACAGGGTTAACCGCTTTTTAAACTTTTTTTTTGTATAAATAGTAAAGTATCTATTCTAACACATAATCTGCCTCAATACAATATTTGATTATAATCTGTTCAAATGATTCGAGCATGATTAAAGGACAAATATTGAAACAAACATACTTTAGCTTTTATTATAAATACGTAAGATTAAGCATAAACTCTTATACGAGGAGTGTATTATAAGTTCCTGGAACTGGCCATTCACATAAACAATATTTAAAAAGTAATTACTTTTTAAATATTGTTTATGTGAATGGCCAGTTCCAGGTGTAGTAATCTACATTTGAATATGGAACTCTTTGGCTATAGAATACGGTTTGTTTTATCTATCAGTCAATTGTTTTTACGATGTAGCGTCATTTTAAAAATTACGTGTCTTCATTACTATGGATTTAAGTCGTGGAAGTTTTCGTAGTATTTTCTACGAAATTGTGAAGTGATTTTCTACGATTTGTAATTTGACAGTTCAGCAGAACCTCGCTCGGCTACGAACTGCTTTCGGCGATGAAGCACCATGCAAGACGACTATTTATAATTGGTTTTCAGAATTCAAGCGCGGTCGTATCGATCTTAGTGATGAATTTCGGAATAGTCACCCATCCACCATTGTGAACAGAAAAACATCGATTCTGTGCTTCCTACGATGAAAACAGACAGGCATGTAAACTATCATGAGATTTGGGCATCCTTGAGCATAAGTATGAGTCAAATACAATCTATCCTACATAAAAATTTAGATATAAAAAAAGCTGTGCTTGTGGTGAATCCCACACATTTGACTGAGGTTCAAAAAACGGACCGCGTCGACAGGTACAATGCCATGCTTTCCAGACTCAAGAAAAAAGCGCCAAATTTGGTGTGAGATGTAACAAGTGAAGAAATATGGATTTATTGCTAGGACCTCAAAGCAACGCAGCAATCGACCGTATGGGTCTATGGAGATAAGCCGAAACTTATTAAAGTGGCGTACGAGCGAAGTGCCTTTAAGCGGATGATTGTTACTTTTTTAATAAAACTCCCCACAAAGCTACCCTTGCTTTGGATAATTGTCGTACTATGAATAATGATTGATACACGACCATTTGTTTGCCGCAAGTTATTGACGAATTCCGTACATATAACCGTAAATGTCTTATCATCTTACACCACGACAATTCTCACACGGCCAAACGGACAAATAATTTTTGTGAAGAGAAAAACGTAGAACTTATGAGCAATCTTGCATACAGTCTCGATCTGGCACCTTGTGAATTTTTTTTTTCGCAAAAATTAAGAACCAATTATGCAGTCAACGATTTTCATCACCAAAAGAGTTTGTCGAAGAGTATGAAAAACATGTTTCTGAGATTACCAGGAAAGAGTGATATAAATGTTTTCAAAACTGATCTATTCGTATGAAAAATGAATTTATGTTAAAGAAGAATATTTTGAAAAACAATAAATTCATTTTTGGCAAGAGCCAAATTACTATGAAGATATAGTAATTTTTATCTCTTTAATTTCAGATATTTTCAGTGCGCTCTACATATTATACAAAGACTAAAAAGAATGAAAGCTGGAATAGCTGCCGGATATGATAGGGTTTTGTTAGAGATGCTGAGAGGTGGCGGAGGTATTGTGGCAAGACTGCTGTACCAGCTCTTGCTGTATCAACTCTGTACTTACATAGATCTGAAAAACGCTTATAAGAAAAAGAAATAGAATGGTCTATGGAAAACCCTATCCATTAATGTGTGAGTAGCGGATAGACACGGGCACTGCAATCTTTATACAGCAGCTCTAGTGCCTGTGTGAGAATAAGTAGTGAATACATTGACTGGTTTAATATCCGTTGACGTGTCAGATAGAGATGTGTAGCTTCATCATGATTGTTCAACACATTTATGGATAGCTGTCTGAATGCTTTAAAGAGTCTGTGCATGATTATTTGTTTAAAAAGGAAAATAAACATCATAGAGATATGGAAAGAAGAGTGAATGCGGGAAATAAAGTGAATGGCTGAAGAAAAATGGGAGTAGAATCAATGCAGTAAAGATGCAATTTCTACAACGTATGTGTTGAGTGTTATTATTACTATTATTATTATAAACTCTCCTATTTCCCAGAAGGGTACGTAGAGACTATAGATTTCTAGATGTCACGATTTTTGCATATTTCTCTTGTTTCATCGACATCCATCAACCTTTTCATTCGAGCTTGTCGGTTTCGGGTGCTTAAAATTTGACTCTTTAAATATGCTACCAATTTGTTCTCTAAAGGATTTTCTATGCCGACAATTCCATTTCATACGTTTGCTTTATAGATTTTTTTTGCTACATATTTTCATTCATCCTTTCCAGATGGCCAAACTACAGAAGCATACCTTCTTCTACTCTATTCCTGCAAATCATACCGCTTTCTGACATTATTGTTCCTACATTTATCTTTCAGAGACGCTTTACATATATTCCTAGACATCGCATTTCCACTGCATTGATTTTACTTTCACATTTCTTCTGCCATACCCAACTTTCATTATCATACATAAGAGTAGGGATCAGGACTACATTATAAATAGCCAAACGTGCTTATCATGAGACACTTTTACCATCCACAATTACAAACAAAGCCTCATTTAGTTCCGATATTCACTTTCATTTCAGTATCTCTGTCATGTATACCATTATTTGTAAACAGACAACTCAAATATACAAACTCTTTCACTTGTTTAACGGTCACCTTCAATATGTATCGTAGTCAGTCGTGCTTTTGCCTCTTTCAAATACCATCACTTTCGTCTTGCTGACTTTTCCTTTCATATCTTTTTCTTAACAGAATCATTCATTTTAGTTACCATCTCCTACAAGTCACACGCCGACGGCGCAAGTATTTGGTCGTAAATCATACAGACAACTATCCATGAATAGATCGAATAGCCACGGTGAAGCCACACATTCCAGTTTGACACCACTGCGGAGGTCAAACCGACAAGTATATGCCCCATTTATTCTGACGCAAGAACTGGAGCCTCTATACAGAGATTGCAGTGCCCGTATCAATCCATCACTCACACTATGCATAGATAAGTTTCTCCATAAATCATTCCTTTTTTATCCTATCATAAACGTTTTCCAGATCTACGAAAGCACAGAAGAACTTTTGGTATTTGGCCAAAAACTTTTCTGTACACCCCATTCCTTTTTGAAATCCCGCTTGTGGGGTGTCTTTAAAAGATAAATGTAGGATGTCTTCAAATCGTAGATAAATGTTAGAGACGCTTGTGATTTGAAAAAAGATGTAGTGACTAGTAGAAAAAGCTATGTTGTGGTTTGTCCACCTGGAAAGCCTGAATGAATTTAACCGCCAAAAATAAGCGTGTGTGATAGAAAGGTCGGTAAGGGTCGCTCTAGATAACATTATGCAGACTAAATCGGTGGCACATTAAAAAAAGCATTAAGTTCTATGCATCTGAAACCAACGGGTTTGTATGAAAAAATTGATGAAAAAGAAATATTTAGACATCGTACGATTAGAAAGTCTATATTCTTCGTCTAACCTTCTGGGAAATACTTGTGGGTTTATAAAATTAATAATTTATTTTAGACGTATTCTATTTGTCAGACTTTAATAACTAACGCTAAACGAAGTAAATATGTATCCAAACCCGAAAACTTCTATTTCCCCCGTCATCAGCGTTCCGCGGTCTCTTTGTCCGGCCGGTGGCTACGGAACCGAAATCACGACCTCGACGGGATCCATTATAGCGGCTCGGGCCCGAAGGGTATCTACAATGCGGGGCCCGAACGGCCGGCGCCGGTCCGGAAGCTATTAACGACATCGGCGGATCGGATCCGAGAGATTTTCGTTGTTCGCAATTGATTCTCGTGGAGGAGCGCCTCTCGTCGGCGGAGGAGCCGGCGCGTTTATCTGCACCGGCCCGGGGGCGGGCGGCGCCCGGGCTCCGCAATCGCGTCCCATGAAAACCAGGTGGATCGATGTTCCGTGACTGGAATGTTCGAATGTTTGCTTGAATCTTGTTTTGTGGTCGGCTATTCGACTGTCCGTTTACGGTGTCCCTCTATTATGGTCTGACAGTTAGTCAATAGTTATAGTGAGGTGGTGACGTGAAGTTTTTCTTTGTACGTTCGTTTATAGTCGATGCAATTCCAAAAAAAAATTGTCTTTTTAACACATTCCTCAGAAACGGCTTAAACGATTTGGATATGTTTTCATTAATATTATTTTTTTGATAAATTTGTTTTAATAAAGTTCGGTCGGTGACATACTACATTGTCACAAAATACACACGTGAAGTAGCAGTTTCAACTGTTGACTTTTGTTTGTTTGTGACTATTACCCCACTTTCTTTTCCATCAGATATCTTATTCCAAGCTAAGAGGCTGGTAATGTACTGATTAGTCTTCTAGGGATGAGAGTGTTAATGGGTGGTGGGTGACTGTTTACTTTCTGATGGTTGGCAAACTCTTTTGTTCCTTGAAAATGCTATGAAAAGTACGTTAAACTGTTTTCTATTAAAGTGAACCTCAAGGAAGACCCGTAAAATTTACTTCTAAGACTAAAGAGCGCGCTCCTGGATCAATGTATATATTTATGCGATAGTAAATACCAATTTTTCTTCTTTGCATTTTTATGTAATATCATATATAATTTTTAATATTCATATTATCTTAATTTTATATAATAAAATTTTTATAACATAGGATATATGTAACAGTGTAACATAATTCCATGTTATTATCATGTCTACTAAACATTGTTTATTTACGAATTGCACTTTTGTTAACCGATTCAAGCAGGATGGTATAAAATTTCTGCCGTTTACAAAACCCCAGTTGACTGAAGTTGACGTTTATCGCGAAGAACCGATTTAACAATTGAAAAAAAAGACATACTTATGTGTTTACTAAACGTTTTATAAATCCAAATGGTCTAACAATTGAAAATCAAAATTCGTTTTCAGCAAAAACATCAAAGGTTCGTATATTATACATATTATGAGGTTATGCTCGAGATGTAAATTTATAAGCACACTGAATTATATTACACATAAAAACATAATTTTACTATACTTGTATTTAAAATATTAAACAATTTGGTTTAATTAATTGAACGCATTTTTTTAACTCCCCAAAATCGTAAAAGAAAACAGAGGCATATTGAAGAGGATTTAAACTCTTTCTGGCGTAAACGTCCAAGGCTTGTCTGTTCTGCTGCTACTTCTAATTCGAATGCTGGTACAAATGGTAATGATAATGTTGATAACAATGAAGAAGCTCGATAAATAAGTTAATTTTATCTCAAAGTGCACTCATAACAATATTTTCGCAGTTTCTTATCACAATAAGATAACAAACTGTCAACCACAACTAATATATCTACGAGCACATTTTTATTACCTGAACAGGTAAATCACGGCATGCAAGCCATCGTTTTACATACCGAACGAGTTGGATTAGAACTTGGGTAAATATTAATTTCGCTCCGAGTACATCATCTTCAGTTAATTACATTTAAAAAAAGTACGTTTAACATTACTGTCATTAGAGAATTCAAATCATTTGTACCTCCTACCGGTGCTGCCTCTAGTGGATTTTTTCTTGAATATTCAGAGAAGATAGGCTCATTATATAAAATTTTGTGTCACGGCATCCATTTACCACCTTGCATCCCTGCGTTTTTATTTTGTAAAAAAAATACTTAAGCCATATATTATATTTTTGTCCCCTATCGGGGCTAAACTATAATGTCAGATAATATTTGTTTACTTCTTTGTCTCCTTGTGGATTGCTTTTTTATTGTTTTTACTAAACCCCAATTATTATCTACAATCCGTAATTTTGAAACACATATAAAAGTCTAACAAAGACACTATTGTCTAGATAGTGAGATATTTAACGCTCATAACAATAGTGCGTGACGTTGTGATTGGAAATGGCCTAGGTGACGAATGAGCCACAGGCTGTAGATTATATTGCTGTAAACTGAACTGATCCATATCAATCAGGGTACTTTTGTCTTTCAATCATTTTGAGCGCTTCTGCACTTACATTTTTATTTATGCTTTAGGCTGCATTGCTGACCGATTCGGAGAATCGTTTTACACTGTTGATAGATACAATCGTTGGATGAGTTCATGTGGTAGAATAAGCTTGTGTGTATATTTTTTTGTGCTGCTTCTTCAAAATCAAAATGTTTATGTTAATTACGTCACTATTTTTGTCACATGAAAAGTTATATAAAATTACTTGATCAATGTATTCTTTTAATATGAATGAATGTTCATAGCTAAGGAATTGAAAATCACTGGTGATAACGATTATAAATGCTAAATGTTCGTTAAAATAAAAAAGCTTACGATGTTTGCGTAATTAAATTAACAACGGAATAATTATATGAAACTGTGTATAATATTACATGTAAATACCATTGACGTATATAAATATGCGATAAGAGCTTAAAATTCCTTCGGATCCTGATAGAAACTGTTATTTTTGTCGAACGCTAACCGTGAAACTAACATAAAATGTTATATCACGCATTTGCACATAAAATGTCATTTTGAGCTTTAAAGTTGTGAAGAAAAAAACGTTTCCCAAAACCGTGAACAAAATATACGATCTTTCTTCATATGTATTCCATAATTTTATTATTGTAGTGCACTGATTATAGTATAATAAATAACCCGTCTAATGTAATCACGTTGCGCGTTGAAAAGTGTAGTGGCGTATAGTGATGCAACTGATGATAAAACAGTCATCGATAGAATTGCGCTTATTTTGTGTTTATAAAGTAGTAAACTTATCGACAATTTGGCATTACGTTCTAATTAAGGTAATGTCTAATTGTCTTATGTGCCTTATATAGGTCATTGCGTTGTGAGTGAGAAGGTCATACTTCTCTCCCTTGGTAGCGTATGTGGGCGGACAGCATAATATGTAAAGCATAAAAAATATAGTAACATACAAATTATTAAAACTTTCAATCGACTGTATTGTTATTTCAACATTAAATAAAAAAATATAAAAAAATTTGACTTTTAGCAATTTTTGAATTTCAAAAATTTATGATTATTAAAAGCATAGAGATACGGTAATAGATATATATATATATATATATATATATATATATATTTGTTTTGAACAGTTTAAACAACAACTTCATTAAATATCAACCCGCCTGTATGCCCTGCATACATGCCCACAAAATAAAAATCCACTTATCCAGTATTTATTCGTTTTTATGAGCGTTTTTTTATAGGAGAGATATCAATTGCGAAAATAAAATTGCCTAGTGACGGTAAAGAAAAAGACAATAAAAATATTATAAACGAAATTATCAGGTGGAAGGTTCCCCCTCAGCCCTTTTATTATATCGGTAACTCAATCGGCCCGCCCCTTTAACATGGAACACCAAGTAGATTATCAATTGCTTCAGAAGGAATTCAGTTTCTCGGTCGCCAGCGGCTACGGAGAGATTAATCAAATCCGGAACCCCCTCGTCCGAGCTCAGCCCTATCGGAGCCAGCAGAAGGCTTTTTCTACTTTTTCCGCTCGCGTAGAATGGAAGAGACGGGGGTGAGGTACGGTCTGGGGAACTTCTTTTTTTCGTTTATTGGTTATAAAAATTATTAGTTTTTTATTATTATTTAAATATGCCGAATAATATATGAAAAAAAAAGATTTCCTGCGCTAATCTTAAATTATTGGTAGAAGAATTTATATTTTGACATTTCTCTTTATTTAAAGAGTTGCTTTTAAGTGTTAACTTTATACGATTGTAGAACTTCAAGTCATTCTGTTAATTATTTTTATTTAAAAGGTTGCTTTTATGCGCTAACATTATGTGATTGGTAGAACCGTACGTGCGTTTTTCAGTTAGGTACTTGTGTTCCTAAACTTCTTAGTGATACTAAAACACAGTCGTTGGCTTGAATCCCTCATTTATCGTGCATTATTTGATAATTCAGTTTCTTATTAGCAAATTTCAAACCGATATCAAACGCAAAATACAAAACTTTTCTTGTAACAAGCTTTTAATTTAAAAGCTTGTTACAAGAAATATGATTTTAAAAAGCACGCGTCGATTAGTTCAAATATGTTAATCACCTTTTTTATTTTAACCATACGACACAATTTTCTGGGACCTACACATGTAGAGAAAATCGATTTCGCGTACTAAGCACTTTCGTAGTCAACTGTATTTCCATTTTATTTTTACAAAAACACTATAGACATCTAGGAATACTGACGATAATAAAATGTAAAGTAAAAAAAACCCTTAAAAACGATTTCGTATAAGCGAGCAAATACACGCTTTGATAACATTAATATACATATGGTCACACCAGCAAAGCCGTGGGCGTCTCATCGTGTCAATAACACGACCGAGAGAAGAATATAGGCGTTTCCAACTTCAAAAGCTCAACACAAGCTTTCCGTTAGTTATATCGCACCTCGGGCGGGACGCGGCGCAAGGGTGTAGTACGAAGTTGGCCGCCGACCCTCGGAGCGGTCCCGCGCCGCCGCCGCCTAATCGCCGAAGTTGCCGAGTTAAAGCGAGTGGCCCTCGCGAGCCCTGCGTCGATCATGCACTTTGCGTCTGTGTCCTTTGTTATATTTCCTCGCTATAAATTTATTTCTAGCTTTTCCCGCCCTATTTCGCAGTGAGAAAACTGTTGTACGCAAGGCTAAAAATCGGGGTTGCATGTTTCGTGTAATATTTTTTTTTTGTGTTTAACGGTTCGTGCGTTATCTGAATGTCAATTTATGGTATTAATGTTTGTTTTTATATCTCTCATTTTTTTAGGAATATTCGTTTATATTTTAATTCGATTAAATACGATAATAAACATATTAATTTACAAATGTTGTAAATTAATATGTTTATTATCTAATACAGGGAACTCTTGACATATGATTTTTGTCAAAATTTTGATAAAAATTGCAAATTATAACCATAATTTTGAGTTAATTGTTTTACAGGAATATCATTTCACTTCAAACATGCTTTAATTTATTAATATAATTACTTTTTTAAAGAAAAATGTTGCACTTCGATGTCTCTAGCGATGTATATTTTGTTAAGAATACAACATACAAGAAGCCATTAAAATTGTTTAAAATAATGTATGTGTATGCTACAATAGTTTGACCTGTTGCAAATTAACGAAAAGAAAGATACAATGTATTTTGTGAGTTATGAAGTCTGCCAAAGCAAACACATTTTTATATAATAATTTCCATTTTTTTTTAATTTAATCTAATAATTTAATTTAATCCCATTCTTTTATAATTACAAACAGTACAACTTAATCGTTATTATTATTATAAATTCACGCGTATTTCATGAAGGGTAGACAGAGACTACAGATTTCCACATGGTACGATCTTTGCATATCTCTCTCGCTTCACTGAACTCCATGAATCTTTTCATGCAAGTTCGACGATTCCGCTCGTTTAAAATTTGGCCCTTTTTTAATAAGCCACTAATTTGGTCTGCATACAGTTTTTTAGGGCGATCCTTGCCGACATTTCTATCACACACGTTCGGTTTATAGATTTGTGTTTTCTATCTATTTACATGTACACTTCAATCTATTTACATGCATACTATCCAGATGGTCAAACCGCGACAACCTACCTTTGTTTACTTCACTCGCTATATCCTATTTCAAACTACAGCCTCTCTCACATTACTGTTTTTTCTTTCAGAGACACTACGCACAAGTTGCATTTCCAGTGCATTAATTTTACTACTCAGCTTTCACTACCTAGTCATCATGACCCCTTTATGGATAGCCAAATGCACTTGTCGTGAGACACTTTTTCCATTAATTAGAGCGAGCAAAGCCACACCCACTTTCCCGAATTCAATCTCCTTTCAAAATCTTCATCATGTTTACCATCATTTATAAACAGGGTATCCAAGTTCAGATATCATGTCGTCTATTTCGACTTTCATTACATTTTCAACAAAATGGTAGGGCATTTTTATAACCTACAATCAGATTTCTCCATCAGTGCTACACTCGGATTGATCATTCGAAGACCATGTGACGGGCCGTGTTGGTCGGTCGCAATGGGACTTCCCTGTCATTTTCTTATTTCAATATCTGTTTCAAAATATTCACAATGATGGGCTACTATTCTGTGTTGTCGTATTTTAAGATGAGATGATGTGTGGGTTGTATCTATAATCTATATACAAATAATTAAATATTAGTTAGTTCCTTTAACCTGACCTAATGCTGCCTTATGAATTCTGAAGAGGCCGAAACAGTTGAAAATCTGAGGATTCAAGTTCAGGGCATTAACACTTCCCAATCAAACTCTCTCAATACTTGCTGAGTGGCTAAACATTTGTGTGATCTGGCGTGATCATGGTGGAAAACCATACCTTTTCTGTGGCTTATTTCAGGCAGTTTTTTCTCTGCTTTTTGATTGAGTCTCATCAGTAGTTGGCAGTAGAGATCTGAATTGATGGTTTTGCCCGGCGGTAACAGATCATAATGCATAATGCTCTTCCGATCTCACCATACACACATAAAATCAACTTATTGCGAGTTAATCTGGGTGTCGCTACAGTCTGTGGACTTGCTTGCCTTTTGACCTTTGATTTTCTTCTTTGATTTTTTACACGTTCTCGTTATAGGCAATCTATTTTTCATTAAGAGTGATCAATTTTTCCAAAAACGGTTCGAATTCCTTACGTTTCTATAGAGAATCGTAAATCGTAACACGATTCGTTAGATTTCTTGCAGTCAGCTTGTGTGGAACCTATGTATCGAGTTTTTTTGTACATCCAGTTTTTTTAAATGGGTTTAAACTTTATTTAGTTAGTGTTAGTATTAACTGGTCATTCCCAACTCATTAACTATGTCTTAAAACTAATATGCCGATATTGCTCTACTTTTTCCAAAGTGGCATCTATTTTATCCGTAACAGGTCGACTAGAGCGAGGTACATCTTTAACATCAAAAGTAACGGAATGAAAAGGCTTGAACCACTCTTGCTGACATTGTATTAGTTCCATAAACGTCACAATTTTTTTTACTGTTTGTGTAGCATTTTCCCTTTTATATGATAAAACTTCAAAATGTATCAAATTTTTACGTTACATTCACTCATTTTGGTGGACAGGCATACAATAGAAATGTGCGGGACACCGTTTTTACTTTATATTTTTTTTTTTTTTTAAATAACATCTATTTATTAAACGGTATCAAAACTAGCCAGGTGCGAACAGCACGACCAAAGAGATTTTACAGCAACTTTTTTCTAAAATAGGAAAAACTTTTCCCCGGCCTAATATTATCGTATTTCTAAGGAAATTCCGCATCCCCAATCTTTCGTAGCCGCGATTAAATTATAATTAATTTAGTGGGATGGAGCCTCTCGTTTCGCGGACATCCCCCGTGATGGATGCCGAGACGTGTCACCGGAAAACAAACTAGAAGTATAAGCGTAATGAATGTAACGCGATTAACTTCGCCGGATCGATAAATCACGAAATAGGGCCGGCGGGCGGATTGGTCGGACGGGAGGGAGGGGGAGTATTAGCGGAGGTGAAACTTTAGCCAACTCCCGTTACCGCGGCCATTTGTCAAACAAAAAATATGGACCAACTTCGAGCGGAGCGGCGTTATGTTAGACGCGAGGTATAAATAAGTAGTTCCCGCCCGCCGCTCGCCGGCGCCCGCTTCTTGTAATGGTCTTCGCCCTTTTTTTTTTCTCGTTTTACAGGTGGCGTCCTCATAGAGATTTAGGTTTACAGGTGGTAAGCGGTACGTAGGATCGAGCTTCCGATGTTTCCGCCGAGTTACGAAACCGAGACTGGCGTCTTCGTGGGTGTTGTCAAGTGGTAAGTGTCAATATTTGTATCGAATATGTCGAGTGAAGGAAAAGGTGGTGAAAATTCAGGCATGAGACAAACGGTTTTCAAATGTGCCCTGACGACTAGATCGATATCGTTGCGGACGATCAACAATCTTGATGTCTATCGCAGTCCTAGCCGTTGTCTGTCAAATACCTTCTACGTAAATGTAAGTGAAAATACTGATGAAATATTGGTTTGTTGTCACTAACATCAACGCTTAAGGGAGTAACAAGATCGACGTAGGGACTAATATTCGAATCGAGAGCGAAAAACATCGGACCCGATAACGGAAGTAGAATTGCTATCGACGAAGGACCGTGATAAGGGCAGAAGCGGAATAAACAGAAATTTCATTCTATGTTCACGCTAGTGAAACCGCGGATGAGTGGAACCATAAAAAAAAACAATTGTTGCTAACTTTTAATTTAAATTAATATGTGTGTAGTCACATAGTACATATCATTATATATACTCATATATACTCATAGGTCTCGCGTTTCGTGAGGCATTTTCATGTATTGGAATATATTACAACGACTTTCTTCTCGCACTGTCCCACAACAGTTGATTCCAAGCATTGTGTTGATAACAAAAATACCAACCTTGGTAGTCGAATTGATAACTTTTAAGTTACTTTATTAAGAACTATCTCATATAATAATGATAAAAATACCTACTCTTTCTTAATAAAATGTAAGGGACTGAAATATGAAGAAAAAAGTGAAAAATTATGTTTCTCGCTCGTCTCGAAGTTATGCGAGTCTGCGATGTTCAGTTTTTATTATGTTAATTATTTAGTTTTTTTTACGAAGAATAAAAATTCTTTCATTTTATGAAACTGGAACTCGGTTTAAGCCGGATTTGTTAGATCTTTCCTTTCGGGGTTCGTCCTTCAACTTTTTTTTAAAAGGGCGAAACCTGGAGCGGAAGATTTTAATTAAAATGCGACTCGACAAAAAAATTATATATAAGAAAAGGGTCAAACTTATTTCAGGGAGAGATCCTTTTGCTTCGTATCATCCCATTTGATAATTTTAAAGAAATCAGAGGGTTAAATTTATTAATATTATCTCAGGACATTTTTGAATATCTTCTTGTCCCATATTCATTAGGTACTAGCTTTCGTTCGCGGCTTCGCCCGCGTGGACATCGAAAGCATACTTTCATGCTGCTGTCAACTACGGTCTCGATGTTTTTCCTTCTTTCGATTTCAGTCTTGGCTGTTTCTAATTTTGATTACGATCTAGATTCCGCTTCCGTGCAAAATACTGTAGTAACCAAGTTGGGTGTAGGTGGCATGTGAGGCATCCCGCCTCCGTGCTCAGTCCCGCGAATGTGGGTTCCATTCGGGTTCTATTTAGTAATTAAAAGTTCCAAGTAATAGAACGTCAATCGGGACGAGAAGCAAAATGCGATTAGTTAGAAAAAAAGAGTTGGTTGGGGTTCCTGTCCGGATTCATAGAAATAGATGGAAATGAAAAACGAGACAATTTAATGTATAATTAATACGAAATATAATATTGAATTTCTATTAAGACGTAAACACATAATTGAGCAACTGATCGAATAAATATAGTCTTGTCGCTGCTGAATCTTTAATTCCGTTCTGAGTACCGAAATCCGACGAGGGATACACAAGTGCTAAAATATACACAGCTTGGCCGCTGCTCCGTATGCACCTATACAATGAGTCCTTTTATCTTTTACATCGATCGATAAAGCTATCGACCATGATCCCATTCTCGAATCGATATCAGGAGAACCTATATTCCACACCGAAATCATACCAAATGCCGTTATTTTTTTATTATGAAACGAACTAATTATTGATCCTGATCCCAGTCCTCACGTGTCATCTGTCCAATTTATGGCACGTAGTGCCATCTGTTTTTGAGAATCTTACGTTAACCCTACTGGTACCTCAGCACTACATCCAGTAATATAACGACAATGCAATCACCTCAAAATTCTACGAGTTTGCGCTATCAAAAGACGCATAGAATACATTTTTTAAATCTCGTTTTGCCAGGGAAAATATTTATACATTGATATAGAAAATAGAGATGTCCTCATAGGAATATATTGAATTATCAAATCGAACGAGAAAAAAGACAAACGTCACATTTCATTTTTTTTACTTAATTTTTATATCAAATTAAATTTATCGTGCCCCAGTCATAAGTACAGCTGCGTAAAATTTAAACTTTGTTTGAGTTTAATATAAACAAAGTAATAAAAAAAAAACATAATCGATGATAAAATAAACTTGTTTTCTTTTTGGGCAGTTTCGAATGTAATTTACACAATTTTATACAACACAATTAAGCATTTTCACTTTGTCAATCTGATATCTCGCTCTCCAAAAAATTTGTCTAAGAAAAAATTTTCATCAAAATCATTAAAGCTGTTTCCACGATTTTAACGTGTAAATTTATGTACACATACTATACAAGTACTGTTCTCTTAAAGTGACACATTAAAATATTCCTCGGACGGATAATGAAAGTCATCTTATAATGTCTATTAAAACCGATTCACAATTACAATTCAAAGTGTCATTATGGAAGCGTCGAATAGAAGGCTTTAAATTTTTAAAAATAGGTGGAAAACACATCAAAAAATTCAAACGTGTTTCGTACTTTCCGGCCGGAACTGCGCGCAACGCCGGCGCACCGCGCTGTAAAGAATGTGAAAAGTTTGGGAAGTCGAGTAAACTATTTAACCAAGTTAAAACTCGTGAAACGTAAAACTAAGTAGGGAGGTACAAAAGTTTCGCAAAGGTATGTATTTAATATACAAAAGGTTCCCGTTAAACGAAAGAAACGAAAGGCGGACACACAGGTCGAAGAAATGAACGGTCGTACTAAGAGGGCGTGTGAGGTCGGCGTGCGGTGAAGGATGTTGAAATGTGAAAATTTTTGAGATGAGGTTTTGACAGTATATTATAGTGTAAGAAGAAAATGGTGAAGGTTTTGAAAAAAATTGTGAGATTATTTTTGGAAAATATTATTGGTGTAGTTTTGCAATACAGCATGATTTCAAAAAATGTCTTATTAACTTTTCAGGTCGCGAAGATTATTTTTAGCGTGTTAAAATACCTATACCTGCAAAAGGGAGGTTATTTTTAGCGTGTTAAGATACCTATAACTGCAAAAGAGAGGTTATTTTTACCGTGCTAAAATACCTATACCTGCAAAAAGGAGGTTATTTTTACCGTGTTAAAATACCTATACCTGCAAAAGGCAGGTTATTTTTAGCGTGTTAAGATACCTATAACTGCAAAAGGGAGGTTATTTTGAGCGTGTTAAAATACCTATACCTGCAAAAGGCAGGTTATTTTTAGCGTGTTAAGATACCTATAACTGCAAAAGGGAGGTTATTTTGAGCGTGCTAAAATACCTAAACCTGCAAAAAGGAGGTTATTTTGAGCGTGATAAAATACCTATACCTGCAAAAGGGAGGTTATTTTTAGGGTGTTAAAATACCTATACCTGCAAAAGGAAAGTTATTTTTAGCGTGTTGAAATACCTATAACTGCAAAAGGCAGGTTATTTTTACCGTGTTAAAATACCTATACCTGCAAAAGGCAGGTTATTTTTAGCGTGTTAAGATACCTATAACTGCAAAAGGAGGTTATTTTGAGCGTGCTAAAATACCTATACCTGCAAAAAGGAGGTTATTTTTAGCGTGCTAAAATACCAATACCTGCAAAAGGGAGGTTAATTTTAGCGTGATGAAATACGTATACCTACAGAAAGCAGATTATTTTGAGTGTGCTTAAATACCTATAACTGCAAAAGGGAGGTTATTTTTAGGGTGGTAAAATACCTATACCTGCAAAAAGGAGGTTATTTTGAGCGTGATAAAATACCTATACCTGCAAAAGGAAAGTTATTTTTAGCGTGTTGAAATACCTATAACTGCAAAAGGCAGGTTATTTTTACCGTGTTAAAATACCTATACCTGCAAAAGGCAGGTTATTTTTAGCGTGTTAAGATACCTATAACTGCAAAAGGGAGGTTATTTTGAGCGTGCTAAAATACCTAAACCTGCAAAAAGGAGGTTATTTTGAGCGTGATAAAATACGTATACCTGCAAAAGGGAGGTTATTTTTAGGGTGTTAAAATACCTATACCTGCAAAGGAAAGTTATTTTAGCGTGTTGAAATACCTATACCTGCAAGCAGGTTATTTTAGCGTGTTAAGATACCTACAGCTGCTAAAATACCTATACCTACAAAAGGAGGTTATTTTAGCGTGCTAAAATACCAATACCACAAAGGGAGGTTAATTTTAGCGTGATAAAATACGTATACCTACAGAAGACAGTTATTTTGAGTGTGCTTAAATACCAATACCTGCAAAAGGGAGGTTAATTTTAGGGTGGTAAAATACCTATAACTGCAAAAGGGAGGTTATTTTGAGCGTGCTAAAATACCTATACCCGCAAAAAGGAGGTTATTTTTAGCGTGATAAAATACATATACCTGCAGAAGGCAGGTTATTTTTAGCGTGTTAAAATGCCTGTAACTGCAAAGGGAGGTTATTTTGAGCGTACTAAAATACCTATACCTGCAAATGGGAGGTTATTTTGAGCGTGTGTTAAATTCCTATAACTGCAAAAGGGAATATTTCTTTTGGGGCAGAAAAAGTGGTCTGATATTTGAACTAGGTGAATTAAGTTTAATGCAAGTTCAAAAATAATTTTATAACGTTTTATTGAACAGTGTTTTGTCTTTCACTTTCTTTATTATAAAAAATAAAAAAAAAATAAAAATAATAACTTAAGACATTATACTTACAATACATGTACTTGCTTTTTAATTTTTATTTTTTTTTTAAACGATAGAATACTTATAAAGTTCGAAAAACGTAAAGACCGGTAGTTTTGTTTTTTTAGTTGTTACGTTTGTCTTGTTTAATGTTCTTTATGTTTCATAATTTTATGACAACAATTGGTTATAATAAAATGACTGGAGGAAACCTTTTTAAATTTCACTATCGCTTATTAATAAACTGTATTATGTTTTTGCTATGAATTCACTTGTATTTGACAGACTGTTTATTTTTTCCTGTTTAGTTTAATTTCTTAAATTGCCATAGAAGTCAAATGACCATATGTTTTTGTAGCAAAATAGTATAATTGAATTTAGTCGATACTTTGAGGTATCTAATGATATATGAATATTTATTATACCATTTACATTTCATCAACAGCATCCAGGAGTGAAGAAGATAACTTTCATAATACTAATTTTCTGGACGTGCCTACAGGTGGGATGCCGTCACGCCAAAATTACTAAACAGATTTCGATAAAACTCACTGTATACTTTATCGTGTTTATTTCATCGTGCAGGTTTGAGTTTAAACTTGAACAGTGCTGTATTATCACTGTCATGTAGTTAAAGATTGCGTTATTTTAAATCTATTGTCAAAGAGTATTATAAACTTTTGCTCTTATGTAAATAAAATTTGTTTTCTTTTATATTAAGCTCTTAAAAATGTTATGTTGTAGAATATTGTGTTTCCGTTTGAGGTACCCTGTTCCTCGGGCATCATAAAGTAAGTAATCAATTTAATTAATTATTTGTTGAGTTCTATTTAATGAGTTTCTAACTCATTTCAATTGGAGCATAACGGGCTGACCAGTCGGACACCACCATTCAACTGAAATAATAAGAATGAGTGAGTATGTCCCTCTGGTGCACATTGAGCATGGCACAGACAAAGCGACATATATAGTAATTACTTACGTTGAATTGCACTATATTTCCTTTCCTCTTAAAGTGAAAACTCGGAAGTGTTATTTAACTAACTCTTGCCTGCGGCTCAGCTTGCGTGGATATATAATGAATTTCTCATTTTCTAGATCAAGTAATCTCGCTATCGTTGGTACCGATCGAGGATTTAGTTTCGATTGAAGTTCCGATTTCTAAGTTTATTCTGATTTAGTCATGTGTTCTATTTAAATCCTGTGTCTATCTCTGATCTGATCGCGCTAACTCTCTCGATGCCTACATCGATTACGGATTCTTGTAAACTAATGCACGGGAACACTTCAATGAATATTATGTAGGTAATAACCAAAAGTGCATGGCGCAGAGTATTTTTTATTAATAAAACGCACAAAATTAGCAAATAAAAATCACTTTTTTAATTATTATAAAAAATAACAAACGTGAAAGGGCTTTAAATTCAATAGACATCTATGATTTATAAATCTAGTAATATTAAAAAAATTAAATGAATTAATAAACAATGCTGATTACATCCGTACATTCTGACTATAAAGCAATTGACGGCCTTGGCAATATTTAATTGAAGATATTTACAATTTTCTCCAATGGAAACTAAATACAAATGAAACAAAGTTTGAGGATAAATATTTTTCTTTGTAGTAATATATCTTTTATACAAAATAAATGTATTCTATTTTAAAAGTTGAAATGATTGAAGTTGTCGTGCTAACCAATTGTTATGAACCCGCGCATTGCGGCGCGCAATAAGTATGACTGACACAACGAAATAAAATTAACGATTTTTCAATCTCCGAGTTGTAAGAATTTACACAGATAAACACGCAAAAAAAATCTGTATTTCACAAAAAATTGGTTAAGTTATTGTTGAGTTGTAAGTGGACATATAGATAGGAAGTAAAACAGACGGTAGCTAATATATTACAAAGTGATGTGCTCTGTCAGTACAATGAAGTTCATAAAAAAATACTTTAACTGTTTTTCAGCTATGAAACAAATACACAAATGAACAGTAAAAAAAACATACAAAACATGTCCTCTATGTGTTGCCTGATGTCATAATGTCTCGACGCCAAATTTAAACCACATCGATCTAGCTGATTTTGCGTGATTTAGAAACATACATTTAAACATACAAACTTTCACATTTATAGTATTAGGATTTTTTCATTGATGTGAAGTTCATTCAAACTATATTTTGTTGCGCTGTTTGAAATTGAAATGTGAGAAATATTTTATGTTAAAACAAGTAACATAATCTATTGAAGCATTCACCTCTTTAATTTTGTCGTATTACAAGTAGTATTAATAATATATTACGAATAATAAATGCGTGTTATACTGAAATATCATTAGTGAAATTAATTTCTTTTTTATGAAATTAACTTATAAAATATAATTAGGGTGATTATAAAAACTACTTAGCAGGTAATAAAATCTTATAAGCTTAGAATTTATAAGTTGAAAGGAAGTTTGAGTTGTTTAGGTACATGTTAGGTACTAACTTCGAAGAAAATAATCGGTGACAATGTTTTTTCCATCTGAAACCTTTTAACAACCTGCTTAATCACGAACAGAACACAGTCTTGTATTGATTTCTATTTATAATTTATGCTTACCATACGAATTCTCCCATTTTTATGTATAACCTTAATATCAAGTATTTGATGAAGGCATAAAAATAAATATTTAGTTTTATCTGTGTCAAAAATAATGTAGTTGCATTGTTACAGTATTTATTTCATAAGCCTGAATGCTATCAGTCTCCTTTGGCAAAGCCTATTGCTAAAACCGGCACGTTCTATTCGTTAGCAATATTTGATTAGTATAGGCGCAATGAAAGAGAAACGCCGATACGATTGTGGGGCGTTAAGGTCCTGCTTTCCGATCGGTAATGCTCTAACGTGCTCGAGTCGCAGTTGGAAATCTACTCTGGTGATCTACGAGAGTAGCTCGAGAGATATAGCGACTAGAACACACCAGAGGTTTGGTCTAGACGCACCGATGCTAGCTGTTCAATTGAACATATTGGATAATTTGGGCAACTTCGTGGTGAGCGATTTCTAAAATATATAGAGTCGATGGTAATATTCTCAATTACAGAAAAAAAAAAATACAAAATGTATTACAGACTACTCAAATATTTTAACTAATCATCATTTTGACGTCGCATGCGGGTGTCATTCCATTTCCTGTAGGCGGTGGTGGCGACGCTCCATGGCGACTCTCTTGAACAGTGGTTTAAGAGCGTCGCAATGGAATTAGATAGTAATGAATTCGATCTTGGCTATGGGCGGATTGACCGATTAATTTTTAACCTAAATCAAATCAAAAGCTTGCGGTCACTTATGGCGACAACGATCGTTAGCAGCCTTCGACCGTACAGGATCAGTGTAGAGAGGTGCAGACGCAAGCCCCTCTACATGAAGGGAAGGATTGTGGGGAGGCGCACCTCAGCTGTAGCTTGATCAATCCTGAGGTCTGTTTCTTGGAGGGCTCGCATGCGAGAGTCGGAGGCGAGCGCGCCCTTAAGCGAGGAGCGGGCCGGTGACGTCACACGCACGTGAGGTCGGTGCCGGGGGGTCGCCCGCCGGGCGCCGCGCAGACATTAAGCGAATTATCCGAGGATTACTAACTTATTTCATTAAGAACTTTGTGCAAGCGAACGGTTATTTTGGCCTAATCCCGTAAGTATTACCCGGACGATTGCTGGGAGAAATCTCTTCTCCTCACACAACCTATAACTTTCGCCGGTTGAAAAGACCGCGGAGCGACGCCACGTGGCCTCCTGCTGTATGGGGAAGTGGAACCTATTTCGCACGCATCCTACACACACGCGTGTGAGCGTCTATTTGTCTATAGCAGCATATAGAGAATGAAGATTAAAAGAATAATAGTTCGTAAATCGTCGAAGTCTGTATGACCTGAGTTAGTTAAAAATGTAAGTAGTATAAGTTTGTGGTATTCAATATCAGTATTGAATACCACAAGCTGTGGTTGCTTTGACCCCGTGGAAATAATGTAAAACCTAAAATAATTATATAGATCTTTTTTATTAGTTTTGCTTAAGTTTCATTATTCATAAGCAATTGCCAATGGATGATGATGTAAGAAATGTACGGAATACATATAACATTTATTTAAAATCACTAGAAACTAATGTTGATTTTTTAAGCAATATATTATAAAAAAAATTGATGACATTACACGATCTAATTAAAATTAGCAGCAGCGTTACCCTTTTTTCATGGATTTTTAAAAAATTTATTACCGAACACTTTATTAAAGCTTCTTCAGATGTCATTGCAACTTTTTTGATTGAACTTGTTCGCTAGTGTTCGGAAACAGTAAAAGGGTTTGATTTATTTATGCGTTTCTTATACGATGTACTTTTCACATTAAAAAACAAAACATTTCGACGCCTCGAGTTTTCTTGAGGAACATTTGAAGCATCATTGCTTTTCGATATGAACTCTACATTCGAAGACAGTATCAGCAGACATACCAATATGTAAAATCATAAAGGCAAAAAAATCGTTACCTAGCTACACTTTTCTAATAAATATGCGTGTAATTTTAGATGCGTGGTTTTTGATTTTTAAATTATAAGAGTTTTTATGAGACGATCTTGGTCAAATAAAACCTATATATTGCCTCGAGCTAAAATAAAGTTATTTATAAAATTTTTATGAAAATTCATCAAGAAATTTTGGAGATAAGCGTTTTCAAATATGCAAACAGGCAAGCATTTTTGTTTTAAATAGTTAAATTTTCATTTTCATGAAAATGAAATGAAATCATTTTCATCTAGGTAAACCGCAATTTGTATCGCAAATACTAGTAAATATTTACGATGTACGAGACGACGATTCTACTATTTTAGTATATGTAAGTCAATAAAGGGTATTAAACGTTCCTAGTCCACTCTTTAAGAGAAATCTGTGAGTTTAGAGATCCTTTATAAATACAGCCGTTCGAAATATTACCGTTTTCGCCAATAAGTTTGCTAAATTAGATATTTATTGAAAAACTTAGTCCTTGGTATGATTCATTGAGTCATAATCCACAACATCAGGGCTGGCAGCGGGGAGGTATTGTTTGCGAGGAGCATTTCTTAGGCTAAAATATTTTATAATATATGGAGAATGACGGTAAGATTATTTTTTGTACGTCTAATAGTTTTCATAGATTACGCTGATAATTGAAAACGTTATTAAAAGAATGCAAGAAGTTTTGAGACTGACCTACGAAAATCGACTTTACATCGGACCTCCACGGTTTCGAGGTCCTAAGTGGGCTATCCTAATTATTTAATGATGACATACTTTTAAGGGACGTTTTAAAGTATCACGCACGCGCGCGCCCGTATGTGTTTATGTATGTGAGTGGCTGTGTGTATGTGTGTGTGTGTGAGTGCGTGGGCGTGCGTGTATGAATGTAAACTTCTCAAACTTTTCATTTCACATTGAGGGACTCCAAATTGAGGGACTCGCAGCTACTCGGCCAGGAGTCGCCGGCGCCGCCGACGCGGTGACAAGGCCAAGGTAGACGCGCTCTCCCAGGCGAGGCGAGTGTTTGCCAATTCATTGCTCAATTCGCCCGCGGGCAGGACTCTCTCGGCCGCCGTCGTTTTAAGATTCTTTTGCAAATAGGTGTAACTTAACTGAGTTAAGATAGTATTGGTGTCATTGCAAGAAATGTTTTTGAGATGGTGAACGTTACTTTATGGAACGAAGTTCCTTAACGTGACTTGCTGAAGCAGTTGACTGGTGGGAATCGTGATATAACGAAGAAGTGTTATGTCCCAAGTGATTTTCTCTCTCTCTCTTTTTCTCTTTCTTTCTCTCTCTTGAAACTAATTACTTAGCTTTTTTATGTAATTTTTAATGAATGAATATTTTATCTAAGATATTAAAAAAAACTCTGGTCTTATTCCTTATTTTGCAATATTTATATTGAAAAAAAAACTTCGTCTCTGACGGAGGTTTCCCGACCGCACATTTAATGTTTGCCATTTTCATGTACTCTTCTGTGAGTTTAAGCTGTTGAGACGCGACAATCAATGTACAAGTCAGATAATAAATATAGCTAATTTCAAAATGAAAGTAAAACCGAATCACCCCAGCCACGTTATTAGTGTAAATAAGGGATGTATAGAGCGACCGGCCCCCCGCGCGCCCCTCGCGCGCCCCCCGACGCTCAACTCCCGAATTCAGTAAAGTAATTAGAATTTTTCGAGCGCCTCCATTGTGTCCGAGGCACGCGGACAACTTTTAATGTGACTTTAATTTAAATCCTATTTAATGGCCTTTTTGTTTGTTTTACCGAAGTTCGATTTTGGGAGAGTGTTACAATGAAGTAAAAAATCCCAATGTTTTCGTAACGAGACGCCCTCTCGCGGGAAACGACTCGTCGATTATTTTTATGTTCGGTAAAGATTCGTTTATTGTAAGTAGGACAGAGTCTTTGTATGTTTATCGTCACGGGAGTAAGCAGAGGTGACGATGATTATTTGACGGCAGCGTGTCGCGGTGGCATTCATGGCCCATGTTCCCTGAGCGTTCGCAGTTGAAATCCTAACGGTGACAGTTGTTTGACCATATCTCGACACTCAAGTCGGGTTATCCAGTTCACCCCGGTAATCGTGATAAACGATGCTAAGTTGAGTCGAAAAACTGTGAAACGAGTCCAGTCTAGACATGTTTTTGTAGATTCTCCGTAAACTTTGGCCTTTGGGATCCTTCCAGAAAGCTGAATAATACGTAAATTCAAATAGAATGTAATTTTACGTGCAAGCTAAACGAGCACGACGGCTTTTGGGGCTCCCCATCGGACCGTAGGCCCGGGGCCTCTGCCCCGCGTGCCCTTATGCAAAAGACGGAACTGCATCTAGAGTTTTATAGAAGGGTCACAGATTAATGTCCAGAAGATCTAAGGATTAATGTTATATCTTAGGAGTTTACTAAAGAGATTTTATAAAATATTTATAGTCAAAGTTTAGGAAAAGCGTGTATGATTTTCTACAAGGTTTAGAAGACTGTTTGAAAAATGTACCTTTAGATAAAGTTGAACGTTCTAATTTTTAACTTTCCCTCATGATTTCATTTCAAAATATTGCGAGAGCATTTTTAGAGTAAATTTTACTGTTACACTATGTTTAGTGCAATATTAAGGTGGTAATTCAAATTCAAATTCAAAATATTTTTATTTCATAGGTTACAAAATAACACTTGAAATATGTCATATTTTTTTACGAATTTACACTTTACTGCTCGTTCGGAAGGCAATTTTTCCTCAAGAAGAACGAGCAAGAAACTTAAGGGTAGCTCTTTTCTAATTTGCTCATATATAGCCAAAATAAATATAAAACCATTAATGAACGAAACAGCCCGGTAAGAAGTCGAGCCGTCTATGCCCATGGATATTTGTCTTCTAAATATTCAGAAATTGTGTAATACCTTTTTTTACTGAGTGATTGTTTAATAACACTCTTAAATTTATATAGGGGTAAATCTTGTATATCTACTGGAACCTTATTGAATATGCAAACACAGAGTCCTCTAAATGAATTCGTGACCTACTTAGTCGACGAACACGTGAAATCAGTTTATTTTTATTTCTGGTCAATACTCAATAGTTTATGTCGAGTACTATTTCTTTAAACATTTCTATATTTTTTTTACAAATAATAAATTTTCATAAATGAATTGAGATGCCAGGGTTAAAATTCCAATTTCTTTAAACTTATTTCTAAGAGATGCGCGAGGTCCGAGCTTGTAAAAAGCGCGAACGGCCCGCTTCCGCAGCACGAAAATGTACATCCGCGGCGTTTCCCTAGAGCAAGATGCCATACGGCATCACGAAACAGTCAAAATAAACCAATCTAGCAGTTTAGATAATAATAATAATAGTTGACAGTGATGTCAGAGAACAAGGGATTTGAAAGGAGATGTATAAAATAAAGTAGAAAAACATATGTTGCGGTGGTTTGGCCATCTGGAAAGGATGAATGAAAGTAGACAGACAAAATAAATGTACAGAGCGAACGTGTGTGAAGGGTCGGCAAGGGTCGCTCTACAAAATGTCATACAGATTCACGATATGGATTGGGGATAGATATGGAAAGATCGTACCATACATAATTCCATGGAAATGAGATCACGAGTTTATTTCTTCATTAATTATTTTGAAACTCAGGCGCATTTAAGACCAATAATTATGAGATAATTTTATCTTAATACACATTTCAAGATGTGATGATGGATTTGGAGGTATCAGTTCAGTCAACACTGAAATAAGCTACATTTGTATATAATTTCTGCAAGTTTTCTGATATCTAAGTTTGTCAATTTTGATCACATGCAGTTCTAAATATGATATACACTGGCGGTATTATAATAAAAATAAAATTGTTCATTATTCGATTGAACGAATAATGTTCATTCATGTTTATTGTTACCCAATTTCGATTTCCATTAATTATTTATATGATAAATAAATAAATTTTTATATCATACCAAAGAATAATAACGTTTATTTTAGTACAATCCAATTTTCACCAATTATGAATGTATATATGGAATATTTATCAAATGTTTGTGATGATACACAAATTTCACAGCCATAGATAAAGTAGGATTGAAGGAATTTTATGAAGACAAACAAAGGGTCATTTTTCTACAATGTTAATCGACAGAAAGCTTTAAGATAATATTATGTTCTATGTTTCTCATTGTAGCGTACAAAGTAAATTGTATGAAACGTTGAATTTGTCATCAGCTCGAGATACAATTTAGGATATTTCCTGAAGGTAGCCCCTGCTTCTCGTCTCTTCTGGGAGCTAGTTCTTCTTAGTAATGCATATAACATAAATAATTAACATGAAATATAATAGTTGTGCGATACGAGGAAAGGCAACGAGCAAAAATGGGAGAGTTTTTTCACCGAGAGCGCGCTATATAATAATTTTTCGTCAATTATATTTCGATCCCATAAACAAATTTTTGTATACGATCCACTATGTACCAAAAAGAATGCTAAACACTCATAAAGTTGTAAGATATATGTCCATGGATTTAACGATTGCCGTATGATGATTTTATATTTGTGTTTAAAGTAAATTATTTGTAAACATTTTGTAAATTATAAAATATTTGAAATAAATAAGTCTAGAGAATATATGTACTATTACAATAATTTGAAATAATTTTTACCATAATACTGGGGAAAAGTGTCAAATATTGCTCTTGAGTTGAATGATTTTCGTAATAACTATTATGGGCTATTTATTGAAGAGAAGTTACAGGCGACTTCTGTATTGCTCGCATTTCATTAAGCGAATAAATTTTTATATTTCAAGGAAATCTATTAAACGTTTTAAGTTTTCCTTATTTTTAATATGATACTCGAATAATCCACCCCTTTATAATAAGAAAAGCTAAACATTTTTGAGTACATTTCGGTACAAAAATTACAAATGACACCTTTATTTCTCGTTTAAGTATACCACGGTTTTGATAAATATTTACAAAAAAATTGTAATAAATTAAAACTTTTTTAAAAATATTTTTGGAGTGTCAATATAATAAATTGGTTGTTTTAGGACTGTCAATAGAGTGAATAAAATATTAATAAAATAATATTTCCCTACACAATCCGTTAGCCTAAACAAGCACTTAAAATAAAGCCTTTAAAAAGAAATTAATTTTGCAGTGTACAGACATTGAGCGATTTAAATAATAACCATTTTACAATAATCTTCTATAAAAGTAGCTTACTTAATAACGATAAATAATAGAATTTAAATAGATAAAATTGGTTTAAGGCTATAAAATAGTTTTTTTTTGCTTATTAGGGAATTTACTATGTTCAAGCAGGCGTTTATTAAATTCGTATCGTGTAATATTCGAGAATTTATTATGTAGCTGCTGTTAGATCGAATTCCATAGATGTAGAATTTAACACACACGTAAAATAAAAATGAAGGTTAAAATAAGTCTAAAAGGAAAAATAAATTCGTGCGCTGCCCCCTTGGAAATAGTTATTTTTGAATGTCATGTAGCGAAGAAGAGACAACAAGAAAATAAAATGTGTTCTGTGTAAAACCTATTCTGAATAAAGGAACACAAGTACAAGACACAAATATATTTGTTAGTCGAGTAATAGAATTATAAATAAAATATACTCTACAATCGTAATTGCGAAAAAAAACCTACATATATCTATACAATGACAATAATTTAAATCAATAAAATTTGAATAATATTTAAGGTTTTACATTAAATAAAGGGGGCATTTCTTTTTTAGGGTTCCTTAGCCTACAAGGAACAATTATAGATTCACCATATCTGTCCGTCCGTCCGCCTGTGTTTCTGTCTGTCTATCTGCGGTTTAGCTCAGAGCCTCTTAGTACTAGAATACTGTAATTAAATATGGGTATACATATTAGGCATGTCAAAAAAGTGGAAGAATGTAATTTTGAAAAAAAATTTAAAGGCACCCATCCGCCATATTCGCAAAATGGGGATGACTTTTTTATCTTTTTAATGGTGTGGGGTACCGATGGATAGCTCGTTCAAAAACATGAAGGGCCCGTAAAAACCATTTTGAGATTTAAAGATCCGTTTGCCGAATAATAAGCTTTGAATCGATAATTTTTCTTAGAGTCAAGTATAAGCTAAATGGTTATTCTTGTACATTTAGAACACTTCAAGGCTCTTGTTAAAAGGGAAACTGTTACGGTTAAGTAAGCTTTACAAGTTAACGGACAATAGTCGACGGACTCATAAAGTATAATTGGAGAAGTAAAAAGCAAAATTTCGTCCAATTTCAATGAAAATTATTTAATTGACGTTGTTGGTTGTTTAAAACAGATAGTGAATATAAGTTAATGAATAATGGAAAATCGTTGATACATAAAATCCTAACATCCTTTATATACGTTCTCTGTGATTTTAAACATTAATCGAAATTTACATTGCGCGTGGTTCGACAATTGGCTGCTTTTTTCTGTCATGAAAAATCTATTCTGTAATTGTCGTTTTTCCGATTTCAAATAATGAATTACATTCTAAATTAAGCTATTTCAAAATTCCTATTATGTAGTTACTGTGTTTATTTCTAGATATGCTGTTTTCAGTAAGGCGGTAACGAAAATTTTCAGAATTTTCTTCATCTGGTTTTTCTGTGATCTAGATAAAATAAGTTGATACGCGTCAACATGATTCGTATGTACGAATTGTGCGTGTAGGCAAGCCCGTGAAAATGTCATTACTCTAAACCTCGTGTTACTACAAGTCACCAACACTCTAAACCTCCTCGCGTTACAACTTATTTTGGTACGATACGTATATAAGAATGTTAGCTGGCTGTTTGTAGACAGAAAACACACTTTTCCTGCTCTTCGCACATAAAAGAAAATGCCGAAGGGTAACCATCGTAATTTAACAACTTTTAAGGGTTTACGTGATACATTCAGAGTCGAGGGCCGGTCCAGGGAAGATGGCCACGCTCAAGTCTTCTGAATAGATTACGAATCGGGTATCAGGTGACGACCGGTCGCTCGATGTGATCACCCGAACCAGTAGACTTCTTTATTAATCACCGTGAGCGCCAACAAGGAGGCGTGTTAAAGCTGGGACAAAAAAAAAAAGATGAACACGTAGAGAGCTCAAAATGTCGACCGTTAAGGTCCTCCTTATCGGTCACGACAGCCATTTTAGTTAAAAACCGTTTTCGTTACCTATTTTTATTTTGCCATGTCCGAATAGTTTCGGCAATCCCGAGTCGACGAAGCGAGTCGGTCGTCGTTTTACAATCGCATCTCTCTATGCAGTGCCGACGTCTTACGTTATCTGTTATTGATCCACAGCATTCACAAATCGGACCAGACTTCAAATTAATTTTTGCTATTGTAAAATCATTGAGTATAAAAATAAAATTATTGTATTTTAACGTATTCTGAAATTTGAAAGAATAGTCGTTTCCTTTGCGAGATTTTTTTAAATTTTCTTTTTTACACGTACCTATCTCACATTATATTATGTGTATTCTGTAGTTCACTATTCAAAACTCTCCCATAATCTATCTCTTCAATTATTTTCCTTACATTCTACACAGTTATGTCACCTAATCGACAGTCAGACCTATTTTCTACACCTTTATGAATTTGTACAATTTTGAACTTCCTTACAATTAAACTCTCTTAACAATTTCACTACATCGTTAGACTAAATAGTCGTTAAAGAGATGATGTAAGTTCACTTATCATTTCAACGATTACCAAGAAACAACGAACAGATGCAGTATTATAAGTTGCATTATTAATTTTGGTAAGCAGCGAAACTCGGACGCATCAGATGGAAATTTAACATGACTGGGACAACGGACAGAAGTTTGTAGGTACGTGCTTTATGTTATAACAAATCACTTCCTTTTTATATTACTGAAAGAGAAAATGAAAATTGATGACAAATTAGTCAGCGAAAATAATAAATTCTATATATCTATGATTAAATATCTAATACGAATAGATTTTACGTAACCACGTATCGTACGATACATCTGAGAATACACGTCTTAATATCGTTTTCTTAGTTATTTTTCGCCTACGATATTCGACCACTTAGCTGTTTACAAATGCGCTTGCCCATGTGCTTTAGCTATGCTCATTAAAGAATCGATCACTAGTTTTCGCCCGCGACTTCGCCCGCGTAGACATAGAATGAATGAAACCCGCTCTTTTTTCTAAGATACACTTCTAGAAATATATCTGTGAAAAGCGCTGCCAATTTCGTGCAGCAGTTTCTACGCGATGCGCGAAAAGACAAATACACAAATAGACAGATCGACAATTATGGTCGCAACCTGCGCACACTGTATATTAAAGCATGTCACGCGTTTACTTTTTTTAAAAAGTCTATTTACTTCTTTTTTTTTAAAAACTATTTTTAAAAGTCTACTTTTTTTTAAAACTATTTTTAAAAGTCTACTTTTTTTTTAAAATACTAAGTTTATTTGAAGAAATCTTACTAGCATTTTAAGTATAGGCATAGACTAATCTACGTAGAAAATTAGGAGGCTTAAATCGATCCCATTTGGATGTAAAATGTAAATCTCTGTTTTAAAAGAGCTATCTTTGATATTTTAATCTCTGTTCTAAAAGTTAATGATCTGATAGGGCAACTGACAAATTAGAGAGTCAATAACATGAAGAGTAGGCTCACCAAAATAAAATTTCTCAGTAAAATCGAGATCGCAACCACCAAAATTAGTAATTTGTCACTTTAATAATTTGGTTCTTATTACACTCGTAATCCTTTATTTATAAAGAACTCATATCACAACCCGTAATAACTGCTATTTTCGTCATGAACATTCCAAAACACTTCAATAAAGGCACCTATATCAATTTTTAAGTTTATATTTTCCCCGCAAAGGTTTGATTTAAAAAAAATCGCAAAATACATATTTGTTTATTTTAGGACGAATTTTTAAGGAGGATGGGCGAAAAAGTATGCGTTGCCAATGGTGTCGGTCTCGTAAGTAAAACTAGTCACCCAACATGTGATTAAATGAGAAAAGATGTGCTAGGGCTCCTCCGTAAGATCATAAAAATCAAAATAACCAACATAGTTCATATAGTAATCGAGTCGAAGTGGCAATAGTGATATCGCTCGTAGACCATTCATAGAACAGATGACCCTTGGAGAAGAAAAATCCCAGAGTGGCGACTGCGAACTGGATTGTTCACCGCCTCCCACTGATGGACCGACGACCTGATAGAGGTTGCGGGCTGCCGTTGGTTACAAACGGCCCGACATGTACCTCATGCATTTTCAAGGAAAGAGGGTTATCTTCAATAAAGAGCGTTCAATGGGTGAAATGACGAGAAACATGAGAAATACAATCGTGCTTCGGCGACGACCTATATTTTTATTGCCTGTGGCAGTTGGACGAACTGGCGCCCTAGTAGTTTAATACTGCAAAAAAAAAATTATCAATTCATGAGCTTTCAATAAACAATGATCAAGGACAGTTGGACCACACAAATAACATTCAAGGCATAAGGATTATAATGTGAAAAATACGACTGCTAGAAAATGAATTGATGAAACTATGAACAGTCGATCTATTAATTTGCAAAACTAGACTAGTCTTAAGTTTGCTGACAATACATTCAAATTATAACTAGAGAAACGGGTATAGGCAAAGCAAACATGAATTGTTTGCTTTATTTGTAGTTTTTCCATATTTTATGACAATATATTTTCAGTAATATTTCTGAAACGAGTAGATAAAAAAACATGCAAAGAGTTTAAATAGTCGTTTGTGAATCAAGACATATTAAAAAAATATATCAAAATTAAAGAAAACCATTAATCTCCCAATAATTATTGTGATATGTATCTAAATGAAGATACCAATTTGGTAGTATTTATTTTAGAAGCGATAAGGAAAGCGTATTATACAGGGAGTTCATACGTAAATTCCATTTTAGAGATACACCGCTGAAACTATTTCGAATTTAAATAGAATCCCTCTCACACTCCGAGATGTCCTCTCGGACAAATGACGTCAATGGAAGGGACGCTTTTATCAAGGACGGAGGGCGAGAGATGCGATACGAGAAATTATTACAGCCCAATGTCTCGATACATTCTCTTTGATTGTGCGCCATTTCCTTTTGTATTTTTCTAGGTGGCTCAGCGGCTGTTCATTTTTCAAGGTAAAGCGAATACCTCCTTTTGTGACTTTGTCAAGTTGAAAATTGAAGTCACGCACCACGCGTGATTATGTGAGTTAGCTTATTTTTCGGCAGTTTCAAGGGTAACACACTAATAACCTCATTTAGACGTTTGTGCCTGTTTTCTACTTCGTCCGTGACAATACCATCCAACAGAAGTCAGTAAATTCACAAACACAGGAAGCTTCTGTCTTAGATGTCATCAAATACTGATTTAAATGTAAATTTAATATATGACGCTTAATGAACTGAAAACATACTTAATTAAATGATGCAGGAAAAAACATTCTGAATATAAATACAGGTACTCTAAACTACAAATTTGATCTTCAATAGCAATGTAAATTCAGTAGCAATGTAAAATTATATGAAAAAGCATTAAAATCGAAGTTGCTGAACACGATTTATATTTTTTTTTATTACAACACATTCAGCAACATTTAGAATTTTTTCATATTCTATGTGAGTCGCCATTGAACATGTGGCCTCGTAGTCTCATTATTTTGCTATGTCTCATTACTTCAATACCATACATTCGTACGAGTGAAAAAAAAACTTTTTTCCGCTTTCCTCTCCTTACGTTCAAAGCTCTCAAGCTAAGCGACCTGAAATTATTCGGCCTGATGTAAATAAGAAATAAAATAAATTGAATCTTCAGACATTATCTGTTATCTAAAAATGATATTTAAAAAAATAATCATATTTTAACTGCAGCTTATTCTAGTCCCAGATTATTATATATATTAAAAAAACACCTAGTACGATTTCCCCCTCATTGGGGATTTTTTTTTTTGTAGGAAGTCAAAGTAGCTTCATACTAAATAAAGTCCGTTTTCCTTTAAGATTGTGATCGAGGGAAGTGGATGTCGTGAGTGCTTTTCCTTCTAATTATTTTTGTTGAGACGTATTTTTATTGTACAAATTAAAATGTAATACCATAAAAGGTTTTTTCGATTTTATCGAACGATATTTTTAAATAATAGCGTGTTGGGATCTATGTTAATGGTAATCATAATGTATTGCAATTACAATTACAGTTTTTTTATGCCATCCTTATTTATCATGTTTTACTGCATGGTATTTGTTTCAACTTATATGTCTCACACAGAGGCTATCATATGAAATCCATACGCTTGCGCTCGCCCAATACGAGTTGAAAGTTCTTAGTGGAGGTGAAGGTGTCGAAGTTACTGCCGATGATAATGCACTGGTAACAAGATGACCATCTGGCCACCGACTTCATTGGGCACATTCGTCAATATCGTTGATACCCTGTGTGACACAAGACATACCCAAAAAGCATCCATATACACCAACTGAATATACATATTCTTCTATACCAAAATAGTCTATTTTTGAAAAGACTTCTTTCGTATATGTTAGGTTTTAGGTGGGTCTTGTTTGTTGTCTTCATCGACAGGAGTTCGCGAGTTGGCATCGCCGTGCCCGACCCACGGTATTATGTCAGGATTACCGTTTTCGAATTTTTTTAAATAAAAACAAAATGTATTTTTTAAACAACTTTAGGTTTATCGACTAATATTTTTCAGTAAATGTGAATGCTCTTTGTGATTAAAAAAAAACTGCATCAAATGTCATACATATTTTTGTGTAATTATATATACACAAAAATATGTGGAAACCAAGAATATCTCGTCTGCTCTATTTTATAATTTATTAATAATAATGATTTTAAATCTAAGTCTAAAGATTTACGTTCGAATGAGATAGAGCGCTTACAACGAATTAGTGACGTAATTTCAAATAAAATTTGTTAAATATCCTAATAGGCCATCGTAAAATTTTATAACACATAAAAATCAGTGATCGGTGACGATTCACTGATTAAGTGCGCTGCCTTCGAATCGGGAGGTACTGCGTTAGATTATGACCCGGGTATATTGATCGATGAGTTTTTAACTTAAGTCATATTACATTACACATTCTGTGCGTCGGAGAGCACGCTAACTTTGGCCCCGGATGTTGTCATCACATAGATGACTTCGATAGTTGGCTTAAGCTCCTAGCCCTTTGAGCTCACTCAAGAAGATTATGAAAGGGTTATTTTAGCAGTAGGTTGATTTAAACCCGATACAACGAACACCGGCGAAACATCAAAAATTGACCTTCGCAAGCCATCACCGATACCGAATTGACGTACGTTAATCGGCGGCCAACGACTCCGTTATGGCCCTACGTCCGGTCGTAAGTCGGCGTTTAACGGCCGTTAAAAGTGTCGCAAGCGTCGACCGTCGAGCGTTAAGTTCACAGGGCGATAGGTGTCGCGGCGGGCGGCGGGCCGGGCGCGCGCCGCCGCGACGCGTGTCGGCCGTTGGGCCCAGCCGGCGTCCGCTGCCCTCGTTTTTCTCCCTTTACCATTCTATAAATGCACACCAGAAGCTTACTTTGGTTGTAGAGTGTGAGAAGTTCTGAAGAGAGATCAAGGGCTACTTTTTTAAAGACGCCTCGAGGGTGAAACGATATTACGGAAAGAGATAAAATTTTGAAGTCATATCATGAGAAAAACTGTTTTTTTTTTATCTTCGCGTGAAGAAAATTGATAATTTAACAAATTTGAAATTTGAGTAGATATTGTTTTCAGTCTCATTTTCGCAAATATAGTTTTGTATGTATGTTGACCTTTTAAAATTGTTGAAAGCTTTTCCGATTATTTTTATATTTCGCATATGTGTATGTTTGTGCTTGCATTTGTTTTTATTTTTGTTGTCAATTTTAATAAGCCTTATATATCTTTTGAGTGAAAAGACCAATTATAATAGGATCTTGGGAATTAAAAAGGTTTTATTGAACTTAGATGTTGAAAAATATGATAGCAAGGGTCAGGAAGATTTTGTAAAATATATATTTATTAAATAATCTTTTTTAAAATTATTGTTTAGTTATTAACGTTTGAATGGATTAACTGATTGAAAATCGGTTTACAGAATTCGAAAGAAGCTTATTTGATTTAGATTTCCTAAAAATTTGAACCTCAAAGCTTCAAAAGTAATATTTCTTGTATGAAGGGGTAGAGTGGGTTACCTGAATTCTTACTCACTGGATGAAAAGCAACAGAGGAAAGTATTACTTCACCTCTGTATTCTGTAGGAGTATGGTATCTCATCGGTTGTACCGTCTTGTTTCACGTGCAGCACATAAAATTTTCGCACAATTTTTAGTTTCACCTCGACAATATCTTCTAAAATCTATCTGTTAGTGGATTAGAACTTAAATTCCTTTCGGTACAACCAATTCAACCAAGTACAACAAACCAATTCGGTACAACCATAACGATTTGTTGGTGCCCTCTGAAAAACAATACACCCTCGGTGTCTCGGCCCTGGGCCGGCGCAGTTTGATAAAGAGCCCCGCCCCGCGTTACCCACTATTTCTGTTATTGCTTGTTCTGGATTAGTTTCTCCAGGGATACGATGGCGAGTTTCATATACGTATGTCGGTTTGCTTATCTTTTTGTTGGGGAGATATCTAAGAAAGTTGCACTGCAGCACTGAAAATTGAACAGCAGCAACGACAGCACTGAATGCACTCCTTCAAAATCCGGCAATGTAAGCGTTCGTTTTGTAAAAAAATGTAGGAACGTTTTATGATAATAAAATATACATAAAATAATTATGATAATCACGTTTATTTCAGTTTTATCGTATTATATTGAGATAATGTAAGAGTACTCATATTAAGAATTAATAGTAATAGTTAAAGCTGTTTTTTTTTAAATATGATAGTGATATAGAAAAGAAGTTTTACGTGGAACATCACAATAATAAACACAAGGAGTTAACAAAGTATCGGATCTCGAGTTTTTTCCACATGGAATTTTTGGGCACTCAGGGGCCATTCCATCTGGGGCCCGGCGCGCCGCGGGTCAGTGTAATTTATTACCTATTGTGCAGATATTTCATTTATCACGGTGAATTCAATTTGCAGAACAATTAATCATTCCACGAACCTTAAGCGGCGGCGGGCGCCGGCCGGCGGACGGAGCCTGCGGAAAAACGTTTGCCGCCGCGGGGCGCGGGCGCGCCGGCCCGCGAGTCCCGGAGCCCCGCGCCTCGTCGGTCCTCGACGGGGCGGTGCACAACTACAGGTCGATGAAAATTGCATGTGAATTTCAAAAATTTAAAACCGGTCGACTCTGCAGGCCAACCCTGAAACTTTCCGCTATTTTCGAGCTCAAAACGCTCGAAAATATATACAGTCGTAAATTTTGGAGCTTTTAGAGCTCGAAATAACTAATAAGAAATGTGTAAAATAAAATATGTGTAAAAAAACTATATAGTTTTCACACATTTGATTCTTGTCGAGCTTGAAATGCATTTGTTTGTTTTTTAGGTCTTTAATATTGAATATAACGTTTTGAAAACATTATTTTCAAAATTTTGAAATTTACTGTTCAATTGAATTGTAAGTAATTTTTTGTGAGAAGTTTAATTGAATAGTGAAATGGGTCCTGATAACAAATTTTTCAGTTTTTCGAGCTCAAAATATAATTTTCCCCTATAAATCTATTCGGGGTTAACATATGAAAACTCCACTTATGAATGCTGGACACTTTTAATTTGAATATATCTAGTTTGGTGAAAATTCAAAATTATTTTATTATAAAAACTGGTTATTTATGAACGTCACTTCCGTCCGAAAAAAAGCCGGTTAATCACAAGTCGCGCCGAAAAAGTTTCGCTTGAGGAATATGAAAAAACGTACGAATCCTTACGATCGACATGAATTCTCTCAACGAATCCTGATTAGAAAAACACTTAATGGTGCTTAAGTTTCAAATAGATTACTAAAATTTTGTCTTTTAGTAATACTTAAATATGTATCATCAAAGATCACCGCTTAAATCGTTTTATTTTATATATTAGTCTCTACCTAATTACAGTTTACGTTGGATAATTTAGACATTTACATCGTTTAAGTGGTATTTGCAAACACTTATCTAACTCGAGATCAGATTTAAATTTGTATTCGTTATTCGGAAAGTTTGTTTGTTTAGGTCACGCCTGGGATATTAATTTTAAGCCCCTTTCAATTGAAAGCTTTGAAATTCTATCTTAAAACCGATAATAACTTTGTGTATTTACTATATATAGACAAAGTTTTAATTGTTGTAAATGTAGCTTCTCTATATATAGCAGTTGGGAAGGTCAACACCTTGTTTGGCCCTTAAACATTTTTTCATTAAAATGTGATAATGGTCTAAGATTCGCCTGCTAGTTTACTATGTTCATCTAGTTTTAAAATATATTCATGAATGGGGAAATACATTTTTGCCATGTGGCCTATCAAAATGTGGCCACTAGAATTTTCGATTGAAATGGTATAAATTGTTCTTTTAGAAAAAAATAAATTTACTTTGTTTTTTAAATAAAGCATAAATTAAATAAAACTAGACGAACGTAGAAATCCAGCAGTCGGATCTTAGACCATAAGCCGATTTTAACCCTTCTCATCACTTTTAATTTCACATATGTTATGTGAAACGAATGACGATATAAAAAAAATGACTATTTAGACCTAATAAAGAACCCGATAAAAAAAAAACTGGCCAAGAGCATGTCGGACCATGCTCAATGTAGATGATCGAAGCCGTCACTAAAAAGCAACCAAATGCACTACCGATGTAAAAACTACGTTGTTACACTTTTTTCCATGTTTTCGTACATAATAAGTATTAGCACTTTAGTCACCCATAAATAGATAAACAATTAGGTGTGTCGACTATTAATCTTAAACTAGTGAAACTAAAGTGCATCACCAAAAGAGCGTATGGCACTTACGTTCTTTTGTTGAGAGGCGCAGCTATTCGGCAAAAACTCAAAAACGGTGTATATCCGATCATGTTCGAAATAATTTTCCGTGAAAGTATTTATTAAGCGTTACCTTTGCAATTTTTTTATATGCTTTGGAGACATTGTTTAAAAAAATAAAGAGGAGGGACAAAATTTCTGCTACTTTCAGAGGGATTAATATATTCAAGAAAGTTGATGAATAACCTTAAATTGTTTTTAAAAGAACTGTTAGAATACGTGCCACACGTTGATGTTTGCTGATAAAAACTTTATCAGCTTCTGTTACATGCATGGAGTGCCTGTAAATATCTATTTTTGATATTTAAGTACCAAACTAAGTAGCGGCTTATACAAGATCTATATTCCAAATTTCATCAATATCCATCTTGTATTTTTTGAGTGTAATGTCTGTAAGTTCTTGAGAACTTAGTGAAATGATACTGTATGTTAATTGCTTGGAACTTGAAAGCAAAAAGCTTGGAACATTTAAAAGCAATAATAGAATAGGTCACTAAAAACGTTCAACAGTTGCAACTCACTAATTCTGGTGTATATACATTCGTATCAGGTGAGAAATATTACATCATTAAAATATTATTTTCCGTTATTTACAAAAACTGTGCAATATTTATTGCACAGTTGAAGAGCCAATTTTTGATATCGATTACTTGTTGTGACAAATGTTTTATATAAGTGCCATACTGGTATAATTCCTTTCAGCGTTAATAATTGATTTTCAATTAAAGGCTTAGTTCCTGAAATCGACGAGAATAAAAATATAGTTAAATATATGTTAGGATGATTTTATTATGTTCCACTTAATAAATTCTTTATTTATAATTGTGGATACTAGTCTATTCGCTTATAATAATTATTTTCACGTACAAATAAAGAAAGATACGACGGGTATGCCAAAAAAAGACATTCAAAAATTATAATGTTTATTATTTATTACAAATATTTAACATTTATACACTTTTCCGTGCGTTTAAACCTTTACAAAAATACCTGTGACCACTCTTTTTCAGATACTTCAAAAACATCGCAATTGCAGGCAGCCAGTGCATCGTCTTTATTCTTGAATCTCTTGCCTTTTAACTTTTCATTGATTTTAGAAAACAAACAAAAATCGCATAGTGCTAAGTCAGAGGAATATGGTGAGTGAGGTGCGATAGACCAAAAAATCAGGTGTTCTGCCGGATGTGTGAGGCGCGCCGTTGTCTAGGCGCCAAGAAATGTGCTGGATTCGAGACTTCGGTCGCTTGTCAAACCAAGCTGATGATACTGGTGAGCCGTAAACTGTCACATACAACACAAAATTAACGATGTTTCAATCCTTTCGCACCAGAGTAACAATATGACTGGTTTTGCAAAAAAAACTTGACGACCATTTGTTTCTGTGTGTGATGCCTAACAAAGACGTTTTGTTGATGTTGACTCATTTTCAAATGATCATACGGTCGGTCGTCGCTTTTTTTCGGGGTCATAGTTGTACAGTCATATCTTGTCACCGGTAAGTACAACGTATCTCTTTTCTCTATTCCGTCGAATTCTTCTATCTTCGATTTATGATATCTTCTATCATAAATCGGCACCAATCTACCTGGCGGTCTTTCAACTCATCAGTTAATTTGTACGATACTCATCAGGAACAATGCTTACGGAGAGAAAGGTGATCGTGAATAATGGTTTGCGTCGTTGTTGAACCATTACTCGGTTCTCGTTCTAGATCTACATAGGTAATTCTTTGGTTCTCTCTGATCAATTTCTCAACTGCGTGAAGATTTTATTTAATGATGGCGGTGGGCGGCCGCGGCCGACCTGTCCTCGCTTTATCCTCAAAGTTTCTTCGTCCTCTTTTAAATTCAGAAAACCAATTGAGTTTCACTGTTGCAAGTAAATTTTTTCGTTTTCTTCCAAAGTTTCTCTACATTTTACAAAAAAAAATTATCAAAGCATATTTAAATTTAAATATGTTTCATTTTCAAATTTATGATTGAATTACCAATAATTATGATGGTATATAATTTGTGAGATCAAATAATTTAGCAGAGTATCTAATTACTTGTCGCTTAGTCCTCGAACACTCATTTCATCTTCAGTTATTATTGTTCCAAATCGAATATCTTGTAACAAAGTGACCAAGCGTCATAATTTTATACAAATTATGTGAATTTGTCAAGGATTCGAAACGGGGAAAAAAAAGGAGATACAAATGTTTTATATTGGTAACGGATTTTGATACATTTTATAAATTCTTAGGATTCTGTAGCCAAAAGAAAGCACCCTTATAATTTTGTTTTGTGCGTTTGTGTCGATCCGTGACAGCCTTAATATAACTAGTCCATTTTGTCATCAATTCTCATATCTGTTAAGGTGTTCTATTTGAAATGCAATATAATTGTGATAATGAAATTACAAGAAGGAAATATTTTAGTTTTCTATGCATAAAATTGAGGAACGAAATTTATCTTTACTCATTTTTTCTGTGGGTTGTTCTTGAATAATTTTTAAAGTTATACTTCTTTTGGTGCGTTATGAAAAAAATCATGAGAGAGAATTTTTAGATAACTACATTATGAAGTTCTTGCAAGCGGTTTAGCGAGTAACTACAGACTACTAATAACTGTTGTGTCAAACGTTCGAGTTGGAAGAGTTGTTTTCAAGTTTCTGTCACTAAATAAGTGACCATACACCGGCGAAAGTTATACCCCCTCCCTCCGGCTCCCGCTGCCTTGTCGATATCTTACCCACGCTCACATCCTTTCTAGGATACTTCACCCCCTCACAACCTATCTCAGTAGTGGAAGGTGAGTCTAGAATTTGTAAATTGAGCTCGCGTGAATCAACATTAGAAGAAGATATTTAAGGTCTTAGCCGATTTTGTAAAACTCCGGTCATCAAATAGGTGGTCATACTACCCCGAGGGGTTGTACCCTCCTTGTACCTTGTTCCCCCTTCCCCTATATTGTCGATTTACTACTCTCTCCCATTTCTTTACTGGATTATCTCATCCTTCCCCCACGCAATCTATCTCTGTGATGCGTGGTTATAGAATTTGAAATCGGCATCAGAGAAGGAGATTTTTCAAGTTCAGTCATGCCGCTGAAGTTTTCCAAAAATTTTTGATTGATGGTATACTTCTTTTGGAGCGTTATGAAAAAATACGAGAGTGAATTCTTATCGGAGTGACACAAAAACTACAGTATGAAGTTGCTTGCAAGCGGTTTAGTGAGAAACTTCAGACCACTAGTAATTGATGTGCTAATTCAATCACTACTGTAAGATGCTATGGCAGTGGACATATTTTAGAAATAACATTAACATATTCAAATTTTTCACTTAACAATCGGTATAATTTCAAATGAAAAAATAAATTTCATATTACACTTTGTGTAAAAATTAAATATTAATTAATTAAAAATTTCAAATTTAAATTAAACTATATCAACCGTATTGAGTGTCCCAATCCAGTCCTTTTATTATTTTGTGGTAGTTAATTATTTGCATGCAATTAAAAACAATTTTTAATTACGCCAAAAAAGTATACCTTCTCACTCGTGCATAAATACACACACCGTAGTCTTTTAGTAAGTTATCCTTTGAGGTGTATATTTTACTTTTCGTTAGCTTCCAAAGCTGTTAACTTTGAGTGTCTCGCTCTAACGTTTAAGTCGTTCTTCCTTACAAGCTCTTGAGTTGATAAACAACCTTGTAATTTATTATTTTTATTTCTGCATTTATGTATAAATCTATTTACGAACACTAATGTTCGCTGCAATCGCGTAAAATTTGAAAACTTAAGGAATGCGATAGAGAATAGAGAATAATTTTGTTTATTGACAAAATGTGATAAAATCTCTGTGGTGTTGTGAGTAGCACCTTGAATAGGCATGATGGGCCATGTAGACTCGTCGTGATATAAAAATTTTGGACCTGACCACCACAATGAAGTTGCGCCGATAAGATCGGCTTTCACTCTGCGAGAAACGAGATCCGCTGGATTGTCCCTCGACGGCAAGTAGCCCCATTTGTGACCACTTGTTGTCTCTTGGATTGCGTTAACTCGATTACGTACAAATTGTTTTAGATTGGTAGAAGAAGATGAAAGCCATCTTAATACGACTGTTGAGTTGCACCAGGACATGCATCGATCGACCTTTACCGTGAGAGACGACATTATTTTGGCACACAGTCTTGCACCGAGTAAAGCTCCCGAAAGCTCAAGACGCGGAATTGTTGTAGGTTTAATCGGAGCTACCCTGTTTTTAGAGGTCAACAGGTGAACAGTGATTGCGCCTGTGCAGCTAATGGAACGTACGTAAAGGCATGCACCATATATGGCTTAAGATTAGTCTGTAAATGTATGAGTTTCTATTACTTTATGATTATCACAAATTACCCAACGAGGAATTTTTAGATTATTAAGGCATGATAATGTATTAGCGAATGTTAACCATAGTTATTTTATGTCATTTGTTACAATATTGTCCCAAGTGCATATGCTTATCCATAGTTTTTGAAGCGATGTTTTTATTTCGACGATGCATGGACTCACAAGGCCCAATCGATCGAATATTTGACTTATGGTTGATAAAATGTAGCGTTTTGTAATAATTTTTTGTGAAGGTGTATTAAAAGAAAACGAAAGTTTGTCTGCATCGCACAACCAGTCTAAACCTAATGTTTTTGGAGAGTGATCTATATTATTGTTCGTTATGCCTAGAACTTATCTTGATTTCCTTTGGTTTCACTGACTTGATTTAATATCACGTGGTTATTTAAGCGCCACTTTCTTAAATTGAATTTAGCTGATGATAGAAGTGTAATAACTTCCTGGTATAACGCAACCGCGTGCTCAATAGTGTCAGCACCACTTAGATAGTCATCGACGTAAAAATCATGCAAAATTGAATTACGTACATTTTCATTCATGAATGTACACGTACACGTAGCACGTACAAACGTACACAATGTTCTAACATTGTGTAGCTAAACTTACCAAACATCTTGTAGCTAAGTATGGAGCTGAAGCGGTGCCATAAGTCAGGGTGTTAAGGAGAAATGCCTTTAATGGCTGACTTGAATCAAAACGAAAAATGATTTATTGTAAATTGCGTTGATCTTGATTTAGTTCTGTAGCTCGATACATTTTTTCTATATCGGCGAAAAAAACCTATTTATGCTGCCTGAAACGTAAGAAGATAGCAAAAAGATCGTCCTGTACAGTCGGACCGACCATCTGTATATAGTTAGATATACTTGAGGTTGTAGACGCGAATGCGAATTTCTGGAATGGAAAAAATACTATGAATGGTCAAAAAGGAATTTATTGTTTACCAAAATACTCTACGTTAGCATAAATTCATTTTTTTATACGAATAAACCAATTTTGAAAACATTTATGCCACTCCTTTCTGGTGACTTCAGAAACATGGTTTTCATACTCTTCGATAGCCTCTTCTGTTAATGAAAGTCTTTGACCGCGTAATTGGTTCTTAATTTTTGCGAACAAAAGAAGTTACAACGTACGAGGTCGGATCTGTATGCAGCATTGTTCATAAGTTTTACATTTGCAGTAAGGGTGACAATAAATGAAGCGGTATGATTTTGGTCTGTTAGCAATTAGTAATTTGTTGTAAACGTTCTAGAAGGCGCACTAATAATTTGTGCGATGGCTGTTGTGTGATATTTATTGAAAATTCTTAAGCTAAATGAAAAAAAATATTAAATAAATTTAGTCGTTGTCACTGGGTACATAGAACATATTTCGTATGTCATGACATGTTCGAGAAATACAGGAGAAGAAACGGCATGTTTAGCAACTTTTTATATGGAATATAGTTTTAAATAACGTATGAATTTTCGTAAATTTTTGAGCTTTTTCCATTCTTCAAACATACTACAATTACTTTTCGAATGAGCACGATAAGTACAACCGAATTTATCGATGTTGCTCAAGTTTTACTAGCAGTATTTACAAAATATGGAAATTTCTACTTATATTTTTCTATCTGTTACGGATCGTTGCTTCCTAATACCTAGGGCGGTCGAAGGGAGGCTCCGAGGGTTTTCGCCGATCCAGGGCTTATATTTGATACATTTTATCTAAACGAAACATTTTTAGCGCTAAAAATTGTTATACAATATTAAATGGGACCCGTCTGCCTCTACAGCATTGATGCATGATAAATTGCTGCATGGAAAATTAACACTACAAAAAAAAAAGCACATTTATTTCTAGCATTACGTTCAGAAATTTATCAAAGAGTTATCGAGAACTTTGTTAAAATCTCCTAAAATGATAATATACACAGTTCCATTCCTTTGTTGTTGTGTCAATTTTTTTTATGGAATCGTTTAGAAGCAAACGAGAAAGTAGACGGTCACCGTCGCCCACGAATATTCGCAACCCTAGAGGAGTCACTGATGCGTTGCCGGTCAATCAGAAAGGAGTACGAGTAAATCTTTTCTCGAAGACGCCCGTTTCGTAGACAACTTTCAATCATCCCGCTGCGGAGGTATGATCTCCCAGAATCTCTTTATCTTAAATTGAAAGGTTTGAACTTTACACCCTCTACGTGTAATCAGAGTTGGGAGTAGTTTGCAGTCATAGTTAGCAAACTGATTGTCTTGGCGTGCTTTCCGATACAAGGTGCGAATATTTTAAGCTGAGAACTCGTTAGTCGAATCGAACTCGGTATTTTCTGATCGATTTGAAGCTCTTTAAGTCGGTTAAGCTTTATTAAGCGGTTCAAGTCTTGTTAAGTCGGTCTTAATCGCCGAGCCTAATAATTAAATGAAAAAAATGCAATTTAACTTAAAGGGTAGATCTTATGATTAAATCCACAGATTTATGTGATACGTTGGCGTCGTCCTGTTCATTGTATGGCATCTCTCTAATTACGGGAGGTTGGCAGTCGCTTTTGCATACATTAATAGTTCCTGCGAGACGGAGTAGGTAAATGGCGCTCTCAATGCCTGCGTCCATTTACGGATTTCCCGTAGCCGATTCTTCTTTTTTTAGCTTTACGTTATTTTCAGGTACTTTTTTCAAGGAAAGAAAGAAAGGAAAGGTTACCATAATGAAAAAAATATTCTAAAGAAATTCCTCAATGCAGCTTGCGGTAGGAATTGGCTGGTGGAAATCGTGACATAACGAAAAAGCGTTACGTCTCTTCCATATGACTCTCTTTCTCTTTCTTGAAATTTATTTAGTATTTACTTCAAATAATTCATAGTTGGTTATTTTTTTAAATAATTTTTTAATATCTGAATGTTTTTTTGATGTGAAACATCTATAGGCACAGGGTAAATCGGATTGTTGGCGTGGTGACGCTTGCCTTGGCGACGGGTCGCCACGCTATTCTAGGGTATATATACAGTCTATTTATAGTAGAGTACACTATATGGCGACGGGTCGCCACGGTCTACAATGGTATATATATATAGTCAACATGTATACAGTAGTAAACAGCACCATCGAATCGAGTGGGAAGGGAGTTGCACAGTCGCTTGCGCATGGCGAAGCGTTGCCACATCGTACACATTACTACATTTTGATTAATATGATTGTATTTTAGATTCATAATTGATTGAACAGTCAACTCAACAGTCAATTCAACCAATTGGATTAATCAAATAAACATTTAAGTGGATTAAAACAACCAAAATTATGCTTCGTTTAAAATGAACTATGCATATTCGTTACGTCATTCAAACTTTTGGTTGGAATTACCAATATTTTTTACTACATGGGCGCCGTCTATTACTTGTTCTCTGGTTGCTTGCATACTCGTTAGCGTTTCAAAAAGAACATTAAAAAAGAAACTATATTAAGCCGCAGAACCTCGTATGTCTCATATTGACGACTTGTCAAACTTGAACTCATGGTTTTACCACGCTAATTGTATAAATCCTGTCCACGATTATTGACTAATTCAATATTTATTATTTGTAGTGAACCATAGCTTCCAAAATAGTTCATTAGACGAGAAAACTTTCCGTCCGTCGTTTTGCGCGACGGCAGTCTGTGTATGGGCGCATTTATTATTCCGCTCGCCGTCCACGAAACTAAATTAGATTTGCCAGTTTCTAGTCTATACGGACTGCGCGCCGCTCCAGCTACCTAAAATGATTGTTCATTACCGGTATAACGCTTAACTGGATTAGTCTAGGAGTGCATAATGCGGCATGTGTTTCGTTCTGGCTAGAATTTTTGCAAAGGTTCATTAAACATACATTATATTGATGATATACGATGGATATTGGTTCGGACAATCAAGAACAGAATAAGATTCTTAATTATAATCTTTATAATTATATTTATTTAATAAATAGTTATTATAATCTATATGAAAAATGATAAAAATAAAAATTCATGTTGCGGTGGTTTGGCCATCTGGTAATGATGTATGTAAGTAGACTGGCAAACAAATCTATAGGGCGAATGCGTGCGATGGAAAAGTAGGCAAGGTTCGCCCTAAAAAAAATGTATGCAGACTAAATTGGTGGCATGTTAAAAAAGAGCCTTATTTTAAGCATTAGTAACCGACGAGCCTGTATGAAAAGATTGATTGATGTTAGTGATGCAAGAGAGATATGCAAGGATCTTCTCATGTGCAAATTTGTGTGATCTCTGTCTACCCTTCTGGGAAATGGGGAACTCGTAGGACGAGTTTAATAGTAATGAAAAAATAATAAAGAATGTCGATTGCAGTCGAGTTTGCTCGATTCAATATCACCCACCGGAGCCGGATGGTCCACCGGATGGCCCAATTTTGATCACTGTCTAGAGAAAGTGCTCTTTATCCTAAAGAAGTTTGTAGTTTAAAAAATAGTTTTTTTTTTATAACAATAAGATATTAAATATCTTATAGCAATAAGATATTTAATATAGGGGATAGGGGTCGATGGAAGGGCAAGAAGGGGAATTGGGCTACCGGAACTCTCACTTTGTGATTAAACTTCATCGCACTCGTTATGACAAACGAAAGACGTTTCCTTCTGTCTTCCTCTTTCAAGGAAGTAAAAACCGATAGCCCACCATAACTTTTTATGTCGCACACAAGAACCTCACATATGGTCATACACATAATCCTCTAATTGAGATTTCATCGTTGCAGACGTTCAACTTAAGTTTCAAAATTTCCCCAAAAACAATGAAGCTGCAACAGGAGCATTCGCAGACAGACGAGGAGGTGACTTAATAAGTTTGACGGCGTTGTCGCAAAACCTTCCACAACGGGGCCCCGGGGCGCAATTTATCATTTCCCGTTTAAAGTAGCGATCGCGTTTTGAGGGGCGGACCCGTTGTTCGCGGTTACTCTGATTAGGATTGACAAATTGCGACAATTGACAAATTCCTTCCCGGCCCGTCCGTAAATCAGATTTATTACGTTTGATATTATCGAGTTCTTAACGCCAGGCGAAAAATGACGAGCGACAAAGTACGAGCTGTCTATTGCGAGTTAAGGTTTTTGCAGAACAATGATGTCTTTCACTCTTTAGAAGATTCACTAACGCGTATTCCAATGTATAGAAGAAGATATGTTTAAGGATAATACAAAATTAACGCTCTATTACACTTTAATTACCGTTTAACATGATCTAAAAGTGACCTAGGTTGGGTACCGAATCAGCAAACTTTTTAAACATTTAGTAAACGAAGGTTAAGATGAATCAGAAAGTATCGAATTCAATAAGTGAATACGGACGCATTGAGTAATAACTTTTTAACTTATTGAAGTCAAATTGAGAACGTTAAGCAGTAGAGGCGCAAACGCATTCATGTCATTGGTCACTGGTTCAGTAGCTCCAAATGCGCCATTTAAACCCAAGCCGAATTAAAGTCGATCTGAAAAAAAAATGTGCAAGGGCAAACTCGTTACTGTCAGGTGACAAAAAAGATTGATAGTTGAAAATAAAGCTGGTGAGAATTACATTTACACATTGTAAAAGCCGACTGATATAAAAAATTAAATGTGTCAAATATGAAACTTACAAGACTTAATGTCGTCTCAGACGTATCGATGGTTACAATGGCGATTACACGATAAGACTCCGGAACTATTTGGATTAGTGGTGAACATGACCATAAAGTAGGACAGATCCGGTAAAACAGTCGCCAGAGGATCTTTCCGCCGTGGTAGTTAGGGCACATACTACGAGAATGCCATCATCCGATTACGTGCATGCTTTGATGGATAAGTTGAACAGAGAACTGTCGCAGGCCGTTAATAATCATGAAAATATAAAAATAATCCATTTCAATAAAAAAAGAACCTCGACAACACTCCATTTGAATCGGTCGTCTAGCGTACTAAGAATAAATTTATTTAATAGAAAATTTACGTAAAAAAAGGTAACCGCATTTAAATAAAAACATAACATTGGGACGTCCTTAAAAATTTAAACTCTCGAAACAGACGGGTGGCCTACGAAGCGCGTGTCTGCTGTTTACATTGAATTTCGTACTAGGGCCACAATTTAATTATATGTTTATTTGCAATTGGAGTTTCTGATTCAGCCTTTCGCTGACAGTTGTTTTAATGGAATCAAAATCGTCCAATTATAATAAGCTATGAGGGTATTTTAGAAGTTTTGACGAATAGCTGCGATTGTTATCCGCCAGTGCCTCACCAAATTATTGTGATTACTTATTTCATGCTCTGAAAAAATGTTTAATAAGGCGTATTATGATCTACTTTAAAAATGTTTATTATTAACTTAATACTAATTCAAAAACTTAAATCTTATCTTTTTAATTTAAGGAGTATTTCAATGAAATTGATTATAACAATATCCAATGTATGTTGTATTTGGTTTTATAACCCTTCTCTTTGCTGCGAACCGAGTTGCTCGGGCTTTCAGCTTTGCGTATTCGCCCGGTGCGGACTGGAGACTGCCAATAATTGTTGTTACCTGTAGTTAAAATCGGCTTAAGTTAAATACTCATCGGTCATTTTTCCTGTGGTCAGGGTCGAAAGTCGAAAAGTTTATTGTCGAAACGCCATGTTTACAAAGATGATACTTTCAAAAATAAATGAAACATAATCTAAAAATATCATTGTACGCTATTCTCGTACAACATTGACGACCGACTTAGAATTTGTTTTTTGTTAAGTTTACACAAGGTCGTAGCCAATATAATCCCCAATGGGCACGTTTGTCATTTACGAAACGTAAGTAATGATAGAATTGGCGGTCAAGGGGTCAATGCATTCCAATAAGAGAATGATGGATTCGATGTACGATCACAGACGAATTGAATGGCGGGTGTTTTTAATACAGATCGAATTAAACTTAATCTGACATAAAAAGTTTACAAGAAGGTAATGTGCCTTAGCAATGAGATGATGTAAAATTTTTTACAGCAACGATTAATTCAACTACTTGCTCCGTGCCTGGGATAACAAGTAAAGCTTTATAGAAAAGTTGTTACAATTCCCAATATACATTGTACCACCATGGAGGCTTTTGAGTACAAATCCTTCGGTATGAAATAAGGATGTGAAAGAATATGCCCTCGTGATAGCATGAATACCTGATACTGAAAATATTGGCTATAATAAATTTAAAACTTTAAGTACCGAATGCGCTTAAAGTAATATTTAAATTACGAGTATCACCAAGCAACGCTCGTAAGAACACGGGCTCTTACACGGGCCTTAGGGCTCGTACACACAGACGACATTTTTACATTTGAGATGAACGTCACACAAAGACGCTTGCCGTCGCCACGGTCGACGGCAGCCGTCGACTATAAATTGCTCTGCCGTTATGAACATCACAGCTTGCCAATCTCTGCACATCTAGTGCAGGGGGCAGTACTGAAATTGATTTCGAAATTGAAGCACTTTCACTACCGTAACGAACATGCAGAAGGGAAAGTTTTATAACTGTATCGTACTCCATATAAATAAGATTTCGATCACGTTTCTTTCTAGAAGTAATAAAAAAATGTTATCTATTCACTTTCGTTTTACTTCGCGGGCGGATAGATCACTCGGATATAGGCCGCCGTCGGATGTCAACGCTGGAAGTGGCGCGTCAACGGCGCTACCGTCGACTGCCGGGTGCATGAATTGTTGGCAAAAACTACAAAAATTATGCATGAAGTGTTAACAAAAACGATATAAATTAAACATCTACGTTATGGTTATTTCGTAATGTATTGAAAAATGATTGCGGCGTGAGAATCATTGCAGTCAAAACAGTCCGAATTTGTGTTTCGTAAAGATAACTAGAATTTAAGATTCAACTGACCCTTCATATTTATAATTTAAAAGTTTTGATAACTAGGTATTTTCGAATTCTAGTTAGTGAGGAGCATTCCGCAGAGTATAAGTGAAATTATAGTTATGCCGAATTTGTCGATTAATAAGTATCGTAATTATAATAAATGTTTTACATACTAGCTGTTTGTTTCTCATATTCCAATGCAAAATCATGGAGTTTTAGTTGAACTAGATGTCAACCCAAGTCCTGTTTATATATCATTATTATCAACTGTATAAAAAATTGAAAAGTCTCAAATGAAAAAATCTATTTATCTATTATCTAAAGAGTTTTTTAGAAAAAGGTCATAATCAATAAAACGTTATAGGGAATTTTTTCTAAGTAGTATTACCAACTTTATTATAATTCTAAAAAAAAAACCGTCGATAGTGCCATACAATTTTCTAGGGTTCCGTAAACAACAATGTATTCTTATAGTTTCGTCATATCCGTCCATCCTTCTTCTCACGGCTTAGCTCAGAAACTCTTTTTAATAGAAGGCTGTAATTTGGCATGGGTATACATCTTTATCGCGCCGCAAAAGAGGAATGAATAAAATAAAAAAAAATTCCTCCTCTACACGTAAAGTGGGGATGAAATTTTTTCTCGTTCATTCTATGGTATAGGGAGAGGTTGTTGGGGAGTTCGTTCAAAGCTACTGCTGGTCAGTGAAAAGCATTTTTTGATTTGGGGATCCTTTTGCGCGAAAAATCAAGCTTTAAATTGCTAATTTTTGATAGAGTCAACTATCCTCCTCTCAAGCGTAAAAGGTTGTCCTTAAGTATGTGTAAGAGTTCACGACGGCAGCACATTGTTGTTATAACTAAAAAATTATAAAGGCGAAAGCTCAGTTGAAAACTTTGGTTATATGTATGAAATACAAATTCGGAGTGTTTTGACCGTTATGTCTCTCGCGTCACAATGCGTTCGCAATTAATTTTACATAAACCATACATCCATTTATTATTTACCTATAACAAAATGACCATAATGAGGATCTTTAATATTTGTAGTTTTTGCCAAAAATTCACGCATGCGGCTCCTGCGTACGCCGTCCGATACTGCGGCAAGCGACACTAGGCGGCATTAACTTCAACTACAAAGCCGACGTCTATCTGTACCAGTCCTTAGGTGATACGGTGAGACGACGAGTGTGCCTGCGTGCGTACGAGCGCTCTCGCCTTTGCGTTTCGAACACGTGGGACGTTTTTGCGCGGATCGATCGTGCGTTGAACAAAAGAAACTTACGAATACGCAAGTAAATGCGTCCAAAATGATCGCTTCCGGTCTGGCGCGGGCTCCATAAGTCACACCCTTCGCAGATACAGCCCAAACCCCGCCGGCCGCCCGCGCCGGCCGGTTTTTCCCCGTTCCCGTGCTCCCGCTGCGCCGGCTCGCCGGACGAGTATTGTTCAATGATTAATTGTTCTGAAAATTGAATCAGCGTGATAAATGAAATACCAGCACAATACGTAGGTAACAAATCGCCGGACCGCCGCTCCTCGCCGGCCGTTGTCCGCTCCCCCGGCGTGTGCTGTAATTTCAAAGTAAAAATATAAACATACGCTCACACATCCGCGCACACAGATATACCTGCACGCAACACGCGCGCACACATATACATACCCGAGCCACCTAATACATATATCTTTATCCATGGTATACTTTAGTATTTCTTACGTCTTTATTGCCGTTTATTTATTTAATCTATACAATTGAGTAGGTTGTAAAATTATATAATATTTTTCGTAGTAATCTACAATCTAGATGAAACTTATTTAAGACTTGCCAGTTTAACATTTTGTCTTTGAAAATATTCAACTCAATGTATCAACATTTAAATGCAATCTCTAAGAAGTTTCTTGTGATGTATCAAAACAGTATTCAACTTTAAAAATATCTTAGTTTAAAATATTGTCAAAGATCTATGAAACAATAATTATTAGAAAAAGGTACAAAGTTTATAATCACAGTAACTCTAAAATGGTCATAAACAATTTTTTTTAAATGTCTCTTAAACACATTCCCTATAAATAATACAACAATAAAAGCAAATTTAAACAAGTTGTTTAATTTGCATCCTGCACATAATATTGTATTTTTTTAAGTTCAGTTAAAATTTTTACCAAGCTCAAGGAGATCATTCGCTTCGAAATTTTTCCCCTAGCTAAGTGACATCCAAAAAAATATTGCCAAAAGTAGTGATTTGTATAGCAATTTTTTTTCATAGCAATTTGTATAGCAAAGTTATTTTGACGCAAAAGCTGAGAGTACACTCTCTGACCTCTTAAACGGAGTCGTTACAATTTTGGATACATTTTGAAAAATTATAAAATATATAAAAGTTTGGTTCATAAAAGAGGGCTGCTATTGTATAATAAATATTTTAAAGGCATTAACGCTTCGATATCGATGCAGTACATTTAAGTCAGCACGACAAAAAAATAATACTCGAGGAGTTCGTACCGGTTGTCCTTTTATTTTTGTTTTATTAGTGATATAAGTAATGTTTTATTTTTCTTCCTATTATTTGTTAAATGAGTAAGGTTTTAAATTTTGATAAGAGTTTGCAAACGTCTTATGTTCAATAAAGGTGATTACTTTTAATTTGTTGCTCTCGTTAGTGATTAGAAATTCCATCCTTATTTTTGGTAAACTCGTTGTCGCACTGGTCATTATCGCATATTATTAGGCAAGTTAGTATTGACCGACTTCAGCACTTAGGGACATTGAAGGCACGCATGAAAAACGGAGAAGGGACGGTAGGAGAAAGGTAATATAAGAGAAAATAAAGATTTTTAAATTTTCTGTCTGTTTGCGCACATCTTTGACCTTATTGGACGGACGCGGTTTTCACCGGGAAATTAAGCTTGACTTCAAACAAAATATAGGCCTTATCTGATTTAAATTTGACGTAAGGAAAAGGTTTATCCTTATAGGAGGTTGCAGTAAGGTTCTATAAATAATAAAAAATCTTTCACACAGAGCTGCAGTATCCATAGTCTACATTTTGTTTTGAGACTAATTTCTTAGCTTAGTACGAATTGGTACCGTTAGCAGTATAGGAATTGAAAGTGGGTCCGATAGCTGAATCATGAACCGAAATTGAAAACGGGATCGGTATCGAAAACGAACGTCGGATCGATATTAGAATCAAGAGTGTGACCAGAATCCAAATCGGGAATAGTTCCAGAACCGGAATTGAAAACTGGAATGACATTAGAATTGACAGCGAGGTCTTTCCATGTAAAAGAATAAGGAACACATTCTATGTCCACATGGGCGAAGTCACGGGGGGAAAGCTAGTATTGTAGTAAAATTTACATATCTACCTATATGACGGGTCGTCCAATTTTGGATATTGACGCGTGAAAACTGAAATTTATAAATATTTCTAGGAGATTTTTTTCAAATATGTTTGTAATATTTTACATATTATGTAACAACATTGAGAACTTCCTAAGCTGTCAAATATATTTTTGTGAGAAAAAGTCATTCAATTATTGCCTTTCTAAAGATTTGTCTATATATAGATATGCCATACAATGGGGTGTATAAAAAAAATCTATGACCTTATGCATAGAAAACATTCAAAATTTTCACAGATTCATCGCAAGACTATATGTAAGTTCACATAGCGAAACAGACTCGTATACACGATGACATTATAAAGGTTTTTGCCCTCGGCTACAGAACCCTAAAAAAGACAAATCCGAGTCGACATCTTTCGAAACACACTTCCGCGGAAATAAACGGGAGAAGTGAGCGAAACGGAGGAATCCCGAATCGACATTAAAAGGGGAATCGTATTATGCGTACATCCGAGTTATTTAATTATGTAACGAGGCGGAGTGAATTAAAACCGGATCGCGAGTCCGGACCTCTCGTTTTGCCGGTGCCCTCTCGAAGTTTTTGTCTTCCGGATTATGAAAAGGGTGGCGTTTGTTCCCGGCGCCGCTTCAATAAAGGGTCCCGCATTAGGGCCGTGACGTTTAAATCGCTCGCCGCGTTCAAAGCGCGGCTCGCTCCGCCCCTCGAGTGCCGGAGCTCTCCGGCGATGCAGCCTAATAGAGTGTTTCCGACGGCGTTCTTCTTCTTCTTCTTCTTCCTCTGCTCGATCTGCTCTCGGCGGTGCGAGCGGCCCTAATTGGAGGGTGTCATGCCGCGGGGCCGCCGCGTCGATTACTATGTTAAGAGGTTATCGTCGGAAATTGTATAATAGCGAGATTGTTATCTCATACAGATATTTCGTTTGTTGTCTGCCACTGTAGTATCGAATTTATGATGAAATATTCGTCACGTCTTCGCTGAAACAGACTCCATGTACAGTACAACGCATGAAGTTTGGTGCATTGTATTATAGTTACTGGTTTCGTAGGTCGTTAAGTCTTCTCCGTGAAAAATCAATTGGCAATCGGCTTCGTGCGCAAAACGGCAGGTAGATTTTCAATTCGATTTACGATCTTTTTTCTAATTTCAACTTTTTTGTTTATTTCATGGGTTACAAAATAAGACTTAGAACAGTTTTTGCTTATTTACATTTTACCACAAGTTCGGAAGGCAGTTTTCCCTCATGAAGAACGAGCAAGAAACTTTAGGGTAGCTAATATATGCTTTATAACAGTTTGTTTCATATCTTTATTTTCTATGAACGATTAATGTGCATATTAAAATTTTCTTTGTATAGTTTTCATAAGGAAATGATTGAGAATATTGAAAAGTCTATGAAATTAACATGTTAGATTTTTAATAATTAGGTAAATATTTTTTATTAATTTCCAAAAATAAACCTTCTAATTGTTACCTTATTATTTGTTGTGTAATATACACTTTAAAAAAAAAGATTCGACGTTTATTTGCAAAAATATTACAAGCAAAAGTTTCGATTAGAACAAACAAGTTTCTATGATTAATGGTTGCGATCAACAACTTCATGGGGCTAAAATCAACATTATTCTTGCAGTAATTTTTGTAATATTATTTTAATAATACTTGGTAAAAGAGAAAACGCATTAGATTGAGTCTCATGAATTTTGCAAAAATACGAGAACTTTATTTTGACAGATACTTTTCTAATAAGGATTGTATAACACGAAATAGAAATTAATGGGAATTGTACCATTATTCCGCTGTACTTCATTATAATGTGATACCGTATGAATTTAAGGGCTTCTTTGGACAAAGTATAAAGAATATTAAGAGTCATATCAGAACATGCCTAAATTATTAATATTTTTTTTTATTAATATTATCTCAGTATTGGTAAGTCGGTAAAATAGCAAAACGATTAAGGCGACTGTATGCGTCGATCAGTAGTAGATCCCAAAAACATGCTTTTTCAAGTAATTTGTAAAAGAAATGGAAACACGTACTAAAAAGTAATAAATAGAAGCCCTACGTATTAATACAGACTACAAAAGAGAGTAAAGAAATATGACCATTTCATATGGAATTCTTTGAAGAGAACGATTTAAATCAAACTATAAAATATCTTCGAAACTGAATTTGAAAGAAACGATTAGGTTTCCATGGAGAGAAAGAGAAATTTCTTATCAAGGACAAGAATTTCTCAGTTTTTAATTTAAAATACAAAATTAAATAAATAAAATAAAAACTTAATCAAACTTTCAATCTTCATTTTATGCCGATAGTTTTAATTTTTTCGTTATTGAAATGTAATGTGCTAACATGAGTTAAACTCGATTACGCTATAATTATTTATTAATTTAAAGGCAAGCAAAAGATGTACACTCATTAACAAAGAGTTAAGTTTGAACAATACGAAATTTATTTTTTGCATCACATCAATTTTTTTAAAATATGATAAAGTACCATTGATAAAATTATTATCATTCAGTAGCATGTTACGAGAACGCATATTTAATAAGGTGAAATAAGAAATTTGCATCACGAAAAGGGACTAAAATCAATAAAAGATTTCCAGAGGATATCCCTTTTTCCAGGTGTCTCTCTGAACGTCGTCCGCCCGGACTTGTGCAGGGCCGCACATGCAGGCAGACCCGGAGTCCTCTAGATGTACTGTCCATCCCATTCTCTCCCCGAGACGAAATTGTTCTTCTGTCTAATTCGTCACCTCCAAAACCTCAGTATCGTAGTATCGTATCGTGGACGCGGCAGTATGGTTTCATGCCACAGCGCGGGACGGAGGACTCCCTATATGATCTGATGACACATATCCATAACGAGTTAAATGAAAGGATCGTCGTGATGGTGTCATTGGACATCGAGGGTCTTCGACAACGCGTGATGGCCGGCAATAAGGAACCAACTGTTTCGCTCACAAATGTCCAGTGAACCTCGAGGCATGGTAATGGGCTACCTGCGAGACCGGAAGTTGTTGTCCGATACGCCGGAGGGGAGTTCAGGAAGGGGACTTCGAAGAGTTGCATACAAGGCTCGATAGCCGGTCCAACCTTTTGGAATCTCGTCCTGGACTCCCTACTCCGCGAACTTGGGGACCTCGGTGTATACGTTCAGACGTTTGCGGACGACGTGGTCCTGACGTTTTCCGGACAGTCAGCCTCGGCACTGGAGGTGGAGACCAACAGGGCACTAGCCCATGTGAAGGACTGGGGCGATCGGAACAAGTTGAGGTTTGCACCATCGAAAACCAACGCGATGGTGCTTACCAAAAAACTAAAGTTCGACGTCCCGGTCACGTGGCAGTGGCCTGGTGGGCGGGGATCCGCCCTAGGTCTTACAATAGACAAGAGGCAGATTCTGGCTAAGTAGCAAAGCATGTAAAGGCTGTCAATATTTATAAAGGTATAGCCAGGGCGGCCAAGGCTGCGGGTTGAGTCGGAGATAGTTAGGACAATATACGTCGCCGTGATAGAATATAGTCATGTACTTCGTGCGCTTGGGCACCGGCAACTAAAAGCTCGGCTTGCGAAAATGCTGAACACGCTACAGCGCAGTCTAGCGTTGAAAGCATGCCGAGCTTACAGAACGGTCTCCTTCATTCCACGCTGATCCTCGCGGGCTGCTCTCTCTAGATATACAGGTGAGGGAAGCAGCCAAATTATATGAGGTAAAGCGCGGAAAGAATTGGGGACATCTGTGCCGACCGGGGCTCGAGAGGTCCGTGGACTTCCGCGAATTGCCGCACCCTGCGCATACTCCCGAATTCGGGTTTAAGAACGTTGAGGACCTGGATCCATCATTAATGGACCGGCTCGCCATCGTCGGGCCGCACATTTATACCGACGGTAGTAAAATCGAAGGTAAACTCGGTGCGGCCTTGACAGAGTGGCGGGATGGAGTGGAATCCAGAAACTTCGCATACCGGCTTGAATCCTTCTGCACGGTATTCCAGGCAGAGATGATCGCGCTGCATAGGGCGATAAGGAGGGTTAAGAAAGGTAAAGATCAACTGATCAACGTCTTTCTTTAGTGACTCAAAGTCGTCGCTACAGATGTTGATCGGTCCCAAAACCTATAACCCTCTAGCCCATGCAGCGCGGCAAGACATCAGGTATCCCTGATGACGATATCTCGTTGCGGAAGGCAAGAAGGTGCGCCTATTTTGGGTGCATGCACACGCGGGTACCGCGGGCAACGAGTGTGCTGACGAGCTCTCCAGGAACGCCGCCCTCAAAACGAAAACGGCAGCGGATTACGATCGTTTGCCGCTGTTGTACGCCAAAAAGACGATCAGGGCGGCGAGTCTGGACGAGTGGCAGCAGTGATACACCGTGGGAGGCACTGGTGAAATAACCAAGTGCTTCTTTCCCCGGGTGGAAGAGGCGTACAGGATCCTCTCGCAAGTCCCGATGACGCCCCTGTTAGCGCAAACCTTAACGGGACACGGCGGATTCGCTCAGTACCTGAATAGGTTTAAGCTGAAGGATTCGCCGTACTGCGCGTGTGCCCCTGATAAGGTCCAGGACGTACTGTACGTTCTTGAAAAGTGACCAAATTTCGCTATAGAACGTGCAGCGATCGAGGCAGGCACCGGTGTCATAGTTGCGAGGCATGGTTTTCCGGGTCTCCTTAGTGATCAAAAAAATAGAGAGTTATTTTTGAAGTTTTGCAAGCGGGTCACGCGACACTGCAATTTGGTTAATGGATCGAAAGTATACACAGCAAATAATTAGTAATTAATTAATAATCACAACAAAAATGTTGTAGAAATAAAAATAAACAGCCTATGGTTGGCAGGATGAAAACGTAGGATTGTTATATACAAAAGAATAAAATAAGAGTTAAATAAGGTGTCAAGTGTGTTACGGATAATAAATAAGTAATAGATAATAAGTATATTTAAGAAAATAAATATATATCATAAATGTAAAGAGATGTAGTACAACAAATGTAAATAAACCTGGAAAACAATTAAAGAAATAAGATGTACTAGTTAAGTATGTAATGTACAATAAGATAGATCATGAGGAATAAAATATACGTTGGCACCAAAAAGAAAATAAAAAAAAAACAACATTCCAATAGTGCATATTATTTACAATTCCCCGCCAACCTGTATAAAAGTTTGCATAAAAGATGACGTATAAATCTGAGAAAAAGTAAACAAGAGCTGTCGCGAAATGTGTGACAGGGGAGGATGAAAAAAAAACTTTAGTATCGTTCCGGATTCCTCATCAAAATCTTTAAATTATATTACGATCTCTGAAAGTTAAAAAACATAATCCAAGAACATTGTTAATACTAGAGAAACACTTCATAAGTTCGCTTGCGGCAACGATATTCGCCACCCTTTACACCTAGTCCCTCGGAAGGTTGGAATGTGCGCCACAGCGTTCCGCTTCGGTACTCTGAATTTTTGAGGAGGGACGGATGACGAAATTGATGAAGTTTGCGAATCGACGAAACAAAAACTATAAGTTGTTATATGTGTGAGTGAGACTAAAAGGAATGAAACAGTACAACGCACGAAACTCTGGCGCTCTGAATTGTCTACGAATAATGCAATGCGCAGCTTCTACGCTTTTTGACCCTACCTTTTTCTCCCTCGCGTTTCTTTTTTACGCCATTGCGACGCTTTCGTAACTAACTTCGTAACGGTAGAGTTTGGTGCGCTATACCGTAGCCGTGGAGCAATCAAACACGGATGTGTAGATATTTATTGGTCTGGCGTTGATCTGAGTCAGCAAGAATGCCAAGCTATTGGCTTCATTCTATCAATAAGATAATCTGAGTGTCTAAGCAGTTACGAATGAGTAAACCTAGGTGTTTCTTTCTATTAAATAGTCTAAATGTTATTTCAAACTTGCTTCTGCAATTTTGTTTCTTGGAATTTTTCAGAATACCGCAAACCGCATTTTGATCGGTTGATCCGTTCAAAAGTTATGAGAGGCTTACACACACTACAGACGTCAGTCAGAAAATGATCAATATAAATTTCCAAGACCCTAAAAGTCGAGATCTGATGAAAACTCGACTTTCGAAAATCACACTGCAAATAATAATTTCCCAATTTTTGAAAAATCGTCAATTTTAAAAATATGTCAACGACACACATGCTAAAATACTACCTACATTTATCTAAACATTTAAACCTAAGTATATGTAAATGTTTGTACAAATCTTATTTCAAATATTAGTATTTTTGAATTAAAAATAAAAGTTTAAAAACTAAAACTCGATTACTGAAAGTATACAAATAATTTGACTATGAAAAAAATGATTCCTTGTGCCCCTTGAGTTCGTTGTTGTTGGAAATCAATTAATAGTTGCAACTAAAGCTTTTCCCAAATTTCGACAATTGGTTATAGAGCATTGAATGTAGTCGCGTGCCGATCGCCTCACTAGTGGAGCACAAATCGTAGTGTGCCAACTTAAATATTAGTTCATTGTACACATAATCAGGATAAATCGGCACCCGACTGCGGACAGTTCACTATAATTGATTGTCAAAATGTGTAAACATGAACTACGCTGTGGGAAAAGGCTTTATTTGCTTCTATTATTTGCTTTGTAATAGTCGTGTTTTACTTTTCCAAACTTTATGTTATTTATTTTATTTTGACACGCGTGAACGAATAAAAATATTTTCATTTCTTTGTGAAATGTTTAAAAAAAATTAAAGAATTATTCGTTATCTTCAAATTGTATATAGCTATATACAGCTTTAATACATTTATTATTATTTATGAATAATTTTATGTTGCGATGATTTGCATAGACGTCACATCTATTAATTTTTTTAATTCACTTAGAGACCATAAATTATGAGTGTTTTTAAAAATTATTGCAATCTAAGGCGATGATAGAATATATCGTCTTATATCTTCTAAAGACCTGATTCCACTGACTATCACATAGGTTTGGTCTTGATTATATTGTAGGTTCTCGTCACACGGGTAGAGGAAGATCAGAAGATCTACAGTCAATATGGGTGTGCAATTTGTTCAGTTTTTGGACCATTTCTATTCCTAGTTTGCATTAATGACCTACCACACCCTGTTAAAGATGGGCATAGGATTGTACTGTTTGCTGAAGATACTTCGTTACTTTGTGAGACTAATAGGCAAAAACCAGCTTTTGATAAAGTAAACAGTACTATCTCTGAAATAGTTGAGTCGTTTAGTATTGGTTTAGAAGAAAAAAAAATTGTTTAATTTTCCTTGACGTGTGTTAAATCAGTCCATGGCAATGTAATGGTCAAGAACGAGTTACTGGATTTACTATCCTCACCTGACACACAATACGTGACAGCCCTTTTATGCTGTTCTTATAATAATACTTCGTCAATTGCACAGCCTTTTATTTATTGGTGGGTTTGGCAAGTAAATAATTTTCTCATGTTGGTTTTTATTATTCTCTTTTTTTTTAAGTACTAGATATTGTGGACACGATCTTATCCCTTTGTTTCACTTTAGATGCTAAATTGCGTTGGAATTTTCATATTGTCAGATTAGCAAAAAGGCCTAGTTCTGCAGCATAGTCAGTGAAAAAAATTCGGCGACTTACAGATGAAAGCACCGTGAGACTAGTATATTTTAGTTTTTTTCATAATCTCATAACCTATGGAATTTTGTTATGAGGTCATACGGCCCATGTTACCACAATTTCTATGCTGCAGAAACGAGCTATTCGTGCTGTTTATGATTTGAGATCAATGGCATCTCTCAGAGAAAAATTTAAGGAAATTAATATCCTAACTTTATCTTCATAATACGTATACGAAAACCTGGTATATGCCAAGAGACATACAGAATCGTTTCAAAAAAAGAGCGACATCCATAACACTAAAATTAGACATAAGAACAATCTTGCTGCTCATAAAACCCGTCTAAGCAAAGTTAATAAAACGTTTAATGGACAAGGTATGCGCTTTTATAATAAGATTCCAGCTTGAATTCAAAATTTGCTATTTATGAATTTAAATGTTTCTAAAAAAGAAAGTTTTATGGCAATGGCTATTATACTATGTCTGAATACGTTAATGAAAAAAACTCATGGGATTAAACTGCGCGGTTATCATGTTGCTTCATGTTATTACTAAGTGTTGTAGTAAATTATTAATTATTTGATATTTTGTATCGCTTATTAAAAAAGAGTTTCTTGCCCATTCTTTTCATTGTCAATCAGCATTTGGAAGAGGTGGTAATTTTAATGTCGAAAACAGTTGTTTATGACGCAGTTCAAGTGTAATTTCTATTACCTACGAAATATAGATATTTTTGATTTGATTAGATTGATATAAACTCAGCCATATTGGATTTAATAAAACGTTTTACACCCTATGAAATGAAAAATGTTATGATGAATCGTATGACACCTCATTCGAAATATTAGGGCAAATGTATTAGTTAGTACGAGGGAACAGATGAACATACCCACATACATACATCTTTGGAACCATAAACCTCTTTAGGATTTAGGTAAAAGTATTGTTTCTTGTGCCCGTATCATTAAACACGTAGCTTAATCGCGTTATAGCTGTTCGATAAACAGCCAGCCGCTTTACAGAGCAAATCTGTAAAGTGCCCAGAAACCTTGCAGTTCAGATTTCGAAAAGTGTTGTTCCCGCGAGGTGTTTTAATAAAACGATTCAAATCGGGCGGCCGGCGCCTCGTATCGTAAAGAGCTCACGGTGTGTTCGTTTGCTCGTCTGTTATTCATTTTGTTTGCAATATCGACGGGGCGGATTAAACGCGCCGCTTTGAAGGGCTTTCGCGAGCGGCCGTGTGAAAGCGGAGAATTAACGGTATTTAAGCGGTTTGTTGTTGAGTCGAGTCGAGTATTTTTTCTGCTCGGAACACGTAACGATTTTTGGGTATGCGATGTTAAATATATTTGCTACTAACTGTACTTGCAGCTTCGTAAGAGTGGAATTTATTTATAAAAAAAAAATCCGTTTGATATTTCTGATGAAACAAAAACTTTGTATTGCTGAAGTGACGTTTATGTTTCCTTTGAAAATCCAATGAAAATTCGTCTAGTACATTGAAAAAAATCTATAACACTGTTGGCTCTATAGGCATCCCTAAAACTTTGCGCTATGGTATTTAACGCTATATTATTGAGCTCTTTGAATTGTAAATATTGTCTGTGAGTTTTGAGCTCTGCAATCTCTGAAATTTCTACTACTTTTGAGCTCAAATTATTAAAAATTAAGAAGCAGTAAATTATTGACCTTATCATGCTCAAAAGATCAATATTGTTATTTTTTTAAGTGCTCCGAGTCCAAAAACATAGTATTCCTTTCTTTTTATACATAAAAATATTTCAATTGTACCTTTGGAATTCGTACAATTGGAATATTTCTATGTATTACAAACCTCATTTTTTTTTATTTTTCAACTACAATGTCTTTGGAATGCAAAGTTTGATTTTTATCTGTTTTATGGCATCCGACGTAGTTTTTAAACAGAAAAAGATGACCGAGTTTCTAACATTTTTAAAAAACAAACGTTTTAAAAACCTTTTTTTCTAATTTTTCGTTAACCGTATCTTTCGAACAAACTAACCGTTTTTTGATACAATTCACAAAGATCGACGCTGATTTTCGTAGAACATAACGATCATATTTTAGAATTTATCAGTAGAATAACTTAAAAATATTTTAAGAAACATATTTTGGAAAGTTTACTCAACTAATATCTTTTAAACAAATAAACAAATTTTTATGTACTTTGCGGTAGTCAATGCAACTATTTGGGGATGAGAGCTGATTAGATTTTGATATCGATCGGTAAAGTAGTCTAAAAGTTATTTTGAAAGAACCTTTTCCAAAAAATTTCATTTTTAAGATTTCCCAAAATCCACAAGGTGAAACTGGTTCTAACTTTCAGAAAGTTTAAATTGAATTTCATCAATTTTTTGCATGGACATTGCTATAAATTAAGTTAAATAAGCTAAAAACATATTTACTTTAAATTAAGGTGTTTTGCAAAATATGCGTCCATAAGATTTTGTGACAAAATACAAAAATGTTTTCTTAAGTAAATAAGATTATATTGTAAGTCCAACGTAAAAAGATAGCAAAAAACGTAATTTCATGTGATAAAAATTAATTTTATATTAGTTTTTAAAGTAATTATAAATCAGTTAAGCCATTCTGATCTGAAAATTGCTTTTTCAATAGATTTTATTGAAATATATGGGCAGTAAATATTAAAATAGCAATAAATAATCTTTTGTAAAAATAACAGTTGAACATCATAACAATATCAAAAATAATCTTATGACGATTGACTTTGATTATCAATGTTTTACTTTATCTTCCAAAATTAAACACCATTCTTAGCTAAAAGTAATAGTATCCAAAGCTTATGGTTAGCAACGGTATTTCATACCAACTATAACAACAACCAATTTTGCAAAATACTGTAATATACCAAATAGCGTTAATATACCAATAAAACTTTTACTGGGCAAAATTAAGAAACAAATGTATTATTTCGTCAAAAAAAAGATATTGTTATAAAGAATCTTTTGTTGTTAACGAACTATTTTTTATATTTTTCGGTCTACCGGACAATATCAAAAAAAGTTTACATCACGCCGTATGTGTGGCGACTATCAGACTTAGGCAATTTCAGGAGCCTCTCTACGTTATCGCTTGTCGGCTAAGATAAGAGTGTAGCATTTGTTCTTTTCAACATAATATCTGAAAATTTCCGCATCGTGAGCCTAGTATATTAAATTGACAATTGCATTTCAACAAAAATAATTTCTTTAACTACATCAACACAGTTTTGTTAGAAGTAGAAAAGAAGTTTAGTTAAAACTACTAAAATCATTTAATAGCTTGTACTAAGCATTAGCAATATATTCTAAAACCATTCATTTGAAAATACAGAGATACCTAGTAAATACCAATATACTAGTTAAGTAAAAAATCCTACTTTTATAGATATACAAATATTAATGGCGACTTTTTTCAAATTTTGACGTTAAATTGATACATGGATCTCATTAAAATTATCAAAGTTATTGTTAACATTACTTTTCATTTCATTTAATGGGTCGATTATTACAATACAATATTGAATGTTAAATTCTCTGGGCTATAGAGATTAAAATTAAATTATTATTATTTTTTTACCTCAATAACATTCATTTATTAAAGATTACCTCATATTCTGAAGGCCCTATATTAATCTTAGAAAATAAGAAATTCGCTTACTTTAAGAAAAGTTATTTTCAGTGACAGTTTTGGAGATAAGCACGTTCAAACAAGCACAGAATAGACAGAGAAAGATTTTAAAAACAGTCTTATTGTATTCTCTTACAATAAAAGAAAAGTCAATGGTAACTTTCTACTATGAAGTTTGCAATCATGCAACCGATATAAGCACAAATTTTGTGATGTAGAAGCAGGCTATTAGTGCGTTTATAACTTGAGACCAACAGTATCTCTCATACAAAAATTTAGAAATTAGTATTATATTTTAACGGTACAGTCGCAATACATATACGAAAACCTGGTATGTTGTAAAATAAATATAAAATAGTTACAAAAAATGAGTGAAATCCATAATATTGACATAAGAATGACGTTGCTGCTCATAAAATCAGACCCAGCAAAATAAACAAATTTTTCAAGGGGAAATGTGTGCGATTTTGTAATAAGGTACCAGATGAAATTCAAAATTTGCCATTTGAAGAATTTAAAACTTTCATTAATAAATAGTTATTTGGTAGAGACTATTATGCCGCATCTGAATACATTAGGAAAAAAAACCGTGCGAATGAACTGCTCAGCTATCGGGTTGTATCAAATAATTTTCCAATGTTGTACTACTTTTATTGACTAATCTATCATATATCTTTGAACGAAAAAGAGTAAAGCTCGAGTTTCTTGCCTAGTCTTCTCAAGATGAATTAGCATTCGGAATGGGTGGTAATGTTAATACCAAAAGAATACCATAATGACGTATTTCAAGTGTAATTCTATTACATACCAAATAAAGATATTTTTGATTTGATTTGATTTACAACGTTATCTTTTCCAAAAATACAGACAAATTAATGTGTAACCTTATATTATTACCATTTAAACACAGAATTAAACATTGAAAAGACAAATGTAATTTAGTAGTGGGTTCAAAGTACGTCAGTAGGATCATGTAAGTTACAATTTGTACATATTCTGTCGTCTATATTATGGGGAGTCCTCTTAGTATTCATTCAACCTTTCTCCTCCCTTTGATTTGCGTCATCGTTGTAGAGATAATCTGTCGCAAAAAAATTGATTACAATACATTCAGTCGTTTTGGAGATTGACCTGGATAGACAAGCACACAGACTCTTATGAAAATGAAATTCAGCCTATCACAAGAGCAATCTATCTATCTCTATCTCAAAATGTCTAGGCCTTAACTAACATTGTGAATATGCATTTAATATAAATAATATGCATTTAGTTTCTTAAAGATTATGACTTTGTTTCTGCACAAAAAACTTTTGTCTATTTTTTTTAAGGTAGAATTTTGCTTATATTTCTAAATTAAAATAATTTTTCATTTAAAATTTAACAATGTAAATTAACTTATAACAAAATTATTCAAAAGCAGCGTAAAATTTACTATTCTTGAGAAATTAACGGTTCCAGTCTTTTGGGTAGGAAAAAAATATCTGATGAAGGGGGAATGGGGTGATGGAAGGGAATAAGCCACCAGAATTCACACTCACTGGACGAAATGTCACAGGTTCTACTGTTGCTTGGAAGCTATGACTTCACGTATATATTCTGTGAGAGTGTCTTATCTTAACGCTGGAGCATATCCATTTTCATACCACAGCCAAGTTGGTCACAGTATAGCTCTGCCATGGCATAGCTTATTGCATTTAAAGTAAGATTTTGTGTATTTATAGTCTATTTTACGTTTTTAAGATGAGAGATACAGTAACGACTAGAAATTTTTTTTCTCACCGCCGCTGCCGCACTGTCCAGATTTTTTAAATATCTTCAGACACACACGCTACTATCTGATTCCAAACTAAGCAATGAGGCTTGTATTATAGTCATTATAGTTATTTTGTACATACGTATATACATTATATAGACACACTCAGACTTAAGACAAACATTCACTCTTCATGAAACAAATATTTGTCTTGTGTGGGAATCGAATCCACGCCCCTATTGCAACACCTAGAATTATTTTCAACCATGAAAAAATTCCATTGTTAAAATCAGATTCCGTTGCATCTTCTGAACATCCAAGATATTCTAAAATTCATGTCTAAAGGATTTAACTTTTCTGTTTTCAATGTAAGGTGTAAGTTTTTGAAATATTCAACATATCCAAAAAAAAAAAAAGCGTCATGCGTTCAGCGTCATGTCCAAATGCTTTTCACATTTTAGACTTAGGGCATCTACATCACCCTCTCAGTCTTGGAAAATGGCTAAGCAGACTATGATGTATTTGAGATATAGCGTCTGATGTTTTGGACCGCTTAAACTTATTTTTTCTTTTTTAAAACCCTACATATCCTAAAGGAACATTCTTCTTGTCCTCATAATGACTAGCATCATTGTATATTTCACTCTCAGTTTTTTTTTACTGTACTCAATCTCAGAATTTTCATATTCGCTTTAGAATTGCTTAAGTTCACTCGGTTGGTCTTCAACACACTCGTGACTCCGGTGGAGTCACCCGTGTGTTGCTAGCTTTTTGGGTAGGAATAGAATATCTAAAGGAGGAAGGATTGGGCCGATGGAGAGGAATAGGGGCTGGAGTGAGGTTGTGGGTGATGGAGGAGAAATGGGCCACACAAGAACCCTCTTTCAGAGCGAAAGGAAACAGCAGAGACTGTTAGTTTATGCCTGTATTCCATAAGAGTGCGGTATTCAACTGGTCGAGCCGGCCCATTTACGTGCTGCAGCCATGTTGACCACAGCATGGCTCTACCACAATATAATGACTGTCTTCTCTGTTAAATGTTTCGTACTTTTCAGTAACTCCTTCAGAAGAAATATGTATAAAAAAACTTCTACATATTAAGAAAAGAAAAGTTGCCTTGATAACATGTCGGGGTAAATATTCACCCGACACCCGACCAAATACTTATGCAATGAAGACTGTCTCGCACAGCAAATTTCATTTCCTAGACAAAATGCAAGTGCCGAGCGGAATATGTAGAAGTTTGAACGGATACTCACTTTGCCTAGAAAAATGTGACTAAGACTGCATTCAGTGGGCTAGAAAATTACTTTAGTTAAGGGTTGTATAGGTTAAGCCGTTGTTTAGTTATAAGAAGCACACAGCTGAACAGACGAACATACAGACGAGAAAGTGTTTAAGATAAGTACGTGTTTAAATATGTTGTAAAAATAATATTTATCATAATATATTACAAAAATATTGTATGTAGAAACAGAGTCTAGGGACACAAATATAACAAAAAAAAAAAAATGGTCTTTCTGCACAATATCACACCAATTTGCAACATTAAACTCTAAAATGCATGAAAGAATTATACATATATGATGAAAATTTTATCACATACAACACATTTCCGATATTATTAGTTATTTATAGTACCGATGTTCCTTTGTGAACATAAACCGCGCCATCTGTTCGCCGCTGCGACGTTCTGTTTGATCTCGATCTCGTTCGTAATTCTAGAATGTTATTATTGCGACGGCTCCAAAGACCACGCGAGCGACGTGGCCGCCTACCGTTTTCCACTTATCGGGTTTATGCGCAGTGTATTTCGATTTTCCTGTGAGATTTTCGATCTCGATTTTTGTCGTAGGGAAAAGCTGTTTCCGTCACACGTCGAGCGGCTTTTCTTACTATCACAGTCTGACTGTGACGTATCTAGGTCACGACGTAACGTAATCTTGCAAAGTCGCCGATTCTGAGGGCGTTACCCTTTGACTACAAAATAAAAGTAATGGTTATCTTCTTGTACGAACTTAGATTCCCTGTGAAAGGTAAAACGACTTAAGACTATATGTTTTTTGATGCGTAATTATGGCATATTACGGCATTTGCAATTTATAAATTTATCTTTTGTTAAAAAAAATATGTGATTTGACGCGAGGAAACTAATTTTCCCTTTAGATATCGCAATAAGATTAGAAGCAACCCTTAAAACAAAGCAAAGAGACCAGCGGACGCCGGCGCCGGCTAGTCAAACACAATTCCCCTAACGAGTTCGCGAAGGGGCGGTGTCTCGACTTTATGCACATTTTTATACAGCCCGCTCCTCGCGGAAAAGAATTGTTAACGAAGGATTTGTTGATTCGAGCGCGAAAGCGGAGGGCCCGCGAAATATTTGATTATGGCTTTGCGGCGTTCAGACGTTTCGTTGCCCGTAAAGGCTGAGTTTCAGGGAAATCGACCTCATTGTATCTAATAAATAATGAAGCGGGAAATTTTGACGAGCTCACCGGGCTGACGGCGCCGGCGCGCGCTCGGGAACGCGTATCAACAGAATGGAAACACGACTGCGGAATTGAAACAGGTGAAGAGTGTAACGGGGGTTTTGTTGAAAGTTGACGATTATTGAATTATAAACTCCTAGTTGGTGTCTGTTTTGTGGTGTCAGAATTTTATTTGAGTACTAGCTACCTCTCGCTGCTCCGTTCGCGTGGACATAGAATGAGTTATTTAATTTTGCATATGAATCGATCACGCTTCTTATACCCCTATAAGACAACGACCTTAACTGTATAAAGTAAATTACAGCGGTCCCTGTACTGAGGATCGACGATTCTTCGATTGCAGCGGTCACTGAGGTAAAAGTTCTGGGTGTACACCTGGACTTAAAGTTTGGAAAACACGCTACAGAGATTGGTGAGAACGTGGCCAAAAGCTTTGTGAAATGCGCGCTATCTAGGATGTGCGCAATCTCTTGGGGGCTCAAACAACTGGCACTTAAACTAATATGCAAAGCTACCTTTGGGGCAGCAATCACATACACGTCAGCAGTATGATTTTATAAGACTGATTACCACGTGGTGTGGAGCTTGCTGCTAAGAGCACAGAAACCTGCTTCAATTCTCATGACTAACACGTACAGGTCCATCAGAACGCATGCGCTGCCCGTTCTGGCCGGGGTGCTGCAGGCTGATCTGGGTGTGGTGCAGCGGGACATGGTGGATAGTTAGAGAGCTGATAAGACATAAAGGGAGGTTAAGAGTTTGAGTGAAGCAACGTACGAGAGGGCTTGCCTAGTGTGGTAATAGCACTGGAATGGTTATGCAGAAAGGAGAGAACTATTTTGCTTCTTTTCGGACGTACGAGATAGAAAGGACGTAATTTGATCGAGCCCGATTTCGCAGTTTCGCAGATGCTTATGGGTTACGGATCTTTTGAATGAGGTTGCACAAGATGAAATTTAGTAATAGATCTGGTTGTGACTGTTGATGGGCAGAAGAAATAAGAGACTATGTTTTGTGGGATTGCTCGTTGTATGGAGATGAAAGAAATGAAATGTTGGATGAATTGGAACGAATGGTGGAGTGTCCGGTTCATTTCGGTGATCTCATCGGAATAGAGGAAAATTTTAAATCCTTTAAGCGGTTTTATCTCAAATGCCACAACAGAAGAAAGGACATCTATATTAAAAAGTGGTAGTTGTAGGTAACTCAAATCAGTCCAGAGATAGAGGATTGACATGCATGTTTAGAGGTCGAGTCGAATGTTTATGATGTACGTAAACTTGAGCGGCTGGTTCGCTAGATAGTAGATTGAGATTTGTGTTTAAAACTAGATATAGGGCTCCTTCAGACCCCGTGCTTCGGCTTTTATCATCCTTCAGGTGAAGGCCTGGGTGGAGATGGAATAATCTGTACTCCCAAAAGATGCCATTCAAATCAAAATTTTATTTTGATCACTTCATTGCAGTGAATGGTTCAACTATCCCTATCTTTCTGTAGGATTTCAATTTTTTGTCATATAGTTTCGATTTAAACACAAACAGACAGAGGATGCCACAAAATGTTACGTTTCGATATACTTCGAATAAAAATAAATAAATAATGACTTATAATTTACACAAATATATGGGCAATCGTCACCCAACATAAATGGAAGAGAAATGAGGTAAGGATAAGTCATAATAGATGGAATGCACTAAAAAAAGCCAAAGTTATTCAGAATGCAGAGAAAAAGTCCTCGGTTTCGAAATAAGCGGTTCCAAAATTACACTATACATGATATGACACACTCTTACTTTTAAATTACGTCAATACACCGGGAGTGTTCAATTCTGAGCTTTAAATGTATTCAACGAATTATGTTGGTATTTTTTTTATTGTTGTGAGAAAATATTTAATTTTCTTGAATATTTAATGTATTTTAATGTTTTATTACTTCTTACAGTGTACATTAAAATATTTAAATGTCAAGCGGCCAATGACTTTTTGCCATTTTACAGTATACTCGAATTTTTGAATTTTAAATAGCTGTCTTTAGGGACATGTCCAATTAGCTCAGTTTTCTGGTGTCTGTTTTGAGAGGAATTAATATCTTTATTGATTCCAGTGATCTACATCGTATAGACGTTCAGTCGGTATGAATATTTTCAATTATTCACTTCAATTTTTTTCGTTCATAAAGGCAGAAAATAAGACATATCGTCGCCGATACTCCGATATATCGTAGCGATGCTGAAGTCGTTGTGGCGGATTTTCATTCGAAAAAACGTTATTGATCTTTGCGGTGGCTAGTGTTGAACTAGTGTGTGTATTCGTAGTCGCGATTAGTGTCTCTGTAAACAAAAAAGTGTATTTATTAAGGCAAACACAAAGATGTTATTCATTGTAATCTGTTTTACCTACGTCATGTAAAATAGACATTACATTCATTAATATAAAATAAAAGTTTTTACGAAAAGATTTTATTAAACTTGTCTGAAAAGAAAATTATACTATTTTTTGCCTTCGGTTCCGTTTCGCACCGTACATAGAACGAATTTCATCATCTTTTATTTAAAACAATCGTGTTTTCAACCACAATTCTGGTCAAATTATCCCAGAGAAACGCATGCTGTTCAATCTGAAACACACGTACTGCCGCATTTTTTAAACATGCATGCATAACTAATTAACTATATAGAAATACATGACCATGGCTACTAAATAAATACAAAAACAGGGGTTAATATTTTTATTGCCACTATAGAGTGTATCAAAATCTCTTCCCTCCTAAGTGAAATAATGTGTTGTTACGTGTTCTTATGTGTTCTTCAATTTTCATAAAAATCGGTCAAGCCGTTCTTAAGTTATAAAAAGCCTTACAGACAAACAAATATACAAAGACAAATTAACATGATAAGATACAAGTTAGTGAGTCATATAGGGAATGTTTATCACAAAATTTGGCATGAAAATTGTATGTACATGCAGACGCTATAAATATTTATATATAATATATATTGTTAATCTCCTTCCCTTATAAAACCATTTTGCCAAAGTAGCCATAGTCATTGAAGTAGTCTTTTCTGAGATAAATAGCTTAGAACATCTAGGCAGAAATGTCGTGTTGACAACCATAGAACAGCTGACGCGTAGGTATTGCGCTTCAGCGCGCCTCGCAGACGGCTAACAGATCGCGTCCACACCTGTAGTCTGGCCGAGCATTTATTAGGGTTGTGTCTATATTATTTTATATTATTTATAAGAATATTATCAATTATACATTTTTGTTACAATTACTTTGTCAAAGTTGTTTTAAAAAAGTAGGAGATTATGAATGTTTGCGAAAAAATGCATGATAAAATCCATCTGTGTAAGTAGACGATCACCGCCACCCATAGGTACCAACCATAGATAACAATGCCAAGAGAGTCACCAGTGCGTGCGTCGGTGGCGTTATAAAAAACAATAGGCTCGTTTCTGAAAAACCTCACTGTCGTAGTTTATTGGCATTACCAATCATGGCAGATCCAAAGATTTATCGTCCTTGGCAGAAAATTTCGCCTGAGGAATGTGGTGGTGCAATGCCAACTTATATGCTGTTGAACTGAGAGTAATGCAATTGTGATAATTCTGTTTATTTCATGCGATAGTTTGCGCGTTAGATTCATATGTAGTTAAATGGAAAAAATGAATGAGCACAACATTTTGATTTTTAAGTATATTAAAAACAGAAAAAAAACTGTTATGTGTGATTTGAAAACAAGAATCTTGCGTATATTCTTAAATCGGAATAAAACATATATATTTGTTGAAGTATTACGGATTAATAGATTATAATACGATATTGCAGTTAAAAATCATGATTAAAATAACTAAACTTTATTAATTGCGATTACAATATCAACGTTTTTCGACATATTTACGTATATGTTAAGTTAATCATGAGTTATTCTTTTGTCATTATCTAACTAAACTTGTAGATCAACATTAAACGCTAATCACTGTTCGATTATTTTACCTTTTTTTTTTTACATTCGCGTAAACCAAATCAATAAAAACGAAATATCAATCACTTATCGCGGACACGAATCCTTAATGGCTCATACAGCGATGCCGCCGAACAGAAAAATAATTCACCTTCCCCCCGCCGCGAGCGCGTTCAACATAAAAGATACTTTTCTTTGGAAAACTTCTTCCCCGCTCTCTCTTCCCTCATGTACCCCGACACTTCTCGCTGCCGGGCCGAACTCCTCTCGTAACGGAAATAAAAAGAAAGAACGAGTCGTCCGCCGGGCCCGGGGGCGCTCGCGAGCCCCGCAGCCCCTCCGCCCCGCCCCGCCGAACTCTTTAATTTGAGCTAAGCCATATTTCTGGCTGGTAAATTTCGTGGTAATGAATCTTTACAAAGTTTTGATTGTTCGCATTCATTACGTTCTTAAATTCGTCACGGGGAAAAGTTCGCCCCCCCTCTAATGCGGTAATTTATAGAGGCGGCCGGCGCGGATGATAACTTTACGTAATAAGCGTCGGAACTTATCGACTCAATCAAAAACGCCGCCGTGTCGGTCGTCGGGCTTTAGGATGGCTTCGGTGGCGGCGAGGCGCGATGAATCGTAAGCTCGATTACGACAACGATAGGTCGGAAACTATATGTTTCGTGCCGAATTTTCGGCTCGTGACGAGAGACTGTCCGTAAACTTTGCGCGGTTGCCGCCATGTCGAGCCATAGGTTTGATGATTTTGTACGTTGTCTATTGCATTATCGGCCTTAAGTAGATAGAGACATTAGTTCTATGTGGTTTGTGCGCTAGAAATATCGTGAGATTGATTCTTAAAAAAAAATATAGTCGGTAAACTAATTTTTTAAAATGTCTATCTAGATCTAGACCATTGATACAGTTGTGAAATTTGAGTGTATATTGAATCATAGGCTGTTTAGACAGACTCCCATAAAAAAACGGAACTGAATATCTTACTAAAATCGGAATAGTATCTACATGTCGCTATCAGATATTATTAAAATTAAGAATTTTGAGTTAGACTACACATAGATATGGTATAATAAAAATGAAATAAAATTCATATTTTTACAATTGAAATCCTAAAAATTTTCACACAACTACATTAACTCCTCGTCCAAGCGACTCGTTCCGCGTCGTGATCCAAAAGCCAGCAGATATTTTTATGTACGGTTAAATGTGGTGAAACCGATTAATCTCTGTGCGACGGCCGCCGGTCCTCGGCCGCGCCACGCCTGATTCGTGGTCTCCGAGAAATTAATCAAACGCCATTCTGAAACATACGAAAATAAAATAAAATCCGTTTAGGGGAGCAGCTCCGGAAGCGGTCGAAGTTTTACGGACTGGGCAGAAAATTCCTCGTTGATTTATTTAATCTGGGCAATGTAAATAATGAAATTTACTTACAATGTACGGTATTAAAATTACATTCAGCCGTATCAGCAATCTACACTAATATTACAAAGAAGTTAAATTTGTTCGCTTTGGAATTTTACTGGAAAATGAATGAGCTTATTAAGCTGCATGTAGGATATTTTTTATCCCCCAAATATTCAGGGTTTTTGCCTAAAAAATTAGAATACCATTAAAATGGGATGATTTGATAGGAATTGAGACAATGATTATATGTCCGAACGGACGAAGCCACGGGCGAAGACAATAAAAATTATGAAGGGTATGAATCTTTTTGAGAATCTCATAGAGATTACTACGAAATCTTATCGTTTAATCGCCTTCAATAAAATTTAGCGCAGAATTAGCTGAAAGCCAATGAAAGGATATTGGATACGTTTTTCATAGTTCCGTAAATATTAATAAAGAAACCCCAGTTGCTTGGTAGATTTTGTCGGAATTTTCATAAGTCGTTCTTATTAGTAAGAAGAATGTATCTAGACTGGGGATGGTTCCTTGATTTGTACTTTATTTAGTATAATATTTTTATTATTTGAACGATTTCAATGTACTCGTAATTTGGAATGGGGATTGCTTAAACTACTGAAAATAATGTATGTTGCATTATATTTAAGGTTTTATTGCTGAGTTCAATGACCCACTCGTCCCTCTACACTTCCATCAATCAGACCCCTCTTTATTAGATATCCTGTTTTCTCTAAAGAAGCTGGCAAGGCGCTGAAGTGTCATCTGGGGTTGCGAATGTCTATGGGCGGCGATGACCGTCTACTATCTGACGGCTCGCTCGCTCGTTTGCCTATCGAATATGCTATAAAAAAAGATATTTTTTTAATTTTGAATTAAAAGATCGTTTTAATTCATCATTTAGGGTGTTAAAGGAAATATTAAGAGTTATTAAAATTAGTTGATTTAAGAACAAAACGAGACGGAAACCAATCAGGAGCGATGATCTAGTGAGGTCTAACTATAGAAACATTATGTGTGGTGGTGGTGGTGCGGACTTGATGCTGCGACGCGTTTGTTTCTACCTAAATAGGCGTGGGGCGGAGCCTCGAGTTAAAATTCAAAGGATTAAGCTGACCTGGTGGCTCATTGTTCGTATGACTAAATCACAGACCTTATCATTGATATTTGTCGGGATCTAATTAATAAAATCGAGATATATTGTCCTTTTTCTTGTCCATACCGTTAAAGGTACGGGCAACTTGTGATATTATTCATATACGAATTTCATTTTCAGAAACTTTTTTTGTGAAATAGTATAGGTATTATGATACATAATTTACTGAAATAATAAAGTAAAAAATTGTAGAAATACATGAAATATACATATTTTATTTGTTTAAATAGATATGTATATCTATATTTTTTTTTTTGTTAATAGAAATTTTTCGAAAATCTACAACGTTACTTAGGTATTTGTAAAATATTAAAAAAATGAGTTTCTTTTTCTAAATTGTTATAAAATATTTATTTTCGTAAATATTAAATATAATACAATTTCTAATTGTATTGGTACCGTTTTTTAACTTTTAACTTAACATGCCACTCTTAGTAATTTTCTATTTTTATGCAAATCGGCTACAACCTAATTCTATTTAATGTGTAACTGTGAAACAGAAATATATTCAGATTGCGCGTAAATTTTTAATTCTATTACCGAATTACCACAACATTAGTCAGCACCTTTTTCTCTTTGTTTGTATGTAAATTTCCCTCTCGAAAATCTACTAGGCACATAGCAAGTTGTAATGTTGTTTAAAAACGATGCAAAAATACAATAAAATATAAGCAAATGAAATACACAATATTCTGGTTATGATGTTCATATTTTATTTTGACCTGCCACATACCAATATATGTCTACTTGTTTGGTAGGTTCAAATAATCAATTTACTATACTAGCACATAAATCAGTCGCGTCTGTCTGTGCATATACGATTGGAATCAAATTTTGTGATAAATATTGTTTTATGACCTACTGACCCTAATTATACGATTCTTAAAACTTATGACTGTTTGTCTGTCTATGTGTCTCTTCATAGCTTATGAACGGTTTGATCGATTGAATGAAAAAGCTCTCTTAATTTCAATCAAGAGTAGTTATTAAACTATTAAAATAATACATTTCGTTCGCTGTAATCAAATTACCTATTTACAAGAAAAAATTAAATTTCTCGGTGAACACCGCCAATTTTTTTTACACGAGTAAAATGGCAAAATGCAAAACGACATCAATATCAATTTTAACAAAATCTCAAAAAAAGTGCTAAGCTGTTGATAATTGTTAACATTTTCTAAATTCAGCTTTCAAAATTGCAAAGTTTGAACAAATTATGCAGGTTATTTTGAAGGATATACTGAAAGAATCAATAATATAACAAAATACGAAATAAATTAAATGTACATCCTATAAAATTTTATTTATGAAACTTGGATATGTTAAAATCAAAGTTTTTTTACGTACATTAGTAAATTTTCAATTCTAGCAGTCATTGATATGACCTGCAACGCTTTCGCCCGCTTTATGAAGTATTTGAAATTTAAACGAAAGCAGTTGGTCGTCGATATTGATACAGAATATATGGGAGAAAAATTTCTGAAATTTCGCCCATCGATTTATTTCTTTACTTTATTCAAATAACAGTTAAGAATTTTTGAAATCGTTTAAACATTGATTTACGTTAAATTGATAAAGTTAAAAGTGGATCCTCCCTATTCTCTCTTAATTGAAATAAATTATAAACAGATGTTCATGTGTAACTCGATGACCAAAAATTTTCGCGCATCGAGTCTGTGAAACGACATATTTGTACATTTAGAGTATGTACACATCTCTGATATTCGTTAAAACGACGTAAACAAAACGTATAGAAAATGCATCGCAATGCAATGATAGTTTGTTCAGGAATTTTAAGCTACACAAAACTGCCGCTAAAAGTGCGATGCACAAATTCTCTTACAGACGATACTGAATGTAAACAAAACAGTAACATTCAAAATTCAGTATCGACGCGCCGAACTGAGACGCCGTCCCGGTCGGTAAAATTTAATACCAGAAACGTTTCGCGCTCAAAGTAATGCACTAAGTCTCATCGCGAAGCTGGCAAGGGAGCGTATGGACGCGTCTGTAGGATTTGATACGGCTTATTGTGTTCGAGAAACGTCCCTAGTACTTTGCTCAAATCCATTCTCGCAATTTCTTTCGCCTGTTTCGTCAGGTTCTTGTAGACGGCACTGATGAGCCATGCGCAAGCTTCGGTTTTATTTCAGAGCGCCGGATTCGGATCTCAAGTCGATCGCGCTGGCTCACTGAGGGTCAGGGGCTGGTAACGACTGTCGTCGCTGACGCGATAAAAACATCCGAAACCGAAGGCTTAATTGTCATTAAATCGTCATCGATTCAACAAAATTGAGCTCTGGGCCGCTTGCGGTTAATTTGAATGAATCTATGAGAGTATTGTGTAACTTTGTGTCTCTGATTCAGCATTAGCTTTGGAATTTTTAATAAGCAGTTTTTTTTTAATTCATTTTTTATTACTATCACTATTATATTTGGTTTTTTTTTTATTTTGTTTAGAAATCTTGACACGATATTATGCTATAATCACTATTCGGATTAACAGATTTCACTAAAAAACTGTTTCTGAAGTAAGCAATAAGGTAGCGTTTTATTTTATTTGTAATCCTATTCGATGATTTCAGAAAGGATTTTCTTTGTTTCTTCTACAGTTTCTTCTAAAGGCTTTTCTTCTACAGCCTATCGCTTCCTATAATTCTTTCCAACATTTATTTGCATCTTTCGCGTTTCGCATATTTATTTCGACGTCATTGGTGACGCGACAGCTTCAGTGTTTAATTTTCCGGGTTAAAAATATTGCAATAAGTAACTACATCAGATATGCGAATCAACACCGTACCGACTCCATAATTTATTTTTTACAATTTTCGCATATAAAACCAAAATACTTCTTTAATATATGTATTGATATCAAGATAATGCAAATCATTAAATGAAATAAAAAACATGTTTAAACTGTAGGTCACAGACAGAATTTTAATAACAAAAACATTTTGAATTGCGGCGTACCGACAAAGACGAATCGCAAATAATTTTACATTATTTAATTTCTAAACATAATTTTTCGGCTGTCAATAAACAGCGAAAACCGTATAACCCGTTCGCCGATTTCACTGCGCAATATTAAAATTATTTAAAACTGGGTTTGTCATTTTCATATCGGTTCATATCATCCGAGATGAGTAGTTGTATTGAGTTAACGTCGCACGCAGACCGTATTAAACTAAGGCCACAGATTTTGCGTAGTATTGCGAGAAAAAAAAAAACTGCGATAACAATATTTTGCGGATCATCTCGTAGGCCTCGAAGCTTACCCGTAACGATAATGTATCGCTGTTAAGGCCTTCTCGCGCAACATGGACGCATATTCATTTTTGGTGGGGCGCCAAAAACAATGGAGCCGCGCAAACAAATACGCGCAGTGAGATGATGGGAGTCGTCGTGTACGAGTCCTTCTTATACCATAAATATCGATTATGCTGATAAATTATGTTTTCAATCTTTTGAATATTATTTATATCTTATCTATACCTTATGTATATGAATATACGTAAGGGAAAAACCACCGACTGATTGACTGACTCATCACGAGATCTCTGAAACTATGGGTTCGATTGATTTGAACTTTGGTATAGTTATTCTTTTCGGGACGTAGACACACACTGAGAACGGATTTTACGTAAATCCTGTCCAAAGAAATCTGTCATTTTGTAATTCATGCGGGCGGAGCCGCGGGCAAAAGCTAATTAAATATAAAAGAAGATTTATCGATATTACTTAAAATAGATGAGGTAAGAAATGCGTCCAACGCTAAATCTTATGAAACGCTGCCGACTGAGGTCACTGTATGTAAAAGTCCTAACAATTCTAAAGGACGTTTATGGCTTAATCACAAACTGTTGTGGTGTTGGCTCGGTAGTTGATTGCGCCATCTTAGTACTACAAGGTACTAAGTTCCATCCTGATTACCAAATTGATAATGAGTTTTTAATTTAAGTCGTACCAGACCCCCCGTGCCTCAGAGAGTACGTTAATACTTTGCTCCTGGACGGACGTAAAGACCTCCGACTTCAACTGGGCCAGCTGAAGGTTTAAGCCCTTAAAAATTTGAAATAAAAAGATTGTGATTAAGACATCATACAGTGCAACGCACGAAACTCTGCCGTTCTGAATTGCCCGTTAATTATGTTATACGCAGGTTCAGCGCTCCCACGACCCTTCCTTTTTCTCCTTCGTGTTCCTCCTTTTCGCCATTGCGACGCTTTCGTCGCAAGATTTATCTTTTATGATCTCATATTTTTCAGGCATAATTAAATACTTAACACGGGATCTAAGGACTGCTCAAATGAACCTCTCAAACATATTTTGAAATATAGATTGCAAAGATATATCTGTAACTAATTACATTTTTGTCGTTTCCAGAATTAAAGATAGAATTACTAGTGCCTCTTTCCATAGTAATTAATACCGAAAGTATACTATACAATATATAAATGTTATACTATACAACTGACTTCACAGCAGCAGAATAGAGTTAGTCGCGTTTCGTGTGTTGTATATAGAAATATAGAAAATCTTTGTGTATAGAAAGGTTTTTGTCTGAAGCTAGTAGCAGGTAGAAGAACCACTAACTCATCCATTTTCATTAATTGTTTTGTCGGAATCTGACTACAATTTCGATTGAAATAAGTGAATCACGCAAATTGAATTAGTAGATTAAAGTACGATTGCGAATAAAACTCCCACTAAACATTTTCAGTTAAGAGAGACATTTAGCGAACACAGCTCACACTATATTTCATATTGTCCCTTTAGGAGTAAGCAAAACCTTTTTGAATTAATTCATGCTCGCCCGCCACACTTAACGATATAGCACTTGTGAATAAATGCTGAGGTACAACGCTAAAACGTTGTTTGTACATTTGTGTTGTTTATGATAATATTAACTGGGACACTTTAGTGTTTCGTAGTTTCGTATTCCATTTGGAGTCTATAGGATTTCGGTCTGTTCTTTGATCTGAAAGTAACCCTCCCGTTTTTTTTTTAATTTTTTATCTATTCAATACATTATCCCACATATAAATCAATAGCTATGAAATGATTTCCGGGAAAAAATTTGAATCCTCTTATATGAGTACCAAAGTGGAACCAAAATATGTATTTACTATAACGAGGTGAGTAACATTATAACTAGCTGTCATACAATACATTTCCAGAATTGTTGACGACAGTGGAGATATTATTTAGGAAGTAAGATATTAATAAAGAGAAAGATTCACAGAATTTTTAATCATGTAGTTCTATCAAAAGCATAATGAAAGTTCAGGTTATATCTCTACGTGCATGTTTTTCGTTATAATTCTTTATCTTAATTTGGAATTAAAATTTTTGAATTTATTCTTTGGAAATGATTCCATTATTTTGACAATAATAAATGATATGTATAAACAAGTCAATAAACAAGAACAATAATCCTGTATGATTATGTAGTACTCATAGTTTTGTTATGGCATTTTCTAAATGTCAAGCGATAAATTTAAAAAAGAACAAGACTCCAGAAGGAGATCGCATGCGAATTTATGAAAGTTTTCAAGGACAAAACTCAAAAAGTAGATTTTTTTGTGCATAGGAATTCATCCTATGCATGGTTCGGAGGTCAATAAAGATTATTGACAAAAATCGCATATCATAAAATTTAACATGGGAAGGGCTTGTGTTTTGTCAAGAGAACGGATAGCTTGGGAAATATTTAGATATCGAAGTAACTGAAACTGATTAATATTGGATAACGCGTGCTGTATTCGATTCGACTCATAGAAAAAAGAGCGTATTCATATATCGTCTCTTGAATTATTCTTAATGTGTTTTTGGATTAGAAACAGATTACATCTCCCACGATTGATGTGGAAGATGTAATCAAACCGATAATGTCACTCCTTAAATATATTGATTACATTTTTTTCCTACGGGTATATAGAACTTTAAAACCAGACTTCGAAAAAGAAAAGTATTACTGTTCTCGTCACAAATGGTGTGACCGAAATTAACATTTTTTAAGGCAAAGCTAAAAGGTTGGGTTATCATTTTAGCAGTCTAGGTATATACGTATTTATTTATTGTATTATTGTATTTAAATACGTTCCGCCGTAGCGCTTAAATTACTCATCATTATTGATATAAATACAACATCAAATATATAATAGCGTCATTAATTGATTCTGAACGGAAGCGTTAGTTTAAAAATTCATTTGCTTTTATATTCAGTGCTTATAGTCATTCGTGGAACATATAAAATAATAATAGTTACAAAGTTGTTGTTCTTAATTTTTGTAAAAAAAAATGATCTAATAACTAAAAACGAAGGTGGAGCGGTCCACTGACGTGATTCAAAATACTTTTTCTTAACTTCCCTAAATTTAAAGTTAGATGTAAGAAATACAACGTTATACGCATGTTGCCTTTTAATGGTTTGATATTGTAGAGTTTGATATGGAAAGTGCAATAAGCTTCTTTCTAGAAAGTCAATGTCAGTACAATGATAATATAATTTTCGTTGACGCCTAAGTGTAAAAATATTTAGGTGATTATTTATTTTTTATATTTCCTAAAAAAAAAAACGTTCTTGGCATCGCCGAATTAAAAAGAAAAAATTTCCGTGAAAAGAATTTCACAAAAATAAAATATTTCTATTGTATTATTGTAATTCTAGATATTTCATACTAAAATGGATTTTGAGTTTTTTTTGGATTTCCTCACTCACTCCCATTGATAAAGTAGGTACAGGATGATATAAGATAAAGAATAAAGCACCTCTCTAAAAATAAGCTTTTGCTTATTATATTATCTAATATTATAAGCAAATATTTACAAACTTGAAAGTTTTACATTCAGTTCTTGAGGAGTTCTGTAAAATCATCATTTTCCGGCTCCTTTATTAAATCAGTTTTTGACATCAACATGTAGTATTTTCAATCGAGTGTATGTATGTATACGAGATTCAGTCAGCTCCGATAACGCCATATGTTTATAGGTTACTTATAGGATTTGACACATACATATATATGTATAAACGTAGATGTTAACATACAAGTAAAGCTAAACGAAGGCTTATATAAAAGAGGCTTTAGGAAAATTACAAAATCAAGTCTGAGCGCATAAGAAATTTTAAGGCACTGAATTTGTAAACACATAATGGAAACAAGAAATTGTTTTATAAAAATGAGTTTTACTTTTGAAACATAAGCACCAGAGCAACCGAGTTAAGTTTTCGTTTTGAGTTTGCCTTGGGTAAATGATAGATTTTATAGGTAAAGTTGCTACTCAATTCAAGAATAAATATTTGGGATATATGACACACACACACACACACACACACACACACACACACACACACACACACACACAATTGACACACATATATACACACCTACTAGTAACTCGGTATCACATCCGAGAGCATATCGACAATGAAATTATCTCAAACTTCTATAAGGTGGCGCTGTAAAGCAACGTTTATAAAACCAAATGTGCGGTTGGGGGATTCCTATCGCGAACAAGTTTTTGATGTGAGACATTGATACGCGCGTTGGACTGGGGTAAAACCAAGACGTCTCGTTTAAGAGACGCTTGGTTTTGGCCTACGCCGTCTGCGCCTAGCGCTGTGGGTAGGTAGAGGGGATAACGCGTTGGCGTGAGGCAATACCAAACGTTTCGCACTTCATAGACGCTTAGTTTTAAACTACGCCATGTGCGTCTGATCGTGTACTTCTTCCTGTGATGAAGCTTTTTATAACAATAAAGGTTGATTTCTATTGATGTGAAACATCCATACGCGCGTTGGACTGGGGTAAAACCAAGACGTCTCGAAATTCAGGAGACACGTGGTTTTGGCCTATGTCGTCTGCGCATAGCGCTGTGCGCAGGTACAGGGGATAATGCGTTGGCATGAAGCAATACCTATGAAATGTAGTATTAAATGTGTTAAATGAAAATCATGAGCTTCTTCTTTTCATTCGCAATACCTGCCATCCTCATTTTATCCCAATTATATTAACATAGTATACGATAGTTTTAATGTTTCACATGTACTGGGTGTCCCCTGATGCACTCATTTTTTGTTTCTCTGTAAATAATGCAAAGTAAGGAATAAAATCAAAAAAAAATATTTCATGTATTGGAAAAAATATTAATTTATTAAAAATTAAGCATAAAATAATAAGTTATATAAAAAATACTAAATAATGTTTTAAAATATTTTGTAACCGCATTTTTCCAGGGAAAGTGCCTGGCTTAAAACTTAAGCTTAGATAGCTTAATGTTATTAAAATACAAATTTATATCTAAATCGATAAGGCAGTTTCTGAGTTCCCGAAGTATAAATTTATGTATGCACAAGAATTGCTTACTTAGACTACTAAGGTTACAATAGACAGAAGTTCGGTTAGTTCCTCGCTAGGTAGCTCTCCCGAGTAAGGTTGCTCTACAGTTTGTGAGTAAACCACTTACCTTAAACTTAGGCTAACATTCAGTATTTCTGTGCTACCTGTAAGTATTACGCAACTTAATAACTCTTCACCTATATTACTCGCTCAATGCATTCAAGGTTGTTAGTTAGCACATACGTAGCAAAGTTTACAGCTCGCGGTCAGGAATATTTATTACGCATAAATGATAAGCGATTTATATGTTTTACTAGTTTTTGTCCGCAGCTCCATGCGCGTGGTTTTTTATTAATTTGATTTTTAGATAGTCTTATTAGGGGCCATCCATAAATTACGTCACATAAATTATAAGGTTTTTGACCCCCCTGTTCTTTTCATAGGTGGTCACACGTAAATGAAAATAGCAGTTTTTACAATTTTTTTTGTTCAAAATACTTGAAATATTGGACAAAACAAAAGACATAAAAGACATAAACCTTTTCTCGTTTTCGTATTTTGGATTTAACGTCACAAAGCTTTTGACTTGCTCCTTGTCACGCACTGTCACATTTCGTAGACCCCCCCCCCCCCTCCCGCCCTAACGTGTGATGAAACTTATGCAGGCCCCTTATTTGTATTTCATGTTAATGTGAGAGAACTGAATATAGAAGGGGTTCAATTCCTTCACGTTTTCTGATAAATTTGTATAACAAACACATATACACACGTATGTATACATATATATAAACAACTTTACGGAACCGAAGTCACTGGTAAAAATTTAGTCTAAATGTAGTTTAAGCTTTAATACACAATTTTAATTCATACCCCACAATAAATACCACGGCGGCGCCAGACCTAACGTGGACGTCGGGGATGTCGGTTATACGAGGTCTCTTTCAAGGCCAGGCCCCAGAGAAAGTGTTAACTTAAAGGAGCCCAATTATTTACTCTTATTCAAGTCAACTTATGAAACTATTTAGCGAGGCCGTAGGTGGCCGCCGACACGGACGCCTGACGCTGTCGTAATCGAGGTCCCGAAATACCTCTTCAATAACGACACGCATAGGGATTTTTAACCGACTTCAAAAAAAGGAGGAGGTACTATGTTCGACTGCATATATAGATTTTTTATGTATGTTCAGCGATTTCTCCGTCAAATGGTGACCGATTTTCAAAATTATTTTTATATTCGAAAAAATGCACTTCAGAAGTGGTTCTATTGGAACCAAGTCAAGATCTGATGGTGGAATCCGGGGATATTGAGGAAAACCCTCAAATTTCAAAGGCATGTACAATGTTTTTCACATATTTTTAACAACAAAAAAGCTCAGTAGGTATAGATGTTACGTCCATTTTGTTCCAATAGGGTTGGGAAGGCACTTTACGTTTTCCAATGTTATTAGAGCATCGAGAACATGTCATAATTTTACTTATATCTACAAGTTCACCAGGTAGTAAATCTTATCGAAATGAAGTTTGCAAATTGCATGTCTGCTTAAGATAGAGTATATTTTTTATAGATACTACAGGCCACGTCTCCAAAAAGATTGATGGCAGATATAAACTCGACCTTCCCGAGAAACCGATTTCGACGTTGGGTCTCACGCATGTTCACCAAACGGTTTTGTCTCTGTCCCACATTTTCAACGCTCGACATTTTATAATTACGCTCTCTTACCGCAGCCAGTCTTTGCGTACGTTGACAAGGAAGTTCTGTTCTAATGCGTTCGTTAATAACATCGAGTCGATGTTGACGCTGTTCAGGAGTGTCATTAGTTAAGCGGTTTCGTATAACGTCTGGGCGATGCTCGCGCTTCTCAGTCGACTCACAGACTAAACGTTAATGGATACGATGAGGTCGACTGATTCTTTCACTTTAAGACTCCTGTGATAATCGGAGACGAATATAATTCCTCATTTGCTATAGCTTTTCATTTCGATCCAAAAGGGATTCTTGGGAACGACATATAGCATTTTTCTTACGATAACACTAAAAGGAAAAAAATAAAATATAAAACAAAAATTTGGACCAAATCCAAAAATTGATAAGAAACTCACTAAAAAGTAAAAAGAAACAATCAAACGTATATTTCTAACCACAAAAAAACTTTTAAAAAATATGTACATAATAATCGTTGTAATGACTAAACAAAAATAAACAAAAACCTTATTTAACCTATCAACTACACGTATTTTATATTCTACTATATACACACAATTCAGCTTAATATCTACCTAAACCTATCTATCTATTTACAATATTATCTGAACTACTATCAACTGATTAGTTTGAAGTCGGTGTCGAGCCCAAACAATACAAAAATTATTATATTATTTTGTGTCATACACACAAATATACGCGCCGCGCTCACGTGACTCGTCCGACCACAGCGGCCTCCAGCAGTTTACTGAGCATAATCCGCGCAGTGTTGCCAACTCCTAGAAGTTTGAGTCCCTAGACTCAAAATCAAAAGTCGCTAAAACTGTCTGGGAGAGGTGCCAGAGGTCGCTGGCGCTGTGAAACATTAGGATAGACGAAAAAAATCTAAGAAGTGTATTGATAAGTAATTAGATTATAATTAAAATACGTATCGGCGCAATAACGTACAACATCTAACTTTTAATTAAACAATTATATTATCATCATTGCAACAATCACATAAATTATTTGTTGTTTTAATCACAATTCGCTAAAAATACCAGATACATGCAATCACATTTTTACTCATTTTCACAGAAACTAGAACTGTTTTAATTTGTACTTCAAAAGTCGCCAGATATGTCGCTAAACAATTTTTAGCGACAAAAATTTTTTTAGTCGTTAAGACTCGAGCAAAAGTCGTCACTTCTAGGGACAAAATCGCTAAATTGGCAACACTGAATCCGCGCGCGATTTACTTACTTTACTACTGGTACCACGACAGATAGTATCTTGGCGAGCGGCAATCAACTCGCGAGATGATTATACCCATTCTATTTGGGTCGGCACCGACTTCAAACTGATCAGGTGATAGTAGTTAAAATAATATTATAAATAGATAGGTAGGTTTAGGTAGGTATTAAGCTAAATTGTGTGTATATAGAGAATACGTGTAGTAGATAGGTTAAATAAGGTTTTTGTTATACAACGATTATTATGTACATATTTTTTTAAAACGTTTTTTTTTGTATTAGAAATATATGTTTGATTGTTTTATAACTTTTAGTGAGTTCCTTATTAATTTTTTGAAGTCGGTTAATTTTTTTTTAATATCTTTAGGTTTATTTCGCTCTTAAGACGTAGATTCATAAAAAATCTCGAGGTATGTATTTGCTTATTCGTTTCTAGGAAGTCTTCGTAAAATTTTTACTTTCACACAACAAAAAATAACAAAGGTTTTTAATCAAAGCATTAATATTCCATTTTCTGCGTTTGCATTAAAATAAATAAAATCAATTAATATGAATGGATTATTATAATTATACTATTGTCATATTTTATTGAAATTACATATTCATTGTAGGAAAAAACAGAAATATGGCATTTCTATCTGAATTGATTCAGGCGTAAATTATATGCTTTACGTAATAACATGTTGCATTATTTTTTAATAGAAACTAAGTTGGTTAAATGTTTTTTGTGCCTTTATGAATTTTGTTTAGAAATTTTGCATTAATTTATTTTTTATACCTGTGACAACGTACGAGAAATTTCCTTGTTTTGATCTTGAAAATAAACTCAAAGATTAGCTTTTGGGTAGACTCCCGTAAAAGGTAATTAAAAAAGATGATTTATTAATATCAAATTTTTAAAAAACCTGGCCTAAAGAAGGGTCCTGCTCAGCAGTAAGACCTTATATGAATTATATAAGGGCTAGATATTATGTGTGGCGTGTTAATTCGCGAAAATCCATAACTATATGCTTGCGTGCAACATGCATCAACATGTAGTATAGAACCCACCACTGTCTCTCGAATCTGTTCTTCCATTACGAATTCTTATTCAATAAATTTAATATTTATTCGGGAGTATTGACATATATCGAATAACTAATACCAAGTGATAGTATTTTATTTATATTTGTCCAAATAATTAATTATATTGTCATATCTAGGTACGTTTCATGCCAGATTAGCACATCCTCAGGAAAATGGAGACAGTCGCATCTACCAGGAAGTCAGAACTGTTAAAACTACCGATGGATGCGCGTCCGTTGGTAGTTTTATATTTATGCTGAATTTTGATGCACGTTGCAGGCAAGCGTCTTACAGTTTATTCCTAAGGTACTTACTTATACATATACGTTAATACACATCACCTTCACAAAGCCAAGAACCAATATTTCTTTTTACCATAATTACAGAAATTGTGTCCGTTTTATATTGCCACCTATCGTATCTATGCCATGTCAACGGCTTTTGTCGCATACCGTTTTCTTTAGCAGTGATTGACAATTTTCCTCCGCCGCCGAATACATTTCACGCAGATCGCGTGATATCATAGTCGAGCGCGTGAGATCTAAGGAGGGAACTAATGAAGCAGAAAACAGTATCGATTCGAGGAGAGAGAGAGAGAGAGAGAGAGAGAGAGATCGGCAGCGAGTGCCGAATAAAAGTCTACACAAGGGCGTATACGCGCGAGCATGCGGGAGGTAGCGGGACGCGAGTGCTCTTTTCTTGCCGACATCAAAGCTCCGCGTCGCAGCATCACTTTGAATGATAAAAGGAATTTAGGAGGGACTTCCCCCCCCCTCCCGCTTCACAATACTTTGAGCGAATCGAGAGTTGACTTTTATTCCCTTTTGTGTTTTAATTGATTTAGCTCTTTCAAAGGATGGACTTTTTATATTTTTCTTGATGGCTGTAATTGTATTGCTGCCGGTGCTTGTATTCCGATGCGAGGTAAATTGGTTTTGAGACTGCGAAAATGTTTCGAAAATTGAAAAGGTAATTTGAATTCTTTTTAGTTATTAAAATATCAAGTACGTAGTTACGTTCGTCTGCCGCTAAGCTTGTGGTTCAGTCTGCAATAATAAATAAACATTTTCTAGATAGTTCAATTTAAAATGTAATAAAAACACTGAATTACACTCGATGTTTGCGAAACACAAAGATTAAGTAAAATTAATATTTTACTTAATCTCAATGTTGAAACTAGAAAAAGAATAATTTCTTTTTCTTGTTTTTTCAAATTGCGTATTTCGTAATTCATTTCATGTGCAAATTTTTTTATTTTAAAAAATTAAATTTTGTAATTACTTTTGTTTACCTTACCCCATAAAAAGGTAATTATATAATTATAGATTGGTTACACACTTCTGTGGTTATAAATTAATTATAGACTATCAATGATGATGATCCCCATCTCACCGAACCAAATGGTCAAACTAGACATTAGTCATGTTATTTTGTCAGGTAGCCGAGTCATCTGTGCTTTTACTTTCAAATTAGAAGGTAAAGGATTCGACCACAGGCCACAGGAAAATTGAACAATTTTTCAATTGAGTCAAATTGAAACCTCTTACTTTATGCCTCGGAGAGTACATTAAGCCTACGATCGTGAATATTATTACCGAACTGATGACTACGGTCTCTAGATCTCTCTACCGGTCACCAGCACAGCATAGAGGTAAGAAGACCACTTAAGGTTTCAATTCCATCTAAGCTAAAGTTCTAGAAAGCTCGAACACAACATATTCAAAATTCGCTGTTGAGTAGCTCTACAATATGCTAAGCTTCTCGACTTCGATACCATATAAAGTTATAACGTCAACTATTAGCGATGCGAACACAAACACGACACGTTTATTTATCATTGTTGGCGCATTGGTCCACCTGGCTGTAATATCGGAGCAAGACCATCAGATCATTGCATCTTCCTCCTTCCTTTTGCGTGCACGCGAAATGTACAGGAAACCAGGCACAAATGGAAGTAAATTCATATTTACGGATTAAAATTTCAGCTAAACTTTAAGCAGACACCATTCACGTGATGATCGTTCATCATGGCAAAACGGAACAACTAGGTACTCCGTTCTCGCACTAAAACACGACTCGCAATAAAGACGTCATCGGGTCATCGGGCGCGGGGCGCCGGCGCGTGCGGCTGACGGCCTAAAGCGCTCCGTGTTTTGAGCGCTTGTCATCGTCGAGCTTTCATTTCGGCCGGCCTCTCCGGGAAATGAACGGCCACTAGTTCACTATTGACGGTTCGATCGATTCGCTTTTCAGAACAGCCTCCCGTTGCGTTCGCCCGTCGCTTGATATTGTGAGCTGATGACGTTTTATTCGATGAGATTTATTTGATAGACGAATTCGTCTACTTGGCTGTATCCGACAGTAGGGGGTCGTTGTGGTCGTGAAGATGATTACCATTGAACGTATAAACGGTTTGTTTCCGTAATCAATAGCCGTTGTGCGAATTTTCACATTAGCAGTTTCGGACGCACGTCACCGCCCGCCGTCGTGGTCCGTTGTGGCTTCATCATCCCATTCCTCCTCCATCAATCCATTACTCTCTCTACCAGATCTCCTATTCTTGTCCAAGAGGTCAGAAACACATTTGTGATTCCTATGTGGCGAGTGGCGGCAGTGATCATTTACTTCGTGTTAGCCCGTATGCTTGTTTGTCCACTAAAAATCCCATAAAAACACCTATTCAAATAAGAAAAATATGGTATTATAGAAGCATTTCAATAGAAACAAACGGTAGAAAAAATTTGATTGATTTTTTCATAAAAAGTTATTTACATTTTTCCGGAGGCGCGGTTTATATTCTATGATGCGTACTTCTTAAGCAAAACCTTGTAAATACATTCGATTAGTGGAGAACTTGTGACAACTGTACTGTATGAAATAACAAAATTTCATTATTTCGTTTGTTTTAACTATCGGCAAGATCGATGTATTTATATATTGTAATATATATAAGACAAGGGGATCTTCAAGAAAGGAGCCCATTGCTTCTTCAAGAAAAGAGCCGGCGACGCTTTAATGACTTCTTTGAGGTCATGGGTGTCTATGGGCAGCGGTGATCGTCTACTCTCTTGTGGCTTGCATACTTGTTTGCTGCTTAAAATACTATAAAAAGTTGTTCCTTGGCATTTTATTTGTTTAATTGAATAACAATAACAAAGAATAAACTATCATATTCTAGAAAATATGTTTACCAATTCTTATTATATTTTCGAAATACGTGTATCACTTTATAAGTTTAATTTTGCATCAACAGCGTTTAAAACTATTTTGAATTGTTAATTTTTTTATGCCACTTTTTATCACTGTGCAGAACACTGATAATAATATGCTTACAGATGAGTAAATCCATGGCACCCTCCTAGTCATATTTAAAATCAGACAATATAATTTTGCCTTCAAATGTCCGCTGTCGCCAAAACCTCATTAAAACGATATCGAACTGTGTACATAACGATCACAGTCCGATTTGAATTACACAGAACAAACGAAAGTTTTGATGATAGTCCGACCGAATTTTGTCAGATGGGCACGCTCCTCTGTTGCGGTGAAATGCACACTGTGTAATATAATATACGGTACGGGGCTGAAATACGAAATTAATGTTTTGTGTGGAAAATTTAGAGATTTCGAATTACGATCACTGTGCAATATTTTTTATTTATATAATACAATAATTTTTTTCTTTCTCTGAATTCACAATACCTATATAATTGTTTTTTGCCACCTTAAAACTGTTTGAAACATTGAAATAAGGTTGTTATACCTTGTTCAGTTTAGTAGTGAAGCGAATTTATTGATTTTACTTAAAATTGTATGAAGTAGTGCTATAAATTGTTTTTTTTTTACATTATATAAACTTTAATTTTTTGGAATGATTGACTTTTCTCTTATAGTCAGTAGTGGTAGTATCCTCCGGAGGCTCCAACAGCAGCTTGCAAGCATATCTGACTCTTTCTTGATGAATTTCCTTCAATAAAATGAAATGAAATGATATTTCTTGGTGAAATCTTTCACCGTTTTTCATCACTTACTGAACCCATGTTATTCGTAGAGAAACTTAAATAGGAGTTTGAAATAAATTTTCAACGACATATCGCATACAAGTTTGCGACACACATTCAGCCTTCAATTAATTTTTTCATGGAAATCCGGTGATTTTTGATTGCCGAGGAGATTTTTTGTGACGTCGATAAAAGCCAGCTGTGCATTTTTTCTATAACACTGAGATGGACCTGGACGGTCATTCTAATCGTTGACGTTCCTCGCTAGCGGACCTTTCCGGGTTTGTTTCGTAACAATATCGACAAGGAAGCGGCGCTGAAAGTGCTCTTCCGGGTTGCCGTGCGCGACCCTGTTATATGCACTCTCGCTTTCGCCTCTGCCACTCGACAGGGGGACGTCGCGTATTGTCCGCCGCTCGCGACAATATGATACGTACAAAAGGAACGTACAGAGCGTATGAATGGAAATAATGAAATGTAAAGGAAACATGAAAAAGAAATGTTGTTTGCAAAAAAAGTATGCAATTAAAAATGAATGGAATATTTTTTTTCGTTAAGTTGTTATAGAATTCAGCCATTTACGATTATGTTTAACGTGAAAATATAATTATTGTAAGGAATAAAATACACAATAGGAATGCATTATTCATTCACCTTTTCGATTATAATAAATTACGGGCGTACTGAAGCTTGTTATTTAGAGTATTTGTTATTTTGAAAATTTAAATATTGTATATTAAAAATGTCTGTTTGTAATATATATGATAATGTTTCGAAATGCGCTCTAAAGATAAAAATAAATCAAAATTACCAAATAATTCATCTAAGAAAAAAATGTTCAGTAACAGTATACGTAAACAAATTCTCCCTTGTGTACCTCCTTTTTCAACTGTCGACACTTCTTATGTGTGTTTACATTTTTAAATGCAATTATTTTTGTGGGATGAATTTTTCGAGAGAACAATAAATATAGTATGTCACACGTGACATGTTTACGACTTATTTGTTCTAGATAATTTATTGGCTTGTTTGCGTTCAAAAAACATTCTAGACGACTATTTAAGGGGTGTATGTACCGAAGTTAAGCGATAGCGAGTTGAGTTTCATTTTTGCGATCGGTGCGTTCACAAGCTAAGTGCGATCATTTACAAGCGATCAGGTGATCAAGCGATTCATTGTGATTCTGTGTTTCGGAATATACGCCTTTTGTCTTTCTGTGTAGTTTTCTTTTGTTAGATCTCAACCATCGAAGCCACTATAGGGTCGTTACATAACAATATAATAAAGACATATTAATTATAGAAAACTAAATCAGAGTATATAATCTATATACATGATATGAAAACGGATTAAGTAAAATGAAAAGCAATACTTATCAGTAAACGAAAAGAAATATTATTTTTATGATATTATTTTGTATAGATGCATGTATTTGCCGTCACAGATATGAATATACAGTTGGTACAGTTTTATAACTGCACTGTTTTCCCAAGGGACGGAACACAACTCACTCAGATGCAATAAATCATTTTTTACACGTTTTATGTTCGAAACTCTATTTAAATCGCTATTTGAGAAAATGAATGATTTTGATAAAGTTGATAACAATTAGTCGAATGAATGAATCGGACGTTTTCCCAAAATGTTATATTCCAAAATGGCTCTGCGTAAACTGTTATTCGTCCCGCTCTGCTGTTGTTTCGCGCTCGTAAAGGGTAATCGCGGTATGAAAGGGCCGATTATAAAACTATGGTAATTTAATGAAGTACCAGAAGAGCCGTGGACTTAATTAAAATGCACGATGCGCTCCGCTTAAGGGCTGTAAATGTGACAGTTTCAGGCGAAAGTGTGTTGCCTTAATTAAAAATTAAGTGACCACTTTATTAAATGTTTATATAAATATATAACGAAATGTAATGTTACCTGAGCTATTATATATTATAAATTGGTCTTTAGTCCAGTAGGGTTAGACATTTGAATTAGGCTAAGGAGGTTATGGTTTTGATTTTAGATTCAGTATTATCTTCATTAAAAATTAAGCTCCAAGACTCCCATTCTAAAATAAAAGTAATGTATTAGGACGTGACTCGACAATTTGACGATAAAAATTTAACATGTTAAAATAAGTAAGTTTTCCTTGTGACGCTGAAAAAGTATACACTTGATAGAGCATAGCCAACAATAAAATCCTGCGACGACAAAGCACAGTGTAGACTGTTCTTGACTAAGTCAAGAGCAAAAGCTAATAAAGCCTTCATTTAATATTCCCTTGGCAACACTGAAAACACATAAAAATGTACATTGTCCTGATGTAATATTATTCTGTACAATACGCGACAGTGTACCTAAGGGACGAAATTTAAAGAAAGTTAAAACTTATACAGAAATTGAGCGTATACAGAGCAAAGGAAGTTGGAATTCTTTGAAGTTAAGCGCATACTGAGTTTTGTGCATTTGAAAAAAGTTTAAGAATGAGGTTACCGATTTCGGTCTTATGACAATAAAATGACGGTCTATAATTGGATAAGTCGGTTGTGTTAACGTTAACCAGTTTTTCGAATGCATATAATAATAATAATAGCCATTATTATATCCAAATAGGAGGCATATAAAGATATATGTTTATATTTTAGACTTTTTAAAATGATTACAAACTAATGAGTCCCTACGCTTCTAAACTAGTAGATATTATGCCTTATGAGACGTGAGTTTATAGAACTAGTAATATTCGACTGTTTCCATACGAAAGTTAATATTAATTGTGTCAAACAATTTCATTTAGAGAATTTAGTCCACGCTTAAAGTTATCCAAGCAGTGGGTGTGCACGGTATTAAATTTCTATTTACGTACACAACTTCCCCGTGTATAGAGCAGTTAATTTAGTTGATAGAACTTTTTAAGCAATACGGAGTTTCTCAGAGCTCCTAGACGTCGTCGTTCCTAAGGCTTCGCCGTCGGTAGACTTTTTGACCAGGGTAGGTGTTATTTTGAGGTTTTTCTGCTCATGCGAGTGCGTTTGAATTCGAATACTAACGAAGATTTCTAAGTGTTATTTTAAGGTTTTTCTTTCGAGGACGTTTGAATTCGATTACTAACGAAGATATCTAAACCGAGTAGGTGGTTTGCGATAACCTAAAGGTCGAGTGTTAAAAGCGAAAGGAAACTATTTAGTCCATCGCCCTTCTTCGTTGTCCCTTCCTCGACATACAACGCAGCAGTTTACGCGGCTGCACCCAAACGGTTCCAATATTGCGAAAGAAGTCAGTTCGCCAACTACCGCGGCGGCTCTAAGAGGATTTCAGACGTCCCGGACTGCCGCGCCGCTTTAATTGGGGTAGCCTCTTGAGTCACTAATTACCATAAGCGAAGGTCTTAGTGACCCGCCGACGGTGTACGGCCACGCCCCCCTCCGGCCGGACCCGCAGTTACGGGCCCGGAATTGCGTTCCCAACTATGTTAATTACGGGTATCAATCTATTTAAGTGAAACGTGAAATATGCCGGTTAATAAAAGACGTTGGACGGCGGAAGCTCTGACAATTTGCGTTGTTAACCGTTTCGCCGAGGCCGGGCGGTCGTGACGAGCGGTTCCGGAGGAGGAAATAATTCATTGGGGCGGCCGCGCGTCGTCCTTGATCTCATGACGTCATTTCTAAGAACTGCTTTGTGTATTATATATATGTACGGAAACAGGTGATATTTTGGCAATATTCATTATTATCCAACTTTCACAAATACATTATTAAGTTTTTGAACTGATGTAGCAAGGTGGAAATGTCTTTTTAACTACATTTTGATTGACTGTTTCATCAATAATTTCTTGGCGGATTTTGTAATGTACACGTTTAATTATAATGCATATTTGAATAGATATTGCGTTATTAATTATAAGATATTATTACGTTTTAATTTTTATATTACTTAAAATACATTAAATAATAGCTATTCGTATATATTTTTTGTGAATATCACTCAATAATCGAGAAATATCATTAATTTTTCACGATTGGTACATTACACGTTTTAAGTAGTGAAAAATATTCCTACAAAATAGTCGAATGGCAAAGACAATGTCGTAGGTTACTTACATCTGATATCTTTAAATTGTAATATGATTATAAATTCGATAAGTATAAGAGTCACTTAAGTGTGGATCTAATAAAAAAGTTCGTGTATTTATTATTTGTCAATCTATTAATAGCACAAAAGATTTCGCCTGTGTGTGTATTCGGCAAATATTCTTTTCGTTATGTAATCGAATAATTGATCGATTGTGATGAATGATTTAATTTCGATTATAATTATCGGTTATGTGGTTATGAAATAGTAATCGTTACTGTACATTAGGCTAAGCAGAAAAAAATCTAATGTAAATTACTAATACACTATGAAGTGGTTTTCGCCGAAGAAGCTTTGTAAGTACAAGTGATAACGACGACATGAACATAGATCCTACAGGCCTAGTGTCACTTATACGACAATTTCCTAGGTCTAACGCAAACCTTAGAGTCAAATATAAGTAAGTATTACTGTTAACTGCGTCATCAGAATATTAACTACTAAAATATTCTTATACTGTAGCTAAATTACTTTAAATTAGAGATAAATTAATTAAATATACGAAAATGTGCATTTTGAAAATGATATAGATAGGCACTTCATGTAGTGTCATTCACAGAAAAAAATAGAAAGTTAGGCAGATAGGTAATTCTAAAGAAATGTTTTCTGTAAATACCGGTACGGTCATTTCTTAATATAGTCACCGACTGCCTACCTCTTTATAGCACAATACAACAGCTGTATAAAGTATAAGAGCTTTTGAGAATTACATCGGCACCGGTCTATTTAGCCGACTCCACAACTCATTTCTTTCGTCGTCTTGACTCTGCCAAAATTTTTTAGAAGAAAAGGAAATATTAAGGAATTCGTATCATTTAGAAACGATTGAATTCATGGCGTTCAGAGAAGATTGGTAGATGAATATAGGAGGTACGGAGATGAGTGAGATGATTAGAAATAATTTAATAAGTAAATAAAATATGTACATCTCGGTTGGTAGAGAGACTGGAATAAGGTGGAAATAGAAGTTTTGTGGGTAAATCCAAGTATTAATATTAGTTTTTAAATAAATATCCTATTGATAGATAAGCTTTGTCATTGAATTTGAATATAACACGTATACTACTATTAAACAGAAAACGTGTCTTATTTAAAATCAATCATTAACATGTTTCATATTTTAATTTATTTGATTCGAAATGTACATATTTTTATGCATCGAACTAAGGTCTATGTGATAAAGTAGGTGTAACGAATAATTTTGAAGGAACAGTTTGATTTCGTGTTCTGTTCTTCTTATCTTAGTTCTGTTCCTAACGAGAAATCCTATTCATGAGCTATTTTTCTGGCTTTCAACATATTAGTAATTAGTAGTATGTAGTAATTTTCTATGAACGAGGCATTATCGGCATTATTGTTAAGACTATTGTCAGTTTTCCCCGGATTTTTGTACACTGCTGTTGTTACTTGGATTATAAAGTTTCAGAAATTCCAACCTTTCCTTGTTTACACTCACTCGTTCTTTTGCGGCTTCACTGTAATAATGTTCCTGTACGTTATTGTGTTTGCAAGAAACAATGAATAAAATGGAACGTACCAGCGGACCGGGCTTAGCAATACAAAGGAACCGCCGGCAACCGCCGACGTGAAATGTGTAAGTTTCTTTGTAGTTCCTTTGGCCGAGACTTTCTTGCGTGTTGCGCGCCGGCGCCGGAATCTTAAATATCTCGCGAACTTTGTTTTGTGCGTGTTTATTATTTTATTTCTTTTTGTATGGCTCGACGCGAATTTTCAGTTTTTTTTTAATGGGTTTCTTAGTTCCGCTGTCGGTGAGAGCTCGTCGATGATCGATCGCGAAAGTGTACGTGTTGAAAAACTATGTCATTTTGCAGTTTCAAACAATCTCAAGGTATTCGAAGCGATTGTGTACACAATACAATAAAATAGCCTCACAGAGTTCCGTACAGTTTTGTTTGATATAGTTCGTTTGATTTGTTTTGAATCATGCAGCTCATTGTAAATAATACAACATCATGTCAATATATATACGTTGCTTTTGATACTTAAAATAAACATAGAAGTCAACAAAATGCCAATTACTTCCATGCATATGTTTTAAAGCACTTAAGCTATGCTACGTGCTCTGCAAAAGCGTACTGGCTCCGCTTAGACGAGACGAGAGAGCAAATTTGAACAACAAATTGCCAACTACGCGAAACTAGCACCAGCAGGTCCTCGAAAATTTCATTTGTTTGAGAAAATATCAAGTGTTGGTTATTTTTTTTAGTATATGTTTTCTTGAGTGAGTCGTGTGTGTTTTTTCTAAGTAGATTACATTAGAATAGTCTATTAACTTATCTGTAATGTCTGTTTATTCTGACTTATTTTCTGTTCTTCAATAATTCTTTTATTGTATATTCTTCAATGATATACTGAGTATTATTTAAAAGAATTGTTGAACGGGACTTTAGACATTTTAGAGAGAAAGAAATACAAAAATCATCTCGACTTTTGTTGATAAAATAAAAGCATACAGACAAAGATGCTGTACGAAATCCACTCAATAACCTTTAAGGAGAATCCCGAAAATGTATTCATTTAAATAATGTAAAAGAAAAGCTCAACCCTCGCTGTCGTCTTATTTTCGTATCGAATACAAAGGATCGTAAGATTTTGAGTCGACCCTTAAGTTGGATGCCTAATGTCGCGTGGCTCGAGTTCATCTCGGTAGTTCAAAGCGATTCCAGCTAATCGTATGCAAGAAAATGAACTGTATGCGAAGTCGAATTACGTTGATTTCGTCCTTTCGATATTAACTACCGTCAGACTGTCAACAATGAACACGTCGTGATAAAGTTAAATTATCATAATTGTTGTCTCGGGTTGTCAGTTTAACGACCTTTTCCTCCATCCCCTTTAAGAGTGACTTCTAACAAAAAAGCCACATTTCAAATTAATTTTGCGCTTCATGTCTTCTCTTCTTGGAACGCAAAATTTATTTTAAAAGTAACTTTAAGCTCAAAGGCACTTTAAAAGAAAATGGTGGAAGAGGCTCTTAGAGGCTAAAGCAGATCGTCGCACGATCTTTCTGTATTAAATACGGAGCTTGTCCCTTTAGCTCTCCACGTCGGTTCAGGGTGTGTCGTTCGATCAGACCGATAACAGCCGTTGAGAATGATGTGACCGCGGCCGACGGCTTTGTGTATTCTCTGAAAAACTGAGCGTGTGGTCTCATTTGGTTCTTGTCAAAACGTCATCGGTTTGGACGGTGATCAGGATTCTGATGAAACGCTCTTGACCACTCGGCCACTTCCGACCTATTATTACAGTGCATTACAATTTACTATTTTATTTAAACGTTCTCAATGATCTCAACATTTTGTTAAAAGCCACCGAGTCTTATACAAAGTCCTGTACTTAATCACGGAAATATTAACAGATTAACACAAAAATGTAACATCTAGGTATATTGCAACGGCCGTGGCCGTGCCGATCTCATGGGCGCTCGTAACTCAAAAAATAATCTCCATTATTTTTCACCACCGAAGGAGTTCCTTAAGCTGTCCAGGAAAAAATTACGTCCAGCGACTTAATGAACGACCATACTTTGTCCGCATCCGAGCGATCCCGCCAAGTTAGCACTAGACTCGTGATTTATACAACTTTAAAGAGCAGCCTATTAAAACTTTTTTTTTTAAGATCGCAACTCCTTTAACACTCTCCGGTCGCGGCGTTATAAATCACCGCCGACCGCGTCGGCTCCTGCGTTATGACTTCCTCGTAAAATTTACATTTAAAAGTTAATCTTCTTGTTAATCTTGGGTTCGCTCGCGCGCGTCGGGAGACGGCGCGGCTGTAAAAATTATTGCTGCGGATCTTCGAGAATATTTTCTTCATCAATGCTGCCGCCAGTCGGGCTTGTTTTGTATAGAACGTCTGGGGGACGAGGGTTCGTGAACGCTGTTCAGCGCGGGACACCCGTCGGGACTGCATACATTTGTGATAGTGGAAATACGCTCATAACTTTGCTTCAATACTGGTTACAAATTTATATTATTGTACATAATAGGACGAGTATAAACGAGTAATAAACGAGTAATTAATTTATGCGGTGATTTGTAGCAACTAATTAAATTGTAGATCAATATGCAACGGCCTAAATTGTTGATTGTCAAAGAAGTTATAAAAGTATGACTAACGAAAAACAAAATGAATTTATATATTTTTTAAAGCCTATTTTAGGTAATAATAACTTTGATAAAACTGAACATAAACATAGTGATGAATCTATATTTATTCTAATGACGTATTAGAATAAATATATTCTATTATTACCCCAGGAGAGTACTGGAATTGCCAGAGAATACGTCTTCAGGCTTGTTCCGGGCACTCCCATCGTATCTGGTGGGGACAAATATCTGTACCGGGAATCGGGAGCTCTAGACTCATTTGCGGCGACAAGATTCGCCAATTGTCACAACTAGAGAAGTCCGCTTCGGTAGTTTGAATGTGTATGGAGGTATGGATGATAAAATTTATGATGCCTGCAAACTCAAGAAAGACAGGCGACAGGATATTCTATGCATGAATGAGATTAAAAGGAAAAGTAGCAGTGGGGCTATCAAACACGGATCTTTCGAGATTTATTGGTTTGGCGCTGACCAGAGTCAACGAGGATGTCAGGGTGTTGGCTTCATCCTATTGGAAAGATTATCCGAATGTATGAAACTAAAGCTCCTCTGCATCCGAGTTAAAATTAGACTGACACCGATTTTTATTTTAAGTGTATACGCCCCAGATACGTCATAAACTCTCGAAGAGTGGGAGGAGTTTTAGGCTGATGTAATGAGACATATTAGTGGAAGTGCGAACGGAAATGGAAAGGCAAGGGTCAAAATATTACTTGATTTAGTGGCTGGGTGGGTGTACAGAGGGATGGATATGAGAAAGTCTTAGGTAAATTTGAAGATAAAAGAGTAAGTTAGAATGATGATTCCTTTCTCCTACTGTGTCAATAGTTTAACGCGTGTGTGACAAATACTACGTATGATCGACATTCATATACATAGAGGAAATGAGAAGACAAAAGTATGATAGACTTTGTAATTGTAGATGATCGGTCGAGAAGCAAAGTTTTGAACACGAGAGTGTACAGTGGCGTCAGGGTTGGCACAAACTACTTGTTAGTGGTCTGTTGAATTAAAGTCACCATCGGCGACACCATGCGAAAATGGCTACTACGGCGCTAGAACGAATAAAAGTTGGTAAGGTTCAGGATTAGAATGTAAAAGACATGTGATTTGACTGAAAGACTATTTGGGTAAAACTAAACATTATGATTGTCTAAAACTTGACAAATTATGGAAGGTAATGAAATCTTTATTAGTATAGGTAGTAAAAAAAATGTGTGGAGTGAAAAAGAGAACAAATGATAGTAAGAAAAATAAGGAATGGTGGAATTTCTAAATAAGAAAAAAATTAAAAGAAGAAAGCATGGCCGGATTTACTTTGTGTAAAAGCTCACCATAGAGTGTTAAGAAGTTAAGTTAAAAGGGACTGAAAGTACATACAAAGAAACGAAAATTGGAGTTAAGTGATGCGTGAAAGAAAGAAAGAATCTAATAAAAAGTACAATATGACGAGATTCTTGAATAATTTCTTGGCAAATTAAAAACTTTTCCGGAATGTGGTGAAAAAGTCGTGGAATGATTCTGAGACATCGTGTATAAATATTATAAGAGACGATAATGGATACTGACTCAACGAGGAAAGTCATGTGAAAGAGTGCTGGAAGAATTATTTCGAAAGTGTTTTTGCATGTGAGGATATAGTTGCATATGACAATGTTACTGCAACTGAATATACGATTGATGTTGAAAATTAAATTGAAATTAAATTATGAAAGCACTAAAACGTATGAAAGTTAGAAAACCTGACGTATATTATAGGGTTTCGTCAGAGGTAGGGGCATAGTGGCAAGCTTGCTGTACCAGTTCTTTAATAATTGTTGGAAAAGCCGTAGGGCAGACAACGACTGGTGTAAGGACATCATTTTATCCTTCTGTTAAGGGAACGGCTCACGGCAGCTTTGCACAAATTACCGTTCTATAAGCCTTTTCAGCGTTGTTGGAAAACTGCATGTCAAAATTATTGTAGAAATAATTATAAACGAGACGGAAAATATGATCTGGGAAATATAAACGGGTTTTAAAAAGGGAATGGGGTGTACGACTAAGTTTTTTTCTGCGAAACATTACAGAAAAGTTTTCGGCCAAAAGCTAAAAGGTCTTTTGAGCTTTCGTAGATCTGGAGAAAATTTGTGACATAATAAAAAAGAATGATATATAGAGAATCCTATGCATGCATGATGTGAGTAGTGGATTGATATGGGCACTGCAATTTCTAAACAGAGGCTTCAGTGCCTGCATCAGAATAAATGGGACGTACCAGTGTACGTCCCATTTATGTACAGATTTGATATCCGCAGAGGTGTTAGATATGGATGTGTAGTTTCACAGTGGCTTTTCAAGTAGACATCTACTAAATGAATAGCTGTTTACATGGTTTGAAGGAGTATAAGTGTGGACTAAAAATGCATGAGCTGTCTGTCAAATGCCTCCTGTGCAATGAAGATCAAGTAATCCTTGCGCCGTCGGCGTGTGAGCTGCGTGATATGGTAACTGAAATTAATGATTCTCTTAAGAAAAAGTATGAGAATAAATATCAGCCAGACTAATTCAATTTAAAAATATCTTTATTTCATAGATTATAACACTTGAAATACGTCATAACATTTAGAGAGTTTATAGTTTTTAATTATTGCCACTTTTTTCAATTGCCACTCGTCCGTAAGGCAGTTACCCCTCAAGAAGAACGAGTAAAAATTTTGAGGATAAAAACCAATTATATAGAAATACATTCATATATAAAACTATTGCAGGAAAAAAATTTGTAGGAAGTCAAGGTCATTATGTCCATTTATCCTCTAAATATTTAGAGATTGTATAATACGCGTTTGTGCAAAGTATTTGCTTAATAAATACTTTAATTTTGTATAAGGGTAAATTTTGTACATCCACAGGAGTCTTATTGAACATAGAGAACACAGAACGCTCTAAATGAATTTGTGTCCCTATGCAGTCGACTAATGTCTAAACACAGTTTATTACTATTTCTTGTATAGAAATTATGTCTATTACTATTTCTATTAAAACATTATAAATTCTTCTTAACATATATTAAATTTTGATTTATAAACTGTGATACCACAGTTAAAATTTCAATTTCCTTTACTTTTAAGAGAAACACGAGGTCCCAGCCTGTAAATTTCGCGAATGGCCTGCTTTTGCAAAACGAAAATTCTGTGAACATCCGCGGCATGTCCCCAAAGCAGGATGCCATAACTAAGATATGGTGTTTGAAAAAGGCAAAAGCACGACTAAGAACGATATACGTAGAAGGTCATAGTGTCGAAAAAGTGAATGACTTTGTATACTTGGATAACCTGTATATAAATAATGGTAAAAATGATAGAGATATCGAAAGGTAAATGAATATGTGAAATAAAGGGAATGGGGTCTTGGTTGCTATTGTAAATAATAACAAGTGTCTCACGACAAGCGCTATCCATAATGAGGTCTTGATCCCTAAGCTCATATATGGTGGATAGAGTCACGTATGGCACAAGAAATATGAAAGTAGAGCCGATGCGATGGAGATGTGATCTCTGCGTAATATATGTTCAGTGTCTCTGAAAGATAGATGCAGGAACAGTGATGTCCGGTAGCGATGAGGTGTGAAGGATATATCGACTAGAGTAGAAAAAGATATACTTCGGTAGTTTGGTCATCTGGAAAGGATGAATGAAAAAAGACTGCCAAAAACGTATAGAGCAAATGTGTGTGATGGAAAGGTTGGTGAGGGTCGCCCTAGAAAATTCTGTTCAGCCCATAAGGTCTGTGCTTAAAATTTGGCCCTATTTTAAGCACCCGAAACCGACGAGCTTGCATAAAAAGACTGATGGATGTCAGTGAATCAAGAGTCTCTGCCTACCCTTCTGAGAATTAGGTATGAATTTATAATAGTAAAATATACATGATTGATAGTTTTGTTTTGCAGTTTTCTTGAAGAAACTGAAAAATAATCAATAACACGTTGCACCTTATGGAAATTAAACATTTTATTCATATCCTTGCCGATGTGCCCAATAACTAATTATAAGTATGTACTATACTAAGCATGTATCATATCGAAAACAAATCATTAAATTTTTCGAAGAGCATATACTTGTAATATATTCATAAATATGCTGCTAACAATAGAGATAAAGAAAATGGTTTTGCATAGACCAAGCTGTTAGATTATGTATAGATAAGTAATAGATAGCTCAAACAGCTCTTTCTCGTAAAACAAATACTTAAGCATTAGTAACCTTTGTTTAAAGCAAAGGTCTTTAAATTGTCTTGTAAATTGTCGTGGTCTCTTAAATTGACCACGTTTATCATATTTTCATTAATTCGCTATTATCGTTTTATCTTTTATTGTAACCACTTTAAAAAAAGTATGAGGCGAAGCCGATTATCGATCGAACCGTCCACTGTATCAGCGGAACTCTAAACCACTTGTATATGCTTAGTATGAATTCGGCGCTTGCGGTGACCCCGTCTTTTAAGGCTTCCAACGACAACGGCCCAAGGTTTCGGCGGTCACTTCGTTTTCACGCGCGGCGATGCGACACTTTCTTATATGCGATCAGAAAAAAAAATCTGGGCTACGTTCGGCCCTGAAGACTAGCGCCAAAACTTTAGCGTTGTATAGGACCATAATGTTATCGGGCTGGTAAAGCACGAAAACATTGTTGCTCGCATTTCCAAGCTTAAAATTATTGGAGTTCTTTCACCAAACTATTGGATGTATAAAATACCTAAGCGTTATTTATCGAAAATATCTTTTAAACAACGAAACTAATTTGGACAGCGCTTATGACGTTCAACGCAGTTTTTAGGGCCAGCTAATAGATTTTAATCAAAAATTTTTTTTTGTGAGGAACTAATAATTTTGTGATAATTTTTCAATATACATGAAAGAAACGAACTGACTTAAATTCGATCAAAATTACGGCATTCAATGCAGTAATTAAGAACAGAGTTGATTGGATTGGAATAGATTGGTTCTATGGTTCGGAAGCTATTACAAATTACATGGTTATAAAGGTCTACGTGGGTCCAAGTATTTAGCCTGAACAACGTAAATAGTGACACGTATGAACAAAAATAAAAAAATCAGTGTTTGAAGAGATCTATAAAGGTACGCCTAATATACCTTTGACATCGAAATTTACATGACCCATGTAAAAGTTTTTATATAATATAACAGAAATGTGATTAACAAGATAAACGTACAACCTTAAACAGTATTACGAATCATAACACTCTAAACGTGTACCGTATTAAATACTTAGTCTGAATTAAGTTCAAATTAAGTTTCTTAGAATACCAGAATTGTAACAGAGTAAGGTCATATATTAATTTAACTAGTAACTAAAATATTTTGTCTAATATACAGCTGCCAAAAAGAAAGCTGACATTGTCACCATCGCGACATAATATCAACAAATACATAATTGGTCACTTTTGTACATTCACACATACTTCATACGGCTTATAAAACGTTACATGTGCTTGAAGTTCAAGTTTACACCAAAGTGGACCATTTTAGACTTTTCGTGCTATTTAAGCAACAAACGAGGCCGCTTTCTCTAAATATAGAGAAAGGGGGCTCGTATGTATATAATTAAATACGGGAGATATCCCGTATTTACACTTGTTTCATAATCTCTATCACATTTGCCGTCATTTGTAAATAAACTGCGCCAATAGACAAATATTTTTGCTTGTGTCTAATCTTTTAAACACATCTGTATTCAGTTAAGCTTTTTATACATATCGAATTGTTAAACTGGTAAACGTGAATGTTTAAACTAACATAATTTTAATTTTTCTTGTGATACGTGTTTTATTCTTTTTTTTAAGTAAATTACAAGTGCGGAAAGTTGTTTCGCATTCCATGTCTCAATTAAATTAATATAATTTAACTGATTCGCTTGCATAGCCGCTAGCTGAAAAATAAAGATGAATATATTTAAGTGATCCAAAAATATTACATTAAATTGATACCGACTTGATTCATATTTTTAAAATATGGGTATAAATTTTGAACTATCATTATTGTACGAGTTACAGACACTATATCAAGGGTTAATGTTACGATATATAGTAAGTATAAAATTGTTTAGTTCAATGAATCAATATCATCAATTCATTCATTAAAGTACATGTTAATTAAATTAATTCCAATATAAATGAAAAGCTCGTTCAAATCAACAAATGATCATCCATTGAGACTTTAAAAATAGTATTGAATGGTGAGTTTTTGTTGTATCTCTTCAATACGATGCACATCTAATGAAACATGGGTTTTTAGTTAAGTGAGCGTAAGTGTTCTCTAGTGAGTACTTAATCTATGTATTGTCGTCTTGGTGAGTAAAAGCCCTGTTTTATTTATTCGTTAATGTTTTTGTGTGGTGAATTAAGTCCTCTAGCCATTTATTAATTTTTTTTGGGTTGAATGTAAATGCCCTAACTTAATAGTTTTTCTTTTAATAATTTATATTTTGACGAGTATAAGTGTTTTCTCATATTTATGCAAAGAAATTTAAGCCCGGTGAGTGTGTTTAAAATATTTCTAACTCGGCGACTGTGGTGCCCATATCTGTTCGTATTTTTTAAAAAATGCAGCTTTCTTAATGTATTTTTAGCTTGTTGAGTGTATGTTCTCTTGTCAGAATTTATTTAAAGAATTTTTAACTTGTCTAGTATTAATATAAGCGGTCTCTTATATTAATTCAAAGAGTTCTCGGCTTGATAATTATCAGCGCGCTCTAATATTTATTCAAGATTTTTTTTACTTCGATTAGCATAAGTGTGCTCTCTTCTATGAAATATAAGAAAGCACAAATAGAAGAAAGCACACTTATGCTAACCGAGTTAAAAAAAATCTTGAATAAATATTACAGTTAAGTAACGTAACGCAGCCGGCGCACGATCCAGATTGAGTGACGTCACGTCGGATTGATACGTAAGTGACGCACGTAATGTGCCATAGCTAATTAATACGGGGCCCATCGGCTAAATTTATTCAAGACGGGTCGACGACGCTCGACCGCAGCGGCGCGCCGGCCCCGCCCCGCCCCGCGCCGCCCGCGATAAGCCGAGGGCCTATTTGAAATTCCAATTAGAAAGTTTTCTCATTTAGCCGATTGAGGGTGGCCGGGCGCACGGCGACAATCGGTGTTGATCGGCGGCCGCGGCCGTTGAAAAATCGTTGCCGTGAGCGGCGATGGGTTTTAGGGAACTTGTGCCGACTGTACTTTGTGAATGTAACGTGATGCGGGTCGGATAAGAAATCTAAAGCTAAAATAGCGTTGAACTGTCTAATGCAATCAAAAACTAACCAACATTTTTTTTGTAAGATCGTCTTGGGAAACGATAGTACTCGTAATTTTTAATATAACTCATAAAAAAAACCTTCTTGGAAACTAAGTGTTCAAAATACATTTTTAAATTGATTTTTGTTTGATATCTGAAACTAACTGAAGTTGAAAATTAAACTTCTATTCCGGAAGATTTATAATGTTTTAAATAATATAGAATATTGACGTGGTGTAATTAGATTCTTATGTGACACTATCACAGAAACTACAGGTGTATTTTTTCAAATTATATTTTCTCAAAAAGATTTTCACCGACCTCTGTACAAAGTTTCATGCTTTTCTTTAAACCAGTTTTCAAAATACATTTCCCAGTCCACTCAAACATCAAACAAACGTTATATGCTAAGCAATGCACTAGCATACTGTATATTGTTCTCGTACCAGTTACTGTTTGACGTGCTTCATACTTTTGTCTTGTTGAATAATCCACTACTTTGTAATATGCAATAATTATTTTTTAATTAATGAAGGTTTCGAATGATTTTGGGGAATGTGCAAACGACCACAAAGTTATTAAAAACGATAACCTTTCACAGTACAAAACACAAAATGAAATTTGTGATCCGTTGTTTGAATATTAACATGGAACGGTTTCGTAGTTTTTACGCATAAACTAAAGAGTGAAAGGAATAATAGAGGTGCTCAGAATCCCGTGCCCTTAAGAGCAACTAATAAATGTCTTTATAAATGGATTCAAAAATTCAACGAAAATATTGTAGTAATAACAAAATTGAAACAAACGCATCTGTACACGCTACAAACTGACAATATACATTGAGCGATTCCTTACAACAACTTTTTAACAATGAACAGTCTGCGGTTCATTTCGAAGAAAGGGTTTTTCTGATATTCGCCATTCTAATGTCAATTTTCGTGAGCCCTTAACATATTCAATACTACGATGAACGATTTCAAATCACAAGTAGAAAAGGAGACGTTGTAATTAAAGATTTTTTAGAGGATAACATTAAACTGAAATTCTCTATTCATAATTTAGCAAACAGACAAAATTTAGCAGAACAAAATAACAAACAATAACAAAATAACAAACAAATAACAAAACAACAGAACAAAGGGATACTGATATAGAATAGGATGGAATACCTATAAAAAGATCTTAGAACTTAGTAAAAACTATTGAAATATTATCAAATACTATAGGTAACCCCACAAATTCAACTGGTGTTGCAACGAGTACATAAGTACTCGTGTTGCTAAACAAGGACACAAACAATAGCTAAAGAATTTCGCGCTTCCCAGCAACGTGATATTATTCTAGCGTCAGTACCCTATGGAATTTCTCATAGATCTCATAGCCTTTTATGAGAATTTGATCTGCATTTGTCCATGTTTTTATGAGGTTTATGAGATTTTTTCCATAGGGTACTTACTTTCAATAAGAAAAATAAAGAGTACAAGTCAAACCTTAACCACCTATTCTACACAGGTCTCCGTAAGCTTATTTTTTATTAATCTGGAATGAAAAAAAGCTGTTCATGCAGCAGTATGTACACCAGTCAAGGAATTCAACCACAAATACTTATACATGCTTACGCAATAGGAGAATTTTCTTAGAAAAAAAATAACTTTATTGATGTTGTGTTCATTTGGAATATGGAATTGTTCACATTTTATTAAGTAACCTGTGATGCCTATACTTTTCCTTTTCCCTTTTTTTTCGTTATCTAATAAAATTTATATCAATTCTTACTGTAACATTCGATCTTTACTATTAAAACATTCGCGGTGTTCGAACGAGCAGCGAAGAAATATTAAATATTTGTCTGTTCTCTAACAACAAAGTTATAGTTTCTAGTGAGATATGGCTTTATTTTGAGTTGAAAGCAATGATTTTATTTATTCTCGTTTTGTAGTTTATCACAGAGATCGTATTTATACGACGGCCTCTAAATTTGACGGAGGAGGCGTTGTGTCACGTGGTATTCCTTCGAATCGCGTTATAAACTGTAAAATCGAATTTGACGACGTGGGGCTAGTTCAAGGATTCATGTTAATTGCACTATTAGAAGCATTATCATCAATGCTGTCTACCTTCTAACGACTGTCAATTTACGTTCATTAAAAGCTTTCTTTGTTTATCTCCCTACTCCTGTAAAGTTACATACATCAGGAGCTTTCTTGGATAATATATTTGAATTTAAGTGAAACTTATAATGTACCAATTTGCGATATTTTAATTATAGTTTTATGAATTGCAAATGTAAAGATGAATATTCTTACATAATACATCATGTTATCAGCAAAGACACTTTGAATAACAAACTTTTTAGTCATAAATAACTTGTGTCAGGTAAGTTACGTAAGTAATGTAAACGGTTAGATTCTTCATTAAATCATTGGTCATTGTGTTAATGTTTCAACATGACATCGTCTCACTGTACGATGTTACATTCTTATATCAGTTACCATTCATTTTACAATAGATAAATTGTCTGCTTTGTACTTTTGCTCAGTAAATCGTAGTGACCATAATTCAAAGTAAATTATGATTGAGTATACCCACATTAAAATACATAAATAGGCAAAATAATCTTACAAACATAAATAATAATAATACTTTAATTTTCACGTTTTATAACACTTTAACTAACACTAGCTTCCGCTCAAGTATCGTAATTTAACCATGGTTTATTAATTTTTTAAAGTCGAATGTTATTGAATTCTTTTATACGTAGTATAATAGTGTATAAAAATAAATAGGGAATAATATGTAATAAGTATAATAAAATTTATTGGTAAAAACTCTATTGTATATTATACAAAAATTGTAAATCATAGACTTAAAAATAAAATAGTAAGAATAAAGACTCTAAATAAAGATTTCGGTTCTACGTTGAGTTTTAAAAAGTTATTTAATTGGCTACAATAAACCTCGTCAGCAGCTTCTAAAAAAAAAAAGGCAATCGGTTGACAAAACAGAGGAATAAAAGGCATTATACTGTTTTGTTTTTGCCTATTTATATATAATCTAGCTTTTGCCTGATGTTGTTTGTTTTTTTTTTTTAAATTTTATATCTATCTCGGCTTTTCATTTCGATTCTGAACACATATTCTGATATAGGTTATGGTTTTATTCAAAATGTACATAATTTACCAGTGACTCGACCCACGTGGAGATACAACAAATTCTTTCATGTTTTATAACCATCGATGACCATCAACCATGATCCCGATGCCGGTCCCGTTTTCGGTTCTATACCATATGAATCCATATTATGACACCGGAAACTCACGTAATGTCGATATTATAAAACAATCTCGTTACGCTCTTCATTCTGATCTCGGTTCAGCTCGTAATTCTGATCCTGATCCTACGTTGACCTTGAAACTCCCTTGAACACTGTGGTCACCGTTAATAATCAATCAGCATGAGAAAGGAATTAGTTTTGCGATCTTGCAAGTCGCCCACAAAATTTAGTATCTTTATAAGTTATAACCTACGTGTTATTCTGTTGTATAAGCTATATCACTGTAAAGTTTCAGCTAGGTCTGTTCAGCCTAAAGAGTGGTTGAGTAACAAACATTGACATTTATAATATTAGTAGGATTAATACATTTGTGCCTTGACGTAAACCGAAGAACAGCAAGTTTTCATTATAATTCAACAATAAAGCTAAACAGTTCATAAAAAAATGTATGAACATCGATAGATATTCAGTAGATTTCAAAACACTCGCAATCGTCTAGAATAGAATTATCTACTAGGTTCAAGTTCATGACGATAGTCATAACAAAGCAAAAATAGATCCTAGTTATGCTTCATTACGATATGGAACTTTTGAAAGAGAAGATGTAAAAAAAATTAATAGCAGGTTTTAGAACCCAATATTTGATATGGTCCGCATGCTCCGATTACATGACATCAAATAAATTACGAAATCTTCGTCCGCTAGGGGATTACGCGAATTCGGCTCAATGAATATTCATGGAGTCGATCAATTGAATAATTTGTACGAATAAATGCGTAGCCGTCTAAAGGAACTCGTACGGATGCACAGACGTGGCGAACTAGGCGAACGATTCGGTTTTACTTGACCGACCTGTTGAACAATTTTTAAGCTAAATAAAAAATAAAAGTATCTTTCAATAATTAATCTAAATTAGATTAACACCAATTGGAATTGAAAATGCAACAAAAAATTACAAGAACAATTTTTAATGATGTTACGGACAGCCGCGCCCTTAATATTTAAATGTGGTAATGTGTAAATAAGTTTGTGTTATTTTGTTATGTAATCGGAGTTAGTTTAAAGATTTTTTGTGCTTAATTGTATTTTTTGTCTGTTTTGATTAAATAACTTAAATAGTTGTCTTTTTATTACCCGGGAAGAGATTAGTTGTAAGAAATTGTTCATTTCGTAATATTTGTCTATTTTGTTTGCCTATATTTATTGTGTTGAAATATTTCTTGTTTCGTTTATTGTGTCGCATTTAATTGTAAATACGAAATTATTGTCATGCACATATGAATTCCATATAAAACTGTGCCTTGACGGGGGGCACAAATGAGAAGCCAAAACCGCGGCGGTCCATACGGTACGGCCGCAAATTGGTGCATTGAGCACATGGGGCGCTCACACGGCAGTTGACTCCCGGCAGCGGCCCGCGGCGCACGCCTCGGCGTGGCGCAGCGGGATCGGACGCCAACTCACCAGGACTACCACATCTCCCGCGAGTGCGAAAAACCTCCGGCAACTATGCCGTCGAGGTCGCGCCGACGCCCACGAGGGACCAACGCAGGCCGTCCTGCGTGCGTGTGTGCTGCCGAACACGCGCGCCGCGCGCCGCGCCACGCCCCGAACCGGCCTGCTATTTTGTGACTACCCTCGCTATTGAGATCCCGGATTTACACCACTGCACCAAAGCTGATGTCGCCGCATTTTAATTCATTAAAATGCAGGCGGCTCGGCACCGCGGCCATCCCGGACGTGCAGAGCGCGCTGGTACGGCCGCCCCCGGCGCTTACCGGACGCTGAAGTGTCCGTCGCGCCACGCGCCTACCACGTTGCAGACGGCGGGGCGCCTGCCCGGACATCGTGGGAACAATTACTCTAATTGTGAACCGATGCTTCGGGGAACCCCTCGCCGTTCGGATAGACCACACTGACGAGGGCCAGAAGAAGAACAAGAGGACAGCTGCTCACTGACGCGTGCTGCTTCGGGTGCTGCTGCCGAGTCGCCGGTGCGTGCTGCCTCGTCGTGGTCAGCGTTAATCGGCTTCGTGCGTCGCTCGAGTAGTGCCCTTCCCCCACCCTCGTCAACCACCGCTTCACAGCTCGGTGCCCCTCACCGACGCTGAGCGCATGCGCGGCAACGCGCGCGCCCGCGGGTGGCCCGGCGTAGGCACCGGATTGACACCCAAGACAGGACTGAACGAAGAGGTCGAAGGACGCTGCTCGCTGACACGTACTGCCTTGGCTGCTGTTGTCTGATGCGTGGATAGCCTGATCAGTGATCGGCAGGCGCGCTCGGTTAGATCTACGCCTACGCGGGTCACCGACGCGTGCCGCCTTGATCCGGTCGGCGTCCACCAGCGTCCGACCACCGGCGGTCGGCTGCGTGTGCAGCTTGAGCTGCGCCTCCCTCCCACCCGCCGGATGCCCCCCTCCTCCATGCGGCTGCGCACGCGCGATACGCGCGCGCCCGCGGGCGGTGCGGCGAGGGCACCGGCAAAATACCAGAAATAATGGTTCTAACCATTACCACCTGATCCGTCGGGGTCGTGTCCCCGACGAGAAGACGCCTGGGCATGAGGCAACAAGAAGTCCTCCGTCCCGTACCTGCACCCTGAAAAGAACGAGGGTGTGGAAGAACCACGAGCGAGCGAGCTCACACGTGAAATATGCGAAATGCACGACCACACTCTTTCGAATGTAATGTATGCAGCTCAAACGTACAGGTGAATGCACTATCTATAAATTTCAGCGGAATTGGTGCATACGTCGCAACAGATCTGACAAAAAGCAGTCTGGTTGCGTTCCACCCCCACCTATAGAGATACTACGCACTTCACTCTCTTTGAGGGAAGAAGGTCCCTAAAACTTACAGGGATGGATTTGTTCCGACACCCTCACCCTCCGCTAATCCATGGGGGAGAAATCAGCTCCCGAGTGCCGAGCCTGAGCCACCTCGGGAGGCCAGACGTCGAGGCCCTCCTGGGCCGGCTCCCACGCGTCCTACTCTAGAGTCAGCGTCAGGTTTCGCAGACGACATCAAAACAGTAATGTCAGTACTGCGTACTGTAAAGAGCTCGAAAATATCCGAGTTCGCCCGCGACATTAGGGCATGTAGGAATAGCGAGGACAAGCTCTTTGTCCTCGTAAAGTACCATCAGCAGTTGTACTCCGGCCGCCACATGTGAAGCTCGTGCATCAGTCTGTGCAGAAGTCTGAACATCAACGCTGTCCATCATTTTGCTCACACTGCAAGAAATCAGTTTTCCGAGGTGACTGTACAAGAAATTCGAGGTGCGGACTGACGTGGCGGTGCAGAAATCGCCGTTACAAATAAGGTACCAATATGAAATATAAAATTATTAAAAATTATACAGTTTTGTTGCTTAATTTTTTTTCAGTGACTCATTTTTTAAATCGGTGCCAGCTAAAGATATTGCACACTATATTTCAGTTTTCATGATTTGACGTTTTGCTAAGTCAATACTTCCCGTTTTGTCTTCAATTTATAAACTCAGGTATCGAGTTTGGTTATATCTTTTATTTTGTATCAATTTTTATGTTTATCGTTTTCATATCATTATTATTCTTTTCTTTCGCTTCACTTAATATTGTTTTAAAAAACAACTATTTATTATAAATAAAAATTTAATAAATATAACTGTATAACATTTTTAAGTATAAATATATGTTTATGTAGTACGAGGGAAGAGGTGTATAGCGAATGTATGGGTGTATGGATGATTAACTGAGTAGGCGAATGGATGGATAACCGGATGGATGTAAGGCAGGCTGATTGGAATTATTGAATGAGTTCATTGCAGGAAGTATGAATAAGTAGATAGCTCTATAATCACTAGATAGCCGGATAGGTAAATGAGTGCTAGAGTCAATTTCCGGATTGGTGGATAATGAAATGGATGAACGTTCTAATGGCCAGACGGATGAATGTATGAATCACTGGATGGCCAAATATCAGGATGGCTGAATGACCGAATGGTCGGATGGGATGAAGAGTGGATTGTCAGTTGGGTAAATGAATGCATAGATTAGTGGATGGTTAGGTGGCCAGATGGGTGGTTGGACGAATGGACGGACCGGCGTCCAGTACTGTTATAAAAAAAAATGAAATTTACGTTATGTCTACGCGGGCGAAGCCGAAGGCATACACTAAACGGACGCATCTTGTACTAGGAAAAGTAAAACAATGTCTACCGCGCCACGAAGTTTTAAATAAATAACTAATGATTAGGTACAATAAATTATTTTAAAAGTGGAAAACCCATTATGAAACCCGAAAGTCGAATTAGTTTAAAAGTTTCAACACTAATTGAATTGGCGTGAGTCTATGCCGAGGTACCTCCTTGTAGATCATATGTCTAGTTATACATATTAATCGTAAGTTTTTAGCTTACAATATTTTCAAATTTATAAAATATTTAGTTAATCAAGATAGGTCTATTGAGCGTTTTTATTTATTTATTTGTGTTAAAAATTATTTGATTCTACGTCCTTAGTGTACCGGCAATTAAACTTTAGAATTCACCCAGCTTTTGCTTGCGACTTTGTCCTGCGGTCATATGGTTATTAAGGTAAAAGAACTTCATCTTTTATATCGACATGTGTATACGAGTATGTACTGTACAGCTGTCAATCTTCATTCCGATATCAATTCTCGTCTCGATTTCGATGTTGTTTCACAGTTGGTCACGATATCGGTTTCACTCTTAATTTCGATTCCGCCACCGGTCTCAATCCAGGTCCCGATTCTCATTATCGATTCTGAGCTCCATCGCGATCAATGCTGATTCCGTCACTGTGTAAAGAGGTAGTCGGTACAAATGAAAAGGAATTTGTTTTCTGTTCCCGCAGAAAAAGGATTTATCAAATAATTGTCAAGGACAGATATTATATTACACATCAAAACAGATTTATTAGCGATTCGCTTGTAGATTTGTTCCATTTAGGAACGTACATTATATAAAACCGAAAGACCGCGTTCTTAATCGCTACTAATCAACCGATTGACGAGTAAGCCGTAGAGCGATGTCGGTCTAAACACAAGGTACCGGCGGTTTTCACTGTCGGCGTGTAATATTCAATACTAAAACTCAATTTCGTCGTGTTTGCTGTCATCAATGAGGAGGAGGAACTCTCTTTCTCGTCTTTTACTTTTCAAATCTAAATGGTACCGATACGACGGCAACTCCTTTCTGGTAAAACCGCATATATATATATATATATATATATATATATATATATATATATATATATATATATATATATAAATCGGTTCTATGTTATAGAGACATTGCTATCTCCTCATTTTTTTTTGGCATACGGATGAAATGTTAACATTCACTGAATTAGATTACCAGTTACATTACGTGTTGTAGTTGATAGCGAATATAGCAGAACTAGCATAGCGAAAGAATATCCGTAAAACACGGTTATTTACAAAAGACTCTGCGCTAAAAATAACATTTTGGAACAAAAGAAAAGTTGTTTAATGAAATTCGGAAACGCGACTATTTTGAAAGAAGTGTATTTTGGTACGTTATACCGTTGATTGTTCCAAATTTCATAACGTCAAGTATTTGGATATTTGTTTCTTAAGGAAATAAAAACTGATATTCGGATTTTTGATCAGTAATTGTAAGTTTAATTTTTCAACTTATTATATGAAATTTTCAATTGGATTTTTCATATAATTAAACTAAGCCTATTTTATACTCCGAATCTCAAACAATTTATATCGTTTTTGGAAAGTTCGTATTGAGCTAAATTCGTAAGTTCGATATTAAGCGGGGATTTTAAAGGGTTGCGATTTAGAGACGTAAAAACTTGTGCTCGAACTTGTAGCAAAATTTTTTTTTCATAGTTTATAATTAAAAAAAAAATAAAGCAGTTACGAAATTAATATTTAAGTTACTATTTAAAAATTAAGAGTAATGTACTTGTTTCAGAGCTCTAGATATTAATATAGAATTTGAGTCGAATTTTGCATTGAAATTCCAAATTATTTAAATTCAGGGAAAGAAAAACGTACATTCAGACTCTCAATTAGATCGGAAGTTAGGTGCTAAAACTAAGCCGGTTTTAGTGTGATAGATCTTATCAATTTAACATGCATCAGGATAATAAAGAATATCGGAAGGAACGAAAACGGGATCTCGAGTGAAATTAACATCAGGATCAAAATCGGAATTCGAACGAATGTCATAACGGAGAACTAGGTTCAGATCGAAAAAAAATTCTGTACCTGTATTTGTATTGGAATTGACGTAGCTAATATGTACGTCATGATTTTACTGAAATAATTTGAGCCAATATATAGCTTAATTTAATAAACGAGTCAAATGGGTCCTAGGTGATACTCAGTAAAAATTATTAGAAAATACCATTATGCAATCAATTCACATTAAATGCGTAAATTGTCTCTATCTCTTCCCTATTGGTGGTCTGTTAATTGCATGAACCAAATTTGCTATTTATTTTTCTCTTGTTGTGCGTTTAGTTCTTTTAAACTTCGCAATAAACTTCTATGCGCTCTCTACTATCATTAAGAAAACTTCTCGAATAATTTATATGAAAATTCATATATCTACACTAATATTATAAACTCGAAAGTTTGTCAATATATATGGATGTTCGTCGCTCTTTCACGCAAAAACTACTGAATTGATTTCGATAACACTGTGCAATAATATATAGCTTACACATCAGAATAACACATAGGCTATAATTTATAAAGATATAGTGTAAATTATCCAAAATATCACGATAAATGTCAAGTAAGTAGGAAAAAATCTGTCATCTGCGAGCTATTCTGGCGTGCGCGGCAAAAAACGTTGGAATTAAACGTATATATTGTATGATGGAAATGTTTATCTTAAATAATCCCACAAGAAAGCCCGCGACAGCATATATCTATCTTTTATGTGTAAACCATTACCGCCAAAATAGTGAACCATAAATAGAATAATAATTGGTAATTTATTTCTAACGCACATTTGGTAATAACAAATTGATCCTTATAACAAAATGAAGATTTTTATCGCATCTGATGTTTAAAGTAGATAAACTTTGTCTTTTACACTTCATAATTTGGACAAATATTTTAATAGTTATGACGATAGACAAGCGAGTGCGCGATATTATGGTGCGGTCCGTCGGTAGGGTCAGACCATAAAGGTAGCAGGCATACATTTGAGCACGCAATGTTTTTCCCACGGCCGGCTCTATGTGGCTTGCTCACGCGTTTCTAAATCGCAAAATCTGCATGTTCATACATACCAAAATAAACCGTTTAACATAGTTTATAGGAGTATATGGCAGTAACCACCTATAACTTTTGCATTACCATCAATCATCATTTACTTCTGTACCTATCTATCCTTACAAACTATAGCGTTTATAATACCTATAATACATATAAGTGAGATCATCATAAAAAATAATTTACATATATTACACAATATAATTGTTCGAACACTTATAACTGGAGAATAGCTGGAACGATTTTTATTTTAATTAATAGTGATGTCATGTGTAAACTGAAATATATAAAAAACCAGTAGGTATGGATTATGTTTATCTTCCAACAATTTTTAAGCTGTCGCTTATTGCTTTAAAAAACATCAGCCATGTAAATGAAATTGCTACGAATATATAGGGGCTGTGGTTATATCATCAATGTGTATAAATTGCCCATATAAAAAAAAATCCATATGAGCAAGACGAAAGAATACATTCCATGCCTACGCGGGCGGAGCCGAGGGCAAAAGCTAGTAGTAAATAAACCTCAATGTTTTGGGATTAAGTCGTAAAAGAATGCTTATTTATATTTATTGAGAACTAGTTCGGAATCAATATGGAACTGTGAGTGGAAGCAGGATCGGAACTGAGAGTAAAATCGTGAATGGAATTGGAAGTATGGCGGGAGCAGCCTTAGAATCCTAAGCGGTAGCAGGATCAGAACTAAGAAAGAGACCGAGCCGATTGTAGCTGAGAGCAGAACTGGAATCGGAAACGAGAAGAGTCTCAGAATTGGCATTAAATCCGTGGGCAGATATAAGACTAGAATCAAAAACGGGATTAGGGCTAGATCTAAGAGCCATAGTACAATTTTAGGTTTGTTCATCTTTTAACTGAAAACTACTGAATCATTCAAATAGCGATGGTGCAAGTTAATGAAAATGTGAGCAGAAGCGAAGACAAGGTATAAATAAGTAACAAAAATATATTTGTATTTTCCACTCAGTTAATAATATATTGAAATTCATGTTTCCTCTGTCAACGCTATCATGGCCTTTTACCCGCGGCTTTTTGATGAAAAAAAAGTTGACAAATTTATTTTATCATTGATGATACTTATTAAATCTTTAAAAATTACTTATTGGCGTTTTTCCGTGTTTCCAACGCTAATTGCATTAAATAGTCATCAAATAAAAATGAAAATCGACACGTAATACATTTCCTCGAAACGGATTCATAATAGAAGCACACTTGGCGTCGAGCCAGTCCGTTCGCGAATATGGCGCGCGCGCCGCCGCCCGGCCCCGCCGCCCGCCCCGCGGAAAGTTGTGTTGCTGCAAAATTGAATTTATCAAACTTCGCGAGAAGATATTTCGCTTTGATTACAATTATTCGCTCGAATCGAAGTCCTCGTGACGCGTGCAGGGAGCGCTTCCGCGTTTATCTCGACTTCGCTCGAAGTTAAAGTAAGCTCGCACGCTGGGATCGTGTTCCCGCTCACTTTACAAAAATATGTTATTCCCGTACTAATGAAACGATTTATATTCATTTTATATCCCATAACGGAGCGTTTGAGCGAAGTATGGTGAATATTTAATAAGCTTAGAAATTAAAGTATATTTCAGTTTCTAAGGTACAGATTGCAGAATGCAGTTAGTAAATTCTCTTAGTTTTAGCACTTAGACGCACGTAGTTTTGGAATTTAACACTGGAAAGTCTGAAATAAAAAAAAAAAACATTTTTAAATATAAAGAGGCATGGAAATTCATGTCAATGTCTTACTTTTAAGTGAAAAATTCTGTTTCAATTTTATGCAAATATCATATACACGGAATCGGAAGCAATATATATATAAATACGATTTATTTTCAGAACCTGTTTATGCCAAATACTCTGTTCATATTTCACCTTTTTATAATCGCTGACTCTATTCATCCGGTTACTTACGAATAATTTGTAATTATTTATCCGGTTACTGTACGAATAATTTGTAATTATTTATCCGGTTACAGTACGAATAATTTTATTTTATTAATCCGGCTATAATTGAAATTTTATATTTATGCATAAATTATTTTTTGTATTTTAACTTAAAACCTGTGCTTTTATTATTTTTATACAGTAAAAGCTGTTTGTCTAAAAATACAGTAGGAAATTCTATTTCATAAAAAAAAACAAAAATGAATTTGACCGGATGACTAATTATAAACATTACGTTTTTATAACATGGATTTTCCAAAAACGTTGAACACGTACCTCATTTTAGATAGCTCCAGTATCTATTCTCAACCACATTATAGTTCGAGTTTTCAATGAAAACTTGCAAAGTTTTGATGTACGCTTAAAGTTGAATCTGGTAGGTCTTGCCTAAAATAAAATTTTAAGAGGAGGTATAAACTTTTACAAACATTAAATATGTTAAATACTTATCAAAACTAAATTGATATCCGAACTCCAACCACTTTCACATGTCTGAGTTCATTTTTAATACATTACTTGATTCCAAATCTACCAACTCGCTGGTGTTTTATTAGGGTAACTAAAAAAGAGCGTACCAATCGAGAGAATTCTCTTTCGCAAATTAAGTTCTTAATTATTAAATATTGATAAACCTGAACGTTTTCTTTACGACAAAGTTTTAATCATTCCATTCCTGAGACTTATGTTTCCACAATTTTATTCAATTCAGGTCGAAGATCTTCAATTTAAGGCCCTCGGCGGCCTTTTTAGGCCCTTTGCGAATCGAATATCTAAATATTAGGGTCTCAAACGAGAACATTCGTCTATTAGAGACTGACGCGATCTAGCTGCGCCTGCGCCACGTCGCGTCGACCGAGTTCACTATATATTAATAAAATTTTAAGCGAATCGAAGCCAGTCGAAGCCCGCGACCTCCCCACGGTCGTAAAACTCGACTGGGTAATAAAACGTTACAATACCTTTTATACTGACAAGCCGTAGGGCGTGTTCTGGTTTGTTATTTCCTAAACTATACACGCCGACGATCAGATTGCGCCGACTTGCCGATGCTGCGGATGCGAGTTATTTTTTATGACATGCTCTTGTGATGTACTAACTAATAAAAGCCGCCGAATTAGCTTCTCATAAATTCTCCTGCCGATTCTAAGAGCAATTTATGTTAACATCTCGGAAGCGTCATTCTTTGTCTAGCTTTTGTCGATAGCGTTCTGGATATCAATTTATACTATCATCTTATCACAGATTCAAGCATATTTCCCAAAAAAGTAGGAAGAGACTATAAATTTCCACATAGCGCGAGATTTGCCTATTTCTTTTATTTTATTGACATCCAACAATCTTTAACATGCAAATTAGTTGGATTTGGATGCTTAAAATTTGACCCTTTTTAAATGTGCCATCAATTTGGTATCCATGGAATTTTCTAAGGCAACATTTGTTGACCTTTCCAATACACACATTCGATGTATAAATTGGTTTTGAGTCTTCTTTCATCCATCCTTTCCATATGGCCAAATCACCGCAACTTGCCTTTTTCTCCTCTAGTCTTTGCTTTCAGACCACACCACTCCCTGACATCGCTGTTCCTTCATTTATATTTCAGTGATATTCTACATTTAGTACACAAAGATCGCATCTCTATTGCATCGACTCTACTTTCACTTTTCTTCTGTTATACCTAATTTTCATTAACGTACACGGGAGCGAAGATAAGGACCCTATTACGAATAGCCAAAGGCATTTGTTGTGAAACATTTTTACCATTCACAATAGCAAGCAAGGCTCTGTTATTCCCCGCAGTGCATTTTTTCTCTTCTAATATCTCTATCATGTTTGCCATTATTTGTAAATAGACCCAAATATACTTCATTTGTTCGATCATTTTGTATTCAATAATACACATAAATCGCATTTACTCGTGCATTCGCTATCAAAAACCATGACCCTAGAATTGCTAACATTTACTTTCATACCTCTTTTCTTAACAGAATCATTCAATTTAATTACTATCGCCTATAACTTGAACGCTGATGGCGCAAGAATTACATGGAATTTGAAAGATAGCTCAACAGGTTGAAAAGTCACGGTGAAACTACACATCCCTGTCTAACATCCCAGAGGATGTCAAATTAGTCAGTGTAGTCCCCATTTTTTTTTGACGCAGACACTGGAGTCTCTGAATATAGATTGTAGTTTCTGTATCAATCGCTCTCACATCATACATGAAGAGGGTTCTCCATAGATCATTCATTTCTACTTTCTCATAAACTTTTTTCAGATCTACCAAAGCACAGAAGACCTGTTGGCCTTTGTCCGAAAACTTTTTGTAATGTTTAGCAGAAAAAAACTTGGTCCTTATACCCCATTCCTTTTTTAAAATCCTGCTTGTACATCTGAGATTTTATTTTTCCTCTCAATTACGATTCTCTCAATAATGGTTTTCGTTTATAGTTTGCTAACGAATACTGAGAAGGCTTATAGGGCGGTAATTTGTGCAAGCGGGCCGTAGGTTTTTCCTTTATAGAGAAGTACAGTAACGGCTTTACACCAGCCATTAGGTACCCTCCCGGTTTTCCAGCATTAATGAAGAGCTGGTACAGCAGGTTTGCCACTATACCCCCACCACCTTTCAGTATGTCTGACGAAACCTTACCACATCCCGCAGCTTTTTCAACTTTCATCCATAGCAATTTCATACATCGTAATTTCATTTTTATTTTCAGTATTAACCATCCATATATTCAGTTGTAGTAACATTATCATCTGAAACTGTACACTCACGTGCAAAAAAATTTTTAAAATGATTCTTTCAAGTACTCTTTCACATGAGTTTTCTCATTCTGTAAGATCCATTATCGTCTTTTATATTTATATACAATGTTGCGTAATTGTTCTGAGCCTTTTCCATTATATTCCAGAAAAGTTTTTGGTTCGCCGGGAAATTATGCGATAGTCTCCTGTCATAGCATTTTTTTATTGCATTATTTCTTCATTTCATATATTCTTCAGCTCTTATTTTTCCATCTTCATTAGCCACTTTTAACTTCTTTTAGCTTATCTTTCAAACTGTCCTTTCATAGTATTAAGTGGTTGACTTTTAGTAACAGTAAATCCAGCCGTACTTTTTTCTTTTTACCAATTACTTTCCTAACTTTCAAATTACAGCATTCATTGTATTTTTTACTAACTTTTATTCTCTTATTCACTTCATATATTTATTTTGCTTCGTATATTAAAACAGATTTCGTTATCTTCCACAATTCGTCAAGTTCTAGACATGCATACTGTTTGATTTCAACCAGGAATCTTTCGATCGCTTTATATACTCATGTTTTACATTCAGCTCTTGAAGTTTATCAACTTTTATTAGTCCTAACTCGGAAATTCTCTTTTCCGCGAGGTGTCGCCGACACTGGCATAAAGCTTTAATTCATCAAACCACTAAGAAGTGGTTTGTACTAACGTTTACGCCACGGTACACTCTCATATCCACAAATTTGTTTCTCAAGAGGTCATTTACAATTTTGAAGTCTATCATGCTTTTCTCATCTTTTCTCCGCCGAGTATACGAGTGTATCCTTCTGTGGTTAAACACAGTATTTGTGACGCACAAATTAAATTCTTGGTACAGTAAGAGAAGGTAGGTAATCACCATTTTTATTCACACTTTCATCTCCAAGTTTACCTAAAATTTCCTCATATCCATTCCGCTGTATTCCGTTGCACACCCGCCCAGCGCCTTTAAAATCAGCTGACATTACCATCCTTTAATTTCTGTCACATTACATTAGTATGTCTCATACATCAATGCAAAAACAATTGTATGAGTTATATATAATTAGTTTTCCGCCCGCGAATTTATTAGCGTGAATTCATTGTCGATATAGATCGATCTTCCTATTAATCTCAATTCCACTTCTAATTTGGTCCCGGTACCTAACCTGCTTTCAATCTCAGTTATATTCGTGATTCTAACCCCAGTTCTACGTTCAAATGCAACTCCTGTCCTGTCCCTGTCTTACTTTCGATTTAGATACCTCTACAGGTCATGGTTCCGATTCTGCCGAAGCTGGGACAATTGAAATGAAAATATATACTATATTATTCGAGATAGAGGAATGTTTCATTGAGTTCACTGGAGTGAAAGAATTTTAAGAAACGAAATAGTAGTTCAGTTTTATTGTACAAATACGCAGACGAAGTTGAGGACAAATGCTCGTGCGTATAGTAAAGACATGCCTGTATCCGAATACGGTATTGGTCAAAATTTTAAGTCGAAAAATTGATTATTTTTCTAATTATCTAACCAAACACATGCTGAGGCTGAATTTATATATATATATATATAAGATGACTACATCGTTACAGGCATGCTATTAGATGTAGAAAAAAATTGTCATCTGTAATAATTTTTTAGAGGACTGCTACCGAAATTCATTGGATATTTAATGTTATGTACATATGTAACTTTCAATGCAAGACTTTTTTAATGAACTTCTTTATGTCGTTATAAAAAAAGTTTTCCAAGCAAAAATGGAAAAAAAACGAATGCCGATTGAACGACGTTGGTTTCTTTTCTATTTTTGTTCTAAATTGGAAAAATAAATTGCTTGGGCCTTAATGTCTATCTTAATTATGGATATATACGCAGAATTTGATTGATTTTTTAAACGTCAATATACTTACATATAACGAATAAAAAGCATATACGAGCTGTCTCCTCACGTGCATACAATTTGTATTGCCTCTTCAGAGATTTTAATGGCTAGTAAAACTTCCAAACGTTAAAAAAAAACACAAATAATCAAAAATTTGGTCACGTGTCAAATACTAACATTAATTTAAGTGAAGTTCAAAAACTGAAGCGCTAATTGGCCGCCACATTAAATTACAAAGAGGCACTGCATGGTTTTACTCAGTTTAATTAGTTTATGACTTAAAGTGATTTATAAAGACCTCCGAGCTGGCAATTTCGGGAGGCGGGACGAAGTTTATAATTAGTCAGTCTGCGGCCCGATCGTAAAGGTCGCGCGAGTTCATACCATATTCATTACCAGTGAGCCGTTTTACAGCCTTCAGTTATTGTGGTAATAAATTAAATGTGAAAGAGCGCTAGAAGTTGGGGCGCAATGGAAGTACTACGTAAGAAGAAAAGTCGGTTTGCTCGGAGCGAAGGGAATGAAAATATTAAGTGGATAACTCGGGTTAGTATTACAGTCGGTATGTATGTGTACGAGACTTCGTTTAAATACATTTATTTAAATTTTATCCTTTAGCTTTTGATCGCAGCTCCGTTCACGTGAAGCGATTACTTCACCTTTTGCAACAAGCAGTCTTTTATAAGTGATCCTGGTCTTTGTCCTGTTCTCGACTTTACAACCAGTTCAACAGTCTGTTCCGGTCTGATCCGATTTTCAATTTCCGATTACCCTTCCAATTCCGGTTTCAACTCGCTCTCGATACCGATATGTGTTCCAATCCTCGGCATTCATCATATCGATCACTTGCCACACGGATTCACCAGCATGACATATTATTTGTAAGTTAAGTCTCCATGCCACTAGGTATTTTGACGAGACAAACATGTCTCGGTTATTTCAGTATTGAAACAATCCACAGATAAAATTTTATTCCTATCGGCTTACCAACTATAAAGTTATTTCTAATATAAAGTATACAACAAAGAGTAAACATGCATTTTTCTTTAATAAAAAGTACCCTTAACCATATACTGTCCAATCCGGGAATTACCTTTATGCTGAAAATCACACCGATCTGTTTCTCCGTTACTGTGTGAAATACGGACAAACCGACAAACATATTTTCATATCGAGTTTGTTGTTGACACATAAGAACAGAAGTAAAGGAGGAAATATGTACACACAGATACACGTATACATAACACAATAAGCAAATATAGAAATACACCGAGTTTGTGGTCGGGAGAAGCGGATGATTTCAGGAGTGAGCATATCCTGTGGGAATGGTACGATATAAAGTTACGTTTTCAGGATATCGTATGTTTGTTTTGCTCTCAATAGATCCTTGTTTACGGTAAAGTATTTATTGAATGCTACATCGATGTATTCATTCTGATAACGGTGAGCAGTTTATTTCACTATATGACGTTGTAACGAATGCTTTGCTAGATTTTAGACGCGCAGGCCTCGTTTGTCTAGGATACCCAGAATATTTTGGCCCTTATAGCTTAGGTTTATCAGATAGCTTACGTTTTTCGTTCTACGTTTCTCGCATTCGTACACCTGTTGTAATATATAAAATCACATTAACATGAAACAACTAACACCAACCTTAAGATAGCTTTGGCAAATAAATTCCGAGCGTTCCGTTAAAATGACATAAAGCACGTTGACGAATGGCACTTTTTATCCGACTACATAAAAGGCAAAGAAGAGATATGATTTTAGGAGGGTTAGTATGTATGTATGAATGTGGATATGTTCATCTGTTCCCTTGTAGTTTCAAAGATACTTATCCTAATATTACAAATGAGGAGGCATACGGCGGGCATAAAACATTTTATCGAATCCAATATGGGTGATTTCGTCATTTTTTAATGTTGAAAAAATAGATCCAAGATAAAAATTTCCTGTTTGGCATCATAATAAAGGCTTTGAAATGTATATACCATACGTGCATAAACGCGAATGTGAAAATATGTTTAGTTAGTAACAAAATCGTTTCGCGTTTGAAAGTGAGGCCGGAAGAGGGTATAAAAATATTCCTTTGTGTTCACACATCTAAAGATACCATAAATGAATTAAAACTTTTTAAAACTAAAATCTGACAAATAAAATGCATATATTCTATAAAAATATCTCTAAAGTTCGTTGTACAAGTTCAAATTGGAATTCAGTCAATGGGAGCAAATAAAGGTTTTCACATAGCGTAGTTCGTTTGTGCACATTTGGGCAATCAATTATAATAAAGTGGTCTCAGTCACGAGCCGATTTATCCCGATTATATTACGTGGGGTGATCTATAAGTTGCTGGAACTAGCCACTTAAATAAACAATATTTAAAAAATAATGACTACGTTTGATAATGAAACTCTTTAAGTGTAGAATACAGTTTGTTTTATGTAACTGTCAAATGTTTTTACATTGTAGCGTCATTTTGAAAATTGCGCGTTTTCATAACTATGGATTTATGACGTTAAAATTTTTATAGCACAACTTTCTACGATTTTAAGTGTAATTTAACAGCTTCGCAGAGCCTTGCTTGGCTTCTAACTGCTTTTGGCGATGAAGCAAGCATTATGTAAGACTAGTACGAGGGATGCTATTTATGTATCTGGAACGGGTCACAAACAGGACCATATTTAAAAAATAATTACAGTATTTAAAGATGGAACTCCTTGGATGTACAATACAGTTTGTTTTATCGAACTGTCAATTGTTTTTGGTTTGTGGCGTCATTTTAAAAATTGTGTGTCTTCATCAATTTGGATTTAAGTCGTGAAACTTTTTGTAATATGATTTTCTACGATTTTAAGTGTAATTTGACAGCTCAGCAGAGCCTAACTGGGCTTGAAACTGCTTTTGGCGATGAAGCACCGTGCAAGACAACTATTTGTAACTAGTTTCCGGAATTCGAACGCGGCCGCGTCAATCTTAGTAACGAATTTTGAAATGATCGCCCGGCCACCTGTGAACAACAAAAACATTAATGCTGTGCGCCCTATGATCAAAACAAACAAGCATGTGACCTACCTTGAGATTTGGGCATCATTAGGCATAGGCATGACGCTTGCCTGCAACATGCATTAACATGCAGCATGCAACCCACCGCTGACCCTCGAATCTGCCTCTCCACTATGAATCTCTATCCAAAGGATTGAATATTGATTCCACAGGATTGACAGATATCGAACACCCAAGCAAGTGTTATTTATTTTTATAATTATCTTATTCCGCAACCGTTAAATTGTTAATTCTACGTACGTTTCATGCCAACCAGGCATATCCTCAGGAAATTGCAGACAATCACATCCACCAGGGTGTAAGGAGTGTTAAAACAACCGACACAACCTCATTAAGCGGGCCGCTGTTATGCAATGGTCAAAGAGTGACGAAAACATTCTTAAAGCAGCCACAGACCACCACCAATAGACATGTCTGTCAAATGTCACAGCTAACCATCACCAATTTTACCCAAATAGTTACAGGCAAGCGTCCAATAATGGCGATTTATAAACGTCAATTTGGTCATTGAGCATATTATTATTATCTTTATGTTTTAAAATTTCGAAGGATTCCAAAACATTTAAACGTAACCCCTTCGCACACACATGCAAAACATCGAATTTGTGATCGTTATTAAGTTTATGACCGGTTTCTATTAGATGTTTAGCAAAATGGGATCTATCCAATTTATTATTTCTAAAGGCCGAAATATGTTCTTTGTATCTTTTTTCAAAACAACGTCCGGTTTGTTCTGTATATATATATCGATTTACAGTCATCACAAGTTAATTTATAAATTCCGTATTTTTTATTATTGTGTAATTTATCTTTATTGTTACATAAAGTTTTCAAATTGTTGTTTGTTTTAAAGGCCGTATAAATATTATATATTTCTTTTGATCTTTGGATTGTGTTGGATAGACACTGTTCTTTATAATGCTTTTTTGTTTTTTATTAATGAGTCCATCAATACATTTTTTTTCAAGCATAGGCATGAGTCAAATACAGTCACTTGTACACAAAAATTGGGTACAAAATAGCTGTGGTCGCGGTGGATGCTACACAATTGGACCGCGTCACTTGGTGCAATGCCATGCATACCAGATGCAATAAAGGGGCGTTAAACTTGGAGTTGGACATAGCAATAGGTGACGAAACATGAATTTATTGCTACGAGCCTAAAACAAAGCAGCTAACGAGCGTATGGGTTTGTTTCGGGATAACCCGAAACCCACCACAGTGGCGCGCGAACGAAGTGCTTCAAAGCGGATGATTGCTGCTTTTTTTAATAAAACTGGACACGTGGCTACTGTTGCTTTGAAAAATTGTCGCACCGTTAATGGTGATTGGTACACAACCATTTGTCGGAAGTTATTGACGAACTTCGTAAAAATAAGCGTAAACGTCGTATCATCTTGCACCACAACAATGCCGATTCTCACACGGCCAAACAGGTAAATAAATTTTTGAACGAGAAAAACGTAGAACTTATGAGCAATAAAGCATATAGTACAGAGCATATAGGCATTTTGTGATTTTTTCGTTCGCAAAAATTAAGAACCAATTACGCGGTCAATGATTTTCATCACCAAAAGAGGCTGTCGAAAAGTATGAAAATCATATTTCCGAGGTCACCAGGGAGGAGTGGCATAAATGATCTCAAAATTGGTTTATTCGTATGAAAAAGTGCATTTATGCTAACGAAGAATCTTTTGGGAAACAATAAATACATTTTTGAACATTTATAATAATTTTTCCTCATTCATTTTAAAAATTTTCAGTGCGTCCTACACGTACAATGTACTAATATTTAATTTGACATAGTAAGTATTGCACTCCACTAATAATGCAATCAGCACCTGATTATAGGTAGTGGTTTATTATTAATTGTCAAAATTACTCTATGGGAAAAGCTACTATTGACTCATATCCGATTTGGACTTGAGGGATCATTTTTTATAGCTAGATTATTTGTGCATTCTTAGTATTTGTATTTTAGATTTTTAGAATAGTCACATTATTCATGTATTATTAGTCGGCTAAATTTTAGATTTTCGGCTTTTTAAAATTTGTTGTGTCAAATTTGAATGATCTGCAAATCTCTCTAATAAGCAGAAGTATATAATTCGATATTCTTTTTCTTCAAATTGAATGGCTTGAATTGTGACTTTCTACACACCGCACTCTCTTTAAAGTGAACTGGGACTTGCCAACGGACGTTGTGGCCGATGCTGACGACGCGGCTTAACGTGCCCTCAGTGGAACGGAGTGAGTATTTCAAATTGCCTGGCCTAACTTAAAAATAATCGTTACCCTCCAATCTACCGCCCTCTAGTACGTTCGATACGACTCGGCCGGCGTAAAATAAAAATATAATACACGAGGATTATTTCGATGCCTATCATCGAGTCAGGTGACTAGTCTGAATCTATCGAAATTTATACGGGCAAGTTTATGGAAACAAACGGCGTGATGCCGACAGCCTGTCAAACGGAACGTCTGCGGAAGTAGTTTAAGGCATCTTTCGATAGTTATCACAAAAAAATCACAGCCGACTTAATGTTCTGAGTAGCGACAGTCTATATTCTTCGTTGAGATGAAAGAGCTATTAAATACTTCATTAATGATGAAGTATTTAATGGTTCAGTGGTCAAATATATCGGCTTCGGACCATAAGGTACCAGGTTCCTCAGCATGGGTGAATTAATCGATGAATTATAACTTAAGTGAATATAATTATTAGCTCCGGACCAATGAGAGCTATTAAGTTATTGATCTATGGCGTTGTCACCGTATTGATGAAAACCGATGTCAGTACTCTTTGACCCGCACCCGGACAGCGTAGGGAAGTTTAGGTTTAAGCTCCTAAATAATAAACCAAAAGATAGTGGAAAGGTATGTCCAAGCAGTTGTCGATTAAAAACACGACATACAAACTAAATTTAATTAAACACACGAAACAGTCCCAAATCACGTATCGTGAATTGAAGACAATCGGAGTATGATTACGCTTCCCCATCACATTAGTGGTTAACAGGCACTCGCCGGTGCCGATATCGGCCGATCGATTCGCGCTTCTGGCGGTCACAGACGGTTGCCCGGAGGGTTCGCCGAACGGGGTGCGCGCAAAGGGTGGTACGTCCCGATGTGTGTATAGGTCCCTTTAATTGACTCGTGTCAGCCACACGTGCCAGCGGGAAACCCTTTGACGTCGGACGTGGCACTCTATCAGCTTATAGGTTGTTGTGTATTCTGCGAGTGTTTTATGTAGTTTTGATTGAACACGTCATGTTTTGAAGTAATAGTTATGAAAACCATACGATAGTTTACCTTCCGTATCTGGTGTGGGGAAAAGTGAACGGCGCAGTTATTGACAAGAACATGACCAATAATAATAATGAACTGTAATATACATATTTTAATTTAAAATTTATTGGCAAACTTTTTATGAACACGAGGGTATAATGCTACATGTGGTTAAGATAAGTGGTTTGAATTTTATTTTAATGCAATGCTTAAGTGAGATTTGATTGATATTTAAGTAGATACAATCAATGATTTCATTAATAAAATTTTATTAATATCGAGTCGTGTTTCTTTAACGGGACTACACTGGTTACTATTTACCGATTAGTTGTTTTTTGGAATCAGTTCTAGATAAAGATAAATCAGACACTGTTGTGTCTTCTTAGAAGAAGACGGTCTACGTCTTTACTCAATATTTAACATTCTATTATCAAGTTTATAGATTATACGTTCTTTTGTATTAATTTAGCTAGAACCGACTCCAAAAACAACTAATTAGTTCTTTTTTTTGGAGTCTCTTCAAAAAATTATGTAAACAGGTTTTTAAATGCGGTTGTTTATTTTTATGAAATTATTTTTTTCACATTTTTTAGTTATCGAATTATTAATACTTTACAATTAATTTAACCATTTTGCGTGTAAATTAAGCTGTGATTAATAAAATTGACTAGGTAACTACTTTTATTTTACTAGGTAACTACTGGGTAGTTAAGATTCTCACTTTGGAATTATATAAATGAATGAAAATATGTAAGTAGATTAATAAGTATTTTTAGTTCTGTGTATACTAGGTTTTACTAATAGCTATTGAGTATTAGTTTTTGACGACAAATCACAGTATTGCCCCTATCTCGTTACCTTTAAAGAGTGCTATGACTTCCATCATCAGCTCAGAGCTACGAGATGATAACTACCAGACGTCAAAACTTTGAATAACAAAAGAAAGTTAAAGCACACTGTTCGTTATATTATAGGCATAATAGTTGAGAGTATCTATTCATTTTCCTTGGAACACATAATCAGATCCTGACATGGTGACTGTGTGAAATTGTGATTGGTCTACAACTGACGAAGTTATCGCTGGACATACGTAAAAAATACCTACAAACGAACATAGAACCTCGTCCTTTTATAAAGTCTGTTAAAATGAGGTTCCACCTGTCGTACATTTGTAATGACACTTTTCTCATTACATTAAGATTGCAAATATGATTTGCCTAGTACTTTAAGTAATAAAAATTAATATTTCAAAGACTATTGAATTTGGTATCAAGTGAATTATTTAAATACCCAGAATCCATTATTTGTATTTAAAAAATATATCATTACTCTGATTGGAAAATTCTTCGAACAATAGATAGCTACACTATTCATGAATAAATTAGGCTGTCAACATTTACCACGGGCTTCATCCACTGATTTATATTTCTAAGAAGATTTTAATAATTCTTTGACTAATAGAAAGCTGGACTATCCTCGGGTAATATGTTTTTTATTTTATTTTGACACTAGAATTCATCCCCGCTTTAATTCAAATCGGAACTCTGACTGGTAGCGGAATCGCAATTGAAAGTTGGACGGACTCCAGGAGGAGGATTAAAAACAAAAACGGGGCCAGGGCCGAAATTCAAAACGGGATTGGGGTCGAAAATGAGTGGTGGAATGGAATTAGAATCAAAAATACGACCGGGATCGAAATCGAAAGAGAGACCGCGGTTGAAATTACGTCGATCGTAACAAAAGAAGAAAGAATTAATTCTATGTACATGTTGGTGATTGCGGGCGTTAACTATAGGGACAAATCGCGCTGAAGAAAGAGGAAAACGAAATCTACCGGACCAGCTAGTGTCTAAAATTCTATCGCTTTGCAAATTAAAATTACCCACTGATCGGTTTAGTATTACATCACAACGAAACACCTATCTTCTTTATACTTTAGTTGGTAATTTTTCAGTAGAGCTTAGAATTCCTAACATTTATGTATTATTTATTGAATTGATAATTAGTATGAATTGAAAGATTTCAATTAGCTATATTTCAATTTGGGAACTGAAACAACATTTAAATGACACAAAAACGTACTCATAAATATTATAATTTATTGTGAAGCTTTATAAAAACATTTGTTCATCTTCAGCCGTGCGGTCTCACAAACATCTACCGTTTCGATAATAATATCAAAAAATATATATGTATTGGAGCACTTATCGAGAGTATATCTCTCCTCCATTCGACTTTGCTATCGCGGCAGCAGTCCGCCGACTGTGATCGGACCCCTAAATCTCCGCAGTCCAGTCAGCAGATAAGGTCGTCCCGGCTCCTCGCGGCCGACGTGCGTTGTCAACTTTTAGTTTACTACCTTTTTATTGGGGGTCCGTGTTCCTTTAGGGAGGCGGTCGCGTATCGAGAGAGCCCTCCGCCGTCCTCGTCGAAAGACATTGGACTCATATAACCGAGGTCCGTATTGAGAACGCGTATACCCTACGGAGAGTGAATGCGATGGGTAGTCACGAAAATGGGATAACCCTCGCCGCGTTACGTTTTGAAAACGATATCGGACAGTGATCCGTGTATTTTTACTTATCCACAAGTACGTAAATAACCTTACATTGTACTAATTATTTTGTGCTTTCAGTGTACATTTATCGTTGTTATTAGTTCACACCTTTCTCGCAGGGCAAGTTGTGGATTGTAGGCTTCTGCCTACAATCCATAGATTTTGACAAGGTAAGATTTTTGCGTAACTCTCTTCCTTCACTGATCAATTGTTTCATGTAAGCTCGTCGGTTTTGGATGCTTAAAATTTGGCCATTCTTTAATAAGTCGTCCATTTAATATGCAAAAGATTTGCTAGGGCGGTCTTTGACGACCTTGTTACTATTGACGTTCGTTCTTTAGTTTCCTTTTACCAATGTACATTCATTTATATTTCCAGATAGCGAAATAAACGCAAAATATATTTTTCTACTCTAGCCGTCTACATCGTCTATCAAATTACACCGTTACCTAACATATATATCTATCTTTCAAACGCACTTCTTTTGTACTACATGTCTACATATTTCTGTATTAGATACTACATACTGTAACATTATATACTGTTAGATATTTCTACTGTAGCTCATTCTCATTATACGCTTTTAGTAGGAGTCGTTAATTTTACTGAGTGCTTTGAACTTAGCATAGGATCAAGCACGTTTCAAATTAACATTGTACATACCATATACGGCAATCACTTATGTTGGTTTATTCATTAAGCTCTGTGTATTACTCTACAGTCAAATCATTAAAATCTTTCTACTTTGATGTTTGAAGTGACACAATTAGTGTAAAGCACTGTTTACGACAAATCAGAACTAGTGTGATATTAAACCGTTATATTCACTATTTTTTTATTTTTTTGACCTTTACTCGTATATTTAATTTGAAAATAACATTAGGGTGTTGAATAAAGTGCGATAATACCTATATTTCAATCAGTATCCTGCTTTATAATATCCTAATTTTGCATCACAATGCATATACGAAAACCTGCTATATGTCAAGAGACATAAAGAATCGTTACAAAAAAAGGAACGACATCCATAATATTAATACTAAACATAGGAACGATCTTGCTGCTCATAAAACTCGTCTAAGCAAAGGTAATAAATAATATAAGGGGTAGTGTGCGTGCTTTTATAATAAGATCCCAGCTGAAATTCAAAATTTGTCATTTTATGAATTTAAATGTATCCTTAAAAGAAAGTTATATGGTAAGGGTTATTACACCGTGTCTGAATATCTTAATGAAAAAAAAACATGGGATTTAACTGCTCGGCAATCATGTTGCTTCATGTTATTATTAAGTGTTGTACTAAATTATTTATTATTCAATATTTCGTATCGATGAGTAAAAAAAAGCAAACCTTGAGTTTCTTGCCCATTCTTCTCATTGTGAATCAGCATTTGGAACGGGTAGTAATTTTAATGTCGAAAACCGTTGTTTATGACGGATTTCAAGTGTAATTTCTATTACGTACGAAATAAAGATATTTTTGATTTTGATTTTTTTGATATTTTGTAAAGGGCAGATGCGGCCGCCCATGGAATGTCGCTGTCTCTTCGGGGACGAGCACCTCGATCTCGACTAATTTACCGCGCAACCAAATACTGTTCGATCTATCGGTGATGCGGTGACCAGCCATCGATTTGACTCCCGGCCTTGTGAAATGATCTGGCATTTTTTTGTAATATTTTTTAAAAAATATTGAGAAGACTATTCCTACTTTATTTAGTACTATGGTTGCCAAGTGTTATGCTACAGATAAAAATAATTCTAAATGTTACTTGTGTTATGTGAACTATTAATGATCATCACAGTATATTTAGATCGACATGCAATTGTCCAATTTTCTACTGAAAACTTCAGAATCTTGTAATTATTTTCTATCAGTTGTGTGTTTGTATTTTTTACAAACATGATATATCGTTACAAATTAGAAAAGAGTCTGTTCGATATTATTAGTGTGAATTTTTAGTATATATGTTTCTTATTTTAGTATTAAATTCTCTGCATTTATTAAATAATGTTTTGGATGTTAGTAACTCCAGAAATTTTACTTATCGTTTTCTCTTTGTATATTGAGGAGGCTATATAGTTTTTGTTTATTGCGATGTCGAGTGGCCAAGCAAAAAATTTTTTTTTATAACAATAGTTTTTGCTTGGAATATGACTAATCAATGATTTAGAAAAACAGAGTTAATTCTTATATTTCATTAATTAAACTATAGAATACTAACTGGTTTATGGTATTTTTGTATAATTGGGCTTAAAGTCAAATTACACTTTCATCTTCGATGAAAAAATTAGTCATTTTATTACTATTATAGATGAAGTAAAAATAAAGTCGTATACGAATGACAGTCAAGCAACATACAGATATGTAAAGAATTTAACGTGTGGTAGGTTTGTTCTCTCTTGGAATACAAATTGGAAAAATGAGCCAAAAAAATTCTTAAAAACATGTAAAGCACTTTGGTATTATTTTTGGCTATGGTCATCACGGATATGATTGAATTTCATAGCAGTAAAGCCCGGCCGAGTTCAAGGTCGAGCGCTAAAGAAATCGCATCGGGACAGGGCGAGCACTAGGACATACCCAGACAAAGACTAGAGGACTCTGACGAGAGACCAAAGGGAGGTCAGCAGAGTGCGAGTCGGGTACACATTAAATAACTAGTCGATCATGATTATTTCGAGGTATTCAGACTAATTCTAAATGAGACGGGACCTCGTTTCGAGCGGAGACGCGGACAGGTCTCCGCCCGTTTTTCGAATTCTACTCGAGAATAAACTGTGATGATTTTCATTTAAGTCGATTGCAGCCGGCGCCGTCGTGGGTCGCGGATAAGGAGTCTAAATTAAGACATCGGGGACGTTCGAGTCCCTCCGTTTTCGCGGCTGGGCGCGCGGCGTGTCGGCGCCGCCGGCGCTGTTGGTGCGCCGGCGACGGCTCCCGAGGCGGCTCCCGAGGCCTGCGTGTTTCTCAAGTCGTCGCCTTCGTTTTAGTCGACGAATAAATACAACAACGGCGGTTCAATCGATTAATATTCTAATTTGTTTTAATATTAAGTTTAGTTTTACTTTTAGGGTTAAGTATATCCAAATGAAAAACGAAACCCTATCGGATCACTCATATCCGACCGTCGTCTATCAGAGCCAATGTGCTCTAAATCAGTTGGATTGGAAATAGCGAAAAATTACCTTTCTAAAATAAAATGATATAACTTAATATAGTTGATGATTATTTTTTGTGTCACATGTAATATACAAATGCCTTACCTCAACTGACAAGGTGGTCCCTAATTTTTCCTAATGTTTATCAAAATAACGTAATGATAAAAAAAAAACCAAATATGAATAAATTATGGTTCGAGTGAGGGAATGACTTTTTTTCTTGTACTATTGCTATATTTACATCAATGTGGTCAAACTAAAACGTGAATAACTAATTTTTATTAATGGAAAAGCTTTTTATTTAATATAAAATCTTTTTTTACCTCACTGAAAACTATAATATTTTATTGAAGTTTATTTATTGTTATTTCATAACAAGTTTTGTTTTTATTTACCTAGTTTTATAAACTAATTTAATTATTCGGATTTTAATGAGACATCAATGGTACAAATGTTGTACGGATATGAGACGTTTCGTGCAATTGACATTTGAACAAATTTCAGAACAAGACAACCCTACTTACGTGAAAGTTACGATTCTTTGAATTACAACCCGCCTTAGATTGTGTTGTGATCGATCTTAAAAATTTGGTGCAGTTTTTGAGTACATTCCAGTTGTTTGGTTTGTAAAATAATATTTCCATATGAGGCTAGAATGAGACGAGCGAGCGCCTTAAGCCGGACGTGACGAATATGGTTAAGTTCAATTTTTTTAGGCCTACATAAAATGGTCACTGTTTTCTTCGTTTTTTAAATTTCTCTATAAATAAAACCGGCCTCGTGCATATCCGTGTGTACATAGTTACCCGTCACAATATAGGTACGGATTCAAAAGGGGACTTGTTGTTTGATACTATGAACCCATAAATTGAGTTCACGGTTTAACGACTAATAACATTTAAATAATGTAAATGTAAATAAAATGGACCCACATAAAACGAGTGTCAAGGATGTTATAATTTTATATTTCCATAAATGTACATAGTTATTAAGCTTATATTTACTACCTATTTTACGGTACCAACAACGTTATCTAAGTAACTGTCAATGGTATTTATAGTATACAACAATACGTTTTACAAATGCGTTTTATGAGTTGGTCGCCTATTACTAACTAGTAAAGGCTACGTAGCTATGATAGGTTTCCTTTTAATTTTTAACTTCCCGCTAAGAAAATTGAAAATTTTTTAACATCCCGCTAAGAAAAATGAAAAATTTCTTAAATTTTCGGGATGTTATTGGTTTCATCCCATTTTGCAAAAATCGAGTTCTCATCAGATCTCGACGTTCTGAGGGTCTAGGAAGCTTCCCTGATCATCCCTGAGATGATGTCCGTATTTCTGTGTGGATATGTGTGTGTGTGTGTGTGTGTGTTTGCATGTGTGGATGTATGTAAACCTCTTATAACTTTTAAACGGCTTGACCGAATCGAGCGACTAAACGGTGTTCCAAAGAGTTTCACCAAATTTAGATTTCCTGAAAGTTTGGGTCGATTTGGACCGATAGATTTTGAGAAATTATCAAAAAACTAAGAAAAAAAAAATAACTTTAAAATGGCTTGACCGATCAATTCCAAAATGTAATCAGCTCTTTGACCTATTAAAAACACGTCGATTGCTGTAAACCGGGTCAAAATCGGTTGATTCGTTTGTGAGAAATCGTTGTCGAGAGAAATCGAAAAAAAAACAGTTTTTTTGGAATAACTACGAAACGGCTTGACCGATCCATTTCAAATTCTAACCAGCTCTTGACCCTGTAAAACACGTCGATTGCCGCAAACCGAGTCAAAATCAGTTGATTAGTTTGTGAGAAATCGTTGTCGAAAGAAATCGAAACAAACCTTTTTTTTACTCAAAAAATCGCGTCAAATCCCGTATATTTTCGAATGTTTTGAACTCGAAAATAGCGGGAAGTTTCAGGGTTGGCCTACAGAGTTAACCTATTTTTTTATTTATACTACTATGTGATTTTTCTCACGTGTGCATGATATATATGCTTAATATATCCGGAAGCAGGGGGACAATTGACTTTATCAAAATTAGCCCTTTAAGCTCTTAATATTTCGTAAACGAATCTTTAAATCGAGAAATAATTTTCACGGGTTCACAATGTTTTTGAATGAGCCATCCAGCGTATCCCATCCAATGGGTTAATACAGAAAAAAAATTCATCTCCATTTCCGTACAGACGCACGGACGGACGGACTTGGCGAAACTATAAGGATTTCTTGTTGATACTGCACCCTAAAAAAGATAGGCAGTATTAACGGTTAGACTTATGTACACTATATATATGAGATTATCTTAAAAGTGTCTAAAGTTTTTCCGACTAATTATAAAACTCCTTTCTATATGGCTAATTGTTCGAAATTTAGTTTATTACACCATAATACATATAACAGTTGTTGTTCACAATATAAACTATTTTCACAGTCTCAAAATTCAACATTAGGAAACGCCTAATAAGTCTCGTAATTTAGGTTTCCTTTTCCAATGGGAATTATATTTCTCAGAAATTCTTCTTAGGAAAAAATTAATAATTACGAATAAACTGAATTTGTTTATATTACACGAAATGGCTTATGATCAAAGCCGATCTCGTATAATAAAGCATCAGTTTCGTCGGCAATTGGGAGAAATGCCTATTATACTTTTAAATTATACTCGCTTTTGATGCATAGATAAATAATACTTTTCATTGTACATAATTTCTAAATGCCCTTATAAAAGCACCCAGCCATCAGACTTTGTACTGGCCATGGCAGGCCAGGTCGGGTCAGATCAGGCCACCGCTGGCCACAGGCCTCTCATAATACATCTCACAGGCACCTCACAGTCGCACCCCTGAAAGGTCCGGTGGATCAACGTCAAGACGTGGTTTTATCACGACGTCTTCTTTCGCCATGTCAGAGCGAGTGGTAATCGACGCTTCAATCTGCGCCTGAGTTGGAAAAACATTCGCCCAGTGTTGCGCTCTCTTGGGTTTTCTAGACCTGTGGTCGTTCATCACCTCAACTGTGATATTCCAGCGGTCGTCGCGGTCTTATTTATTTGTTAGTATTCCGTTCCGAAATGATTGTAAGGATCATTTTGAAGTATTTACGTCATAGTACATTTTATTAGAGCCTGCTCAATATAGAAAGCTGACGAGTGATAGGCATAATTAGTTGTAATAAGGCTGCCAATTTGTGATGCCAAATTACAATCTAAAAATAACGGACTTTTCTACATATCCGTAGGCAGAGAGGATAAGAACTTTTAAAGGTCACCTCGCACTGTCATTGAAAAGAATAAGAAATCAAAATATCGTCTATGTATACAGAATCAAATATTTCATTGAAGCGAATTTTCTGCAATAGTCGACCTTAGTAAGTTCAGCCGGTTCTGTGATTGTGGCAAAAATCATAGATTTGTAGAATTGTGTAGATATATATTTTTGTATAGATAAATATTCACATTATAACCCTTTTTTATGAGATTCGTATTGAAAATATCCTAAATTTTGTAACGTCAACATTGAAACAGTGAAAATTATTCTTACTTCTTTTACGGAGGAGCCCTACTTTGTAGTTTAAAATTTAGAACTGACTGAACGACGATAAATAACTGGTTTCGTAAACATTGTCGCGTGTACTGGCAAATTCTGTTTTTATTGACTTTTAAGTAGATTCAAATTACAAGAATCGATTATTAAAATTATCTTTTGATGACTTAGAAACAATCTATCTTAAATGAAAACGATCTCGTTACTTAAGCAAAACAATTTTACCCCGGTTACTGGTCTCGTAACTAATTATACCCTAATTCGAGTCCAACCCAAAATCTCACGTGTTCCAAGTCAGCATCCAGGCTGACTGATGATGAAAGTAGTCTATTCAGAAACGAAGTTCATGAAAATATAAATGTTTTACGGTAGACAGCCAAAACTAAGCCCATAAAGCAACCTGTGTATTGAATGACTTGAAGTATGTACCAAACACTACTCACGACTTATTAGATGATGACATGGGTCCCTATGTAAGATTTGGACACGTATATACATGTTTATGAAATATTGAAAAATAACATAGTGTAATTTTTTTATTTTAAACAATTAACTTATGTATACACACAAGTTAATTCTTTTTATTTTATTTGTTTCTTTGTGTCTTTAAGATATAAGTTGTTAATTCCCGGATTGGATATTTAAGCAATGCTTTGAAGACGGCTGGGAAAAATATGTAGGTACCTGCCGGTCCATAGCGAACGAGGTAACGGTTTTAAATAATAATTGAAGAAACTATTTATAGTCAGTAAGATATTGTAGATCACTTCAGCACATTTGTCAGCCCTTTCGTAATTTCAAAGCTATAACATCAACTCCGTGCTAATTTTAAATAATAGAATTTACATGAAAAATAATTTTGGTTTAATTTTTCAGTTCCCTGAAAGGCGTTCGAGTATAAATTTCTAAATAATCTTCGTTATTTTTTTTTTATCGCTTTTAAAATGCGAAACTGGCATGTCTAGGAGAACGTATATGTATATAGGCGTCTGATTGATATTCACATATATGGTATAATGAGAGAAACACGAATTTTAAATACTATCACAATTATATAGATTGACCACAAAGATCTATAATTGTGTATAGATTATTAAAAATATATCGAATAACATAAGAAAACTGTAATTTGATTTCGGCGTATCTGTTTCAAAGCCTCCGTGATTATATTCCGATCACTTCTTGTTTTCTAAAGTGTTCATAAATTATTCGCGGAAAAGAACCTTTTTGATTTAGAGATATTCTGTTAGGCCCTTCGGATAAGTTCATTAAATCGAAATCGACGCCTTCGAGTTTTGTACATTTTATAATAATTCTTATCTGCTGTACTAGATAAGGTTCCGTATTAAAAAAGGAACCCTTGTAGTTTCGCTATTTCTGTGCGTCCGTTTGTGTGTTTGTCCTCGGCTTAGTTCAAATATTCTTAGTGCTAGAAAGCTGTAGTTTTATACGCGGGTACACACGTTAACCACACCGACAAAGTGATAGAATAAAATGTTAAAAAGAAAAAAAAATTGGGGTACAGGTAAGATTAGGACGAATCTTTTTTCTCGTCTATTCCATGCTGTGGGTCATCGTTGGATAGCTCACTTAAAAACATTACGGTCTGTCAAAACCTTTTTACGATTTAGGGATCCGTTTGAGAAATATTAAGCTTCAAAGTGTCAATTTTTGTTAGAGTCAAGTGTGGTCTCACACCAACTAAATGGTTATTCTCGGATATGTGAATAAATATACTGCAGTAGTAAATGTAATGAAGTTTGAGTGAAAATTATCATAACCAAATAGTCTTTATAAGTTATCAGGTAATAGTCGACCAACTTATAAAATGTACGTGGAGAAGTAAAAATCGAAATTCGTATTGTACATATATCGAAGTAAATGACGTTATTGATTACGTGAAGCAGGTAGTAAATATAAGTTTAGAAACAACGTAAAATTATAAAAATATGGAATCTTAACATCCTTAATACCGGTCCTTTGAGGGCTCGTATTTAGACTTTATTTGCCGTTAAACCGTGAATTCGATTAATAGGTACACAGTATATCGTCTCGTCATTTAAAAGTATTTATTTAGATTTGCCTGTTAGCGTGTTAGAAGTTAGTGAATTTGCATCAAACGCAAGCTGATTTTGGACAACTTTCTCTTAGCTGATTTTTTATTTATTATGTATACTCTTAGGGTTACCGGAAGCAAAACTGATCTGATGCTGCAGCTAGTGTTATCTGGCTGAAAAAATTAAAGCATTCTTGCACTTGCAAAGGTGCTTTAATTTTTAAATTTTGTACACAGATTCAGGTTCGATAACGAGGCAATGTTTTTTAATTTTGAAATAATATGCAGCCTAAATTATCTATTGACAAGCGAATTCCTAATCAGATATCAACTTAGTACTTTATACATATGTCCAGTTTTGAAAAAAAAAAAAAAAAAAAAAAATTTACATATAAAACGAATTTCTTTTGCATGGTCTGTATTTTCTTCCATGCTCCTAAAACACTAATTGATTTGCTGAGACCTTGACTAATAAAATAGGAAAAAGTCGAATAAATGTAAATTAATAACAGCGAGAATACATAGTACCTTATTAGTTTGGAACTAACGAGGTATCGTTACTGTATTTCAAATCGATCATTAGTTAGAAGGATCATTAGACCCGACTACATTAGAAAAAGTGCCAGTACGTGTTAAAATTCAGTTAATCATGAAGATTTCATAATTACAATAAATTAAACAGATAATTAAATATGTGCCTAAGGATTACTGTGATATTGTCCGTTCGTCAGAAATATTAAGTCATGGGATGTAAATATTTTAACAGACACACACATTGTAATTTGAATGGAATCTTTTTAGTTATCTATTATTAGTTATATTATATTCCTTATCTCTTCCCGCTTAGGGTCCAATCTCCTGGTTCTTCTGTGTCATGATTTTCTATCTTTAGTTCGTAATCAAAACGAAGGAAACGTTGCTTAGATTTATTATTTATGGCCAAGTTCGAATTGGTCTCGCGCACGAAACATTCCACAACATTTGTTTTTTAATTTAATTAATGAAAAGTCGAGAACAGAAATGCAATTCGAATAAAAACGCCGAAAAAACATGTTTCTTGTATAGGAACAGCTTTTAATTTTAATCTGCATTTTAATTTTTATTACTTTGTGTTATAGCGGCCACAGAAATATACACTATGAAAATTCACTACGATTCAAAAAATACAGCCGTGTGGTAAACGGACAGACGAACAGCGGAGCTTTAAGAACAGAGTCCCTTTGGGTAAGAAACCCTAAAATTGAGGTATGGTTTATATGATTATTAGTTAAATACGTCAATTTATTTATATATATATAATATAAATAATATTATATATAATATTAAAGAAAATTTTATTAATAATTATTCTTTTGATTATTAATAAAAAAACAACAGCGTGCGTGTCGGGCCACGCGCAGTATAGAGTTCCGTAGTTGCCCGTCACAGTATACGGACTTTGAAGGAGACTAATTGTTATTGTATTAATACTATGAACCTATTAATTGAGTTCATGGTTTAACGGTCTAAAAACAGACGCACGTAGGGAGGGTGTTAAGGATATTATGATTTTATATTTCCATTATTTTACATAATGCATTAACTTATATTTGTTACGTATTTGACTACGTAATTTAATGTAAGTAATTTTTAATGAAACTTGTATGAAATTTTGCTTTTTGCTTCTCCAACTATTTTTTATAAGTTGGTCGACTAGTATTCGTTAGCTTGTAAAGCCTACTTAACCGTCATAGTTCTCCTTTTAACTTTGTTATACATGCTACTTCCGTGAATTTTCTCGTAATTACAAAAATAACTATTTACCTGTAAGAGCGGAGATAATTGGCTCTATCAAAAATTAGAACTTTAAAGCTTTACATGTTGCAAACGAATCCCTAATTCGAATAAGGGTTTTCGTGAATCCAAAATGCTTTCGAATGCACTATCCAATGGTACCCTACACAATAGGGTAATCTAGAAAAAAAATCATCACCACTTTATGTGGAGGGTCAGGGGGTACCTTAAAATTATTATTTTTAATATTTTACTGCCATTCTGTTGGCGTGTATATGTATATATAACCTGTACAGAATTACAGTTTCTTAGTGAAGAGTCTCTGCGCTAAGTCGCGGACAGACGGATGGACGGACGGACGGACGGACATGGCGAAATTAGTAGGGTTCCTTGTAGAAAGCATAAAAGTGCTGCTGAGTTTTGTTTTTAATGGCTGTCATATTGTAACTTATATTAGTTACTTCATCGGATGAACGAGTATAGGTAAGTTTTAATGAAAAAAATTATAAATTCATTTATATACGCGCGGCCGGAAGTTTATAACGCGAAGTAACATCGGGCGGTTAAAAAAGTATACTTTATGTAGCGGCAGCTCGTGGGATTAAGAGCTAAAACATGAAATTAGCTTTAACGGAGCGCAGAAATTTGATTTATATGTATGAGCCTGTTAATAACGCCGGTGGGTGGCGCCACAGTGGCGAGCTGTATTTACGAAATCGTCGAGAATATTTCAAAGCTAGGCGCGCCCTTGGATGCGATAAACATTTTTTTTATTTGCGAGACCTCGCCTTAATAGATCTGAGTAATTTTCAATATTTCAACGAGTTCAGTATTGGATTTTTCCTGACTGTGGGGAATTAAGTTCAATCTAATTATAAATGTCTACATAAATGTGGTTTGGTCTCAGATATAACTGTATCGGATTACCTCATCCTACGTCAGCTTGTATAGGAGTAGCCCGGGTTTCGTCTGAGTGATGTTTTGCATGATTTATTTTATCTTCAATTTACATGTATTACTGGAAGTAAACTGTAATTTAGGTAATTCCTTTTGTGTGTACACTCACCGTAATCATTACCAAATTGATTGAATGTCAAAAATTAATTATCGCTTTCACTAATTATAAATTAATTATCATGTGATTACTATGAACATTTCTAGGAGATTGATGTAATGATTTTGATATAATACAAGGTCGTAGAAGTTATAGTACAGATTTAATACAGAATCGATTTAAATAGAAAATATGTTAGTAACTTAAGTGCAACCTAGACGCAAATCTAAATTACACAAACGAGACGGTCGATTAATATCTCATTACTTGTCTGTGACTAAGTTAAACAGTTCATTGCGATTTTCACAAAATAAAATATAATTTTATGAGGATAATTATGTAAAAATTTTATGACATTTGTAGTTTGACATTTGTAGCGATTTTGTAACGAATTCGTGACCCAGACACATGCCGAGTACGTTAAATACACGTGCTATAAACTACGTGACCGCGCGTGGTGTATTCCTATTGCGACGTGCATGACTCAAATTCAAATTATAAGTAACTTTATGTCATAGATTATAAAAGAAATTTTTCATAATATTTTAAAAATATTATCAAGCGAATGTTATCTGGATATACAGTGACATGTCTCAAGAGCGACGCTCCATATACCTTTGGACTAGCGCAATAGGCAAAATAAATCAATGCTACTGTTTGGAAACCGGCCAGATTTCTTATTATGTTCAACTACAAATATAAGCTAAGCTTAGAATTTTTAGAACTGGCCACTTTGTAGTGGTAAAATAAAAAAAAAACATAATTATATTTTAAAAATGGAACTCTTTGCTAACATCATTATGTATGTATATTGTATTCTTCTGTCATTTATTTTTACAAATTGGCAGTAAAAAGATTTTTTTTTTTAAAGTTAACATGAATTTAATACGAGTAAATTTTCGTACAATGATTTTCTACGATTTTCGTTGCCATTTAAACCAACAAGAAAGTTATTACAGATTTCGGTTTGCTTTTCATAATAAAGTTACATTCCTTGCCACTGTTTATAGCTGGTTTAACGACTTCATACGTGGTCGCATTAATCTGACTGACGACCTGCCTAAGGGACGTTCTTCTATAGCGACGACCGAATGCGAGATCAGTGCAGTGCTGCTCATGATAGAGACTGATAAAATATATTCACAGGATTCTAGAAAATTGGGACAAGCTTAGGCATCGGTATGAGTCAAAAGCACAAAATCCTTCAGGAAATTTTAGCGGTCAAGAAGTTTTGTAATCGGTGGATACCTCATAATATTACCGAAGCTCAAAATGTTAATTGGCCTCCGGAAATGATGCAAATATTTTCCGTTGGTGACTCAAATGCTGTATACGATATAGTTAGAGATAACGACAGCTGAATTTACTCTTGCCATTCTGAAACCGAAAGAAAGTCTGCTCAGTGGATGTTTCCTTTCGAGAAGTTGCCTACTAAAGTAAATCGAGGTAGAAGCGTCGTAAAGAAGATGGTGATCTCTTTCTTCGGAACGACAGGTCATTATGCAAAAACTGTTTTAGAAACCAAAAAAAAAAAAACGGAAAAACAACCTCACAGTTGGATTCTGTTAATAATAATAATAAAAATAACTTATCAGTTTGCTCAGTTTTTAAGTTTCTAAAACTCACAGATTGAACCGTGTGCACTGCGGAGCTAAACTTTCCTTCAAATCACTGACTTAAGGATTTTGTTAATTATCCTCAAGAATATATCAGCATCTAACTCTAATTCCTTATTTCGTTTCACAATAGCACCAGGTTCGTATTTTATATTCGGAAATAAACATGGTATACCTTTTGTTTTGTTCCCATTAAAAAAAAAATTCAGCAGAAGGAGTGCAAGTAAGTTTAAAAAAAACAATCCACTTCTATATTTTGGAGGTAGTAATGTTCAGTTAGTCGTAAGTGAACTGTTGTCTTTTGAGCTTAAATAGCAAAGAGGTATCGATTTAAAATAGTATTCACGAACATCCTTAATAAGACCAGATAAGTCATTAATATAAATAAAATTGAATCAGTCCGGGGATTGAACTTTGTGGTACCCTCGTGCGCACTATTGATTCAGATGGTTTCATGCTAAAGATACGGACATTGTGAACCTTGGTATTAAGATATGATTTCAGAAGGTCAAGTGCAGTGTCAGTGACCCTATAGTGACACATTCCGTTCGGAATTTCGTGATTCACATAATAAAGCGCTTTAGAGAGATCGAAAACACTTATATACTGCATATCTCAAATTTTTCCATGTTTCTAAAATTTGTTCAGCAAGATCAACATCAGCTTTGATTGTTGAGCGACTCTGGATGTAACCGATATACTTTTTAGATATTAAATTATTAATACAAAAATGTAATAGCATTTAATTAAGAAACCATTTTCCAAAAAATTCTTAAAATTTTGGTAATGTGGTGCAGCTCTAAAATTGGGAGGGTTTAAGTTACTATTGTTTTTAAATGGGAACGAATTTGCTTTTTTGTCCAATCAGAAAACATTCTGCCATTCAGGCACTGATTAAAGATGAATGTCAAAAGTGGCTCAGTACAGTCAACAATGGAGTATACAACTTTGAAACCGTGGTTTTGACTTTCGTCTTCGACGTTGACCCATACAAGTTAGGGGCCGCTAACTCATTGTTGGCCGTCGTTAACAATGTGGTAAATACGTCCGTTGTCGGTGGTTTAATGTGTCGTCTGGAGCACAGTGCGATTCGATACGAAAGTTACAACTTGAATTCAGCACTTCGAGGTTTGTAAGCAACGTCCTTTACCACTTGGACGTCATTGCTCAAACTTGCGCTGAAAACAGATCGGCTCTTTGTGACCGATGAGCGCGAGCCGCCGGCCGCTTCCTCCGCGACCGCTCCACGTTCGTTCATTTGAGTCTAAGTTTTTATGCAATAAGAACTTCGACAATGCATCGCTTTACTTTTAATAACTGATCTTACAACTTTGCGCGTGGTCACTCGAAGTTACAGCCGCTATTACGCTAACGACCGATGCGCGTGTGCATGAATGCATCCATTTGTGTGTCGTCGCTCGAATGTAGTGCTCTATACAATACGACTGGTTAAAAACTGCATACAAGAACGTATTACGAAGGAGGCATGGACGTGACGGCGCTTCGACTCGTATACTAATACAGAAAATTAGTAGAGTTTCAGTCGTAAAGCGATACCGTAAAACCTAATCTTTTTCGAGGAAAAAAATGGTTGACAAATATTTCCTAGGAGAGATTCCTAAGATCGCAGTTAAAATGAAATAAAGTTAGCGGAGACCCCTCGCAGGCCGTTCGCCCGAGCCGGGCGGGTCGTCAAAACTTGTTCTCCTATGGAACTCCAGTATGATTTATGGCTTCGATACGTCAATTTAGCGTCACTCACTTTGATTTATTTCACCGTTTATACGTCTATAGTGAGAAAATCATGAAAATTCAGCAAGTGTCAGCCTAAAATGGTTTGTTCAACATCTTTACGTTTATGCAAAATGTATGAAATATGCGAATAAGAAACGGTTTTAAAAGTGTTCACATTTTTATGTATCGACAAAAAAAAAATGTTTTTTTTTAAAGAAAGGAAAAAATGTTTTTAATCATAGCAAAAACCTTTACCTAGCCACGAATACACAAAATTATTAGTTTGTGTTAGTATATTTTGTTTTAAGTCAGGTAAAAAATATATCTTTCAGTATAACCATATTTTTATAATATCTCCAGAATAACCTTTTTATGAGCTGGGTTTCGTATTTTTTATAGCTGTTATTATGTAAATCTATCGAATTTTTTGAAACTCTTTATACAAATGAAATAAAATCATTAAACCCCTACAATTTGAACGTGGGAATCACGAGCACGTTTCCTTTTTTATTTATATCTAGGCACTCCATTGAAAAATCGGAACACAATTAATTGTTAGCTGGTCCTTGATAATAAATTGGAATTGTAAATTTCAAACTACTGTGTTTTCGTAATCGTATATCAAATTTTCTTGTTTACGAATTTCATTGTAACACAAGGCTATTGTTATTTTTGTATTTCCCTTGTAATGTCTGATCAACTTTATTTGCTTGGTGTAGATGAGAGGGGGGAGGGGTGGTGCATGACGAGGTACTTAACATTTGAAGTCTAATAAAATTAAAAATGTTATTCTTTTCTATGGTTTTCTATTTTAATAATTAACTTTGGTAGTTAGTATTTTATAATAAATACTTATTAGATACTTTAGTTTGGTAAATTAAATTAAAAAAAAATTAAAACATGTATAAAGTTCCATCTCCTAATCTTACCCCCTGGTAAGAGCAAAATGGAGTATCCCTAAGGGGCAAGTCGGGAAGATGAGACTTTATGCATTTTTAAGAATTTAACAAGTAGTATTATGTGTAAAGCTTATAACTTACAGTTACTGGTAAAATTCACATGTGAATGCTGCTTTTTCGTCTGAGGGATAGCAAAATATTTTTACTGCTGACATGTACCCTGTCTTTTCTTCTATTATATCAGTTAAAGCATTTTTCATGGACCGTTCTGACTATTGTCCTCTAAATATCGTTTTTTGTAATTTTTTAGCACTCTAATAAGGAAAAGAAACAAAAATTTGAATCCCTATAACATCAAACATTTTAAAACTGGAGATGGGGTGGGGTGCCCCTTATTCCATCTTATCCCTGTATGATTAGCGGGGGCAAGCAAATGGGGTATTTATATTTTTTTAGCAAATTTTAGCAAATCATTAAAAAAAATCTATGACCTATGTGAAAACAAAAAACTCCTAATCTGTTGGTGTAATTGTTGATACAGAGAAGCAACTATACACCATATCTATGCTTGTGATATTTAGGTAACAGATTTTTATTTAGGTAACAAATGCAAGGTAAATGAAATGCAAGAATGCGAAGAAATGTCACAAAGATCAATTATTTGCAATTAAATAACAAATTTCGCTATTTCTCTGGCCAGTCAGTCGCTATTATGGCCTTAGCTGATTAAAATCGGCGTAGCGCTCGGGTATTGGGACTAACGCGATGCTGTAGGTCAGTTGTCTCGCCATTTAAAACCACTTGCCCGTTTCGCCCCCCACCTCGTCTTGCCCCCCTTTTCTATAAATCAAAATACATTCGAATGATATTTATATGTAAATTTGTTAATGGCAATACTACCAATAACGATATAAAACATTATGTTTATTCGAAAATAGGCGCATTATTGTACAAACACTATTGGCTTGGAAGCCATTATCTAACCTAACACTAAATTTATTTTATAGAATTTAGAAACATGTGCCGATATCAATCATTTCAAGTGTTAACTTGATAGCAGGTAAAAAATACGTGACTACATAATTAATTATTACAGGTGTGATTAGCAATTCGCCAAATAGTGTCGCCATACGATAAATTTACTTATTGTTATCTTCAAAGATCGTTGTGTTTATAACAATACGCTTGGCGCTAATACTGGGCGATTAACGTCAAGTGTCCCTGTTACCGGCAGGAGTCCACTTAGCTGCATGCCTGATTTTGCAAAATTTCGGGACTGTAACTCCTTGGGATGTGCCACTACATAGCGTGATAAGCGTTTCCAAACGATATTGTTGGAGTAACACTTCTCTTGGTAGGTTAGAAAACACAATTAAGAGTATATTTTTAGAATGTGATACGACGATGTAACACATTATGAAGTTCGAACGGACTGAAGTTATTCCAAGTGGTGCGCAATGATGTATAATGTTTCTGCTGTATTGTACAGTAATAACCCAATGCACATGCGTATAGTATTAAATTTGGTTAGCTGTTCAATGAAATTAAGTGAATAGGTGTCCGTTCTAAATATAACTGGTATTCAAACTCAATTTATACATAAAATAAAATCGTATGAAAGCCCAATCTGTAAATTGAATACTTTTTGAAAAAAAAAATACGTGGTATGTACTATATACATAATACAGATGCCAAAGCAGCCGCTTTAAAAAAAAAAGTTTGTATGTCTGTATATTTGTCTGTTTGTTTGTCCAAGTATCACTTAAAAATTAATGCACCAATTTGAACAAAAATTTTGGTATTTATTTTTCTTAGCAGTAATCTACTGCTTAAATTAGAATACAATTTATAGCGATGTGACCTGAGGGTTAGAGAGGAAGTAAACTCAAATTTCTTCTCTTTAATTTTAAGTGCCTAATGAATAGATTTGGATAAATGATACCCACCTACTGTTAATTTTTTTGCCAATGCGAGTGTCACAGAAAAAAATGTGTCCATTCATCCATAGCTTTCTTATTTCTTTAAATATAAATTAAGTTCATAAAAAAGAAGAAATCTCACTATAAGCAATGTGCTTCGAAGTAGGCCCCACGACATTGCTTCTAAAATTTTCTAAGGGTGACAAAAGACAACGAAGAAATGAAGGACAGCTTTAATGCCTTTTTAAGGCGTTGTTATGTTTCATTACCGCCACATGAACGAAATCGCGGACAATAGCTAGTAAATATATATTTATGTATGTGTTTTTGGATACGAATTTATTAAGATTCATATTTTATATTGTGAATAAGTTCGTAGTCGAGTCAGAGAACTAGCCAAATATATGAAGAATGGGGACTATGGGAAGATCTTCCAATAAATTATGACTGGGGACGAGTTGTGAACACAAAAGCGATGAGAAGTTCAAATTTTTGCTCATATTTAAAAAAAAAATTATGTATCATAAGGGTATATTTATTTTTTTATTGTCAGAATTCTGTATCAATATTTGAGGTTATACCTATTTAAAGTAGATTAGTATGAATATTAGTATGACTAAAAATATTAATTTTTAAGGACAAGAAAATATAGCACACCTGAGACATGTTACTGAAATAAAAATTTTCGTTTCAACAAAAACAATTTCTTTATATTTGAGCTAAAAAAGTATAAATTCATACGTGCACACAAAGAACACGTAATTTTTATTTCTCAAGAACTTTTCATTCGAACATTGAAATTTTTTTTTGGAACCTTAACGAGTAAAGTAAGGAACATTTTATGACTTCCGAACAAGGTGGTCACTAGCATAAGCAAATTACTTAATTCAAAAGTCTTGAATTGTTGAGTACCCCACGGTCTGAAACTGCTAAGTTAGGTGTCCGGTCAGATTCTAATATTTCGTTATGTAGCGGATGTTCTGTGACAAGTTCTGAGCTTATATTGATGTAAGAAATTATTAACTTTCAATAGCTAACTTTTCAATAAACCATTAAAATTTTAACGAACATCAAGCTTTCATCCAATATCGCAAACGAGAGTCCGTTCATAAAACAATAAGGATTAAATTATAATTAAAAATTTATTGGCGTCTACGAATAGATTCTCTGTTTGATTTCTTCTATCGGAAGCAAATCAGAATTACAATAGAAATCGGTCAATGCGGCCGTCTTACTTTCCGCGACTACTATATCTGCTTCTTTTTCTACCACCTTATCCTCTGTTCCGAATATCGCCCTAATCTAGATGTCTGCGATCGTAAAGTAATGCAAACTTTGACTTTCCTACTTATAAAAGGATCTGGACGCCTGGCCGGACTCTCTTGCTCCTTTAATTAACACCCCACACAATACAATCTCTTCCTCCAATTGTTATTTGTGTACGATCCATTATTGCCTTAACAATTCCACGAAAAAAGAAAACGTAATACTTAAATGTCGTAACACAACTACACTTTAGTATAATTTCGAAGTGAAAGTTTAACGATATTACGGACCGTCGCAAAACATTTTTACTACATATCGGAGAAAAATATTGATATTAATGGATGGGATCTCAAAAATACTTGCATCATATTAATACGGTGACCTTATCGAGTTCTTGTGCGTGTCTAGACAGTTACGAAAGTCATTAAAGATATTTAGAGAGTACTTTTTAAGTTTATAAATTGAGCAACTTTTCCCATTAAGTATATAATGTTCTGTTTAATGGATAAGTTAAATTAATTACTCAGCTCCTTTTCTGGATGAAGTGATTAGTCCAATTGAACACAACTTACTAATACAAATTATATCCATATAAATCGTAATGAAGCAGCACTCATAAACATTACACACAATACGCATGTTTCGTAAAAGTCACTAAGATTACAATATGTCTATTGATTTTTTAATTACTTATTATTACGTATTTTTGAACGACCACGCTCACGACCACGCGTTCAAGAATTTAACATCAGGAAATGGTCGGTGCTATATTTAGCACCTATCGGCAGGTTACGTATATTAACATGGCTGATAGGTCCATAGTTTTATATAGGACTATGTTTTATACGTAACAGAATTACTCAATTTTTGTAGACATTAAAAGTAATTCATCCGCATTACGAGAACAGACAGAAGATAGAATCCGAAATGATGAGATTTAATGTCAAACGCTTATTTTCGGCGGACACGCCTTCTGACCTTATAAAGATCCGCTACAAATCTAATTTAAGGTCAGATCTAATAACGTTATATTTCGGCTCAGTTCGGTAAAAAATATTCTCCGAGCACCTCCGAGTTCCGCCTGAGGATCTTCTACTCTGATGCGTAGAGATCTACACTAAATCCGGTGGGGGCAATAAAAAGTTCCCCACTGTAATTCCTCCTGATTTCCGCTCACCTTCGTCTTCAGCGGTCGACACCTTTTCAATGGATTGTGATTATGTCACCAGTCACATTCGTTCCCAAGGCAGTACACGTGTTCATAGCTGTGGTAAGACTCGTGTGATAAAAATAAATAACTGTACATTCACTATTTTATTGTCGCGGACGCAAAGATGAAACGATAGGAGACTGTGCACGAGATGCGGCACTATTGCTGAAATTCGCAGAATGTGGTGTTAAATTTATGCATAAAACGGACAAAAATGTTGTAATAGTTAAAAAATGAATGATAATAAAGAGAATTGACTATGATTAAATAAGGTTTTTGATTGGTAAAGATCAATAATAGGAATTGAAGCTGAAATTATTCAAACGGTGAAAAAATATTTATATCTGGTTATATATTTAATGAATACGGTGGAACCAAATATTAAAATAGCCAAGGAAACATAACCAGCACGGTTGTACTCCAGGCAAATCGCAAGTTGAGTGTTTAATATTTTTTCGTGAAACACCACAGCTACTCGGGGAAATACAATAAAATATCGTTGATGAATTAATTGCTTTTACTCTTCCGATCGGATGTGCATTTGTATATCCTGTAATGTAACCAGACTTTATTGATAAATATATTGCGAAAGATATAGAAATTAATCTGAATAAAAACAAATAGAAAGTAAAGCAGATTTTACAGTCTAATATTATTCTTCCTCAATATCTCAGTTGTGAATGAGACTGAAAACAAGATTTGGGACGTACAAATGAGATTTAGAAAAGAGATGGGGCGTAGGAATCAAATTTTTTCTTTGCGAAACGTGGCAGAAAAGTTTTTGGCCATCGGCCAAAATACAGAAAGCCAGCGGTTTTCTGTATTATCGTAGATCTGGAAAAAGCTTACGATAGAGTGGAAGAAAATGATCTATGAAGAATCATATCCATGCATGGTGTGAGTAGTGGATTGATATAGGCACTGTTATCCTTATACAGAGGCTCCAGTGCTTGCATCAGAATAAATGGGGCATACACTGACTGGTTTGACATACGCAGGGGTGTCAGACAGGGATTCATAACTTTGCCGTGGCTATTCAACTTATTTATGGATAGTTGTCTGTATGATTTGAAAGAGTATGAGTGTGGATTAAGGATGGATGAGCTGTCTGTCAAATTTCTCCTGTACGCCGACAACCAAGTAATCCTTGCGCTATTGGCGTGCGGGATACAGGAGATGGTAAATAAAATGAATACTTCTGTTAAAAAGAGGAGTATGAAAGTAAATGTCTGTACGACTAAGGTCATGGTGTTTGAAAGGGGCGAAAGTACGACTGGATGTGGTATACTTATGGAAGGTGAGAAAGTCGAACAAATGAAAGAGTTTGTGTAATTGGATAGTCTGTTTACAAATGATGGTAAACATGACAGAGATATCAAAAGAAGTGAATGCGGGCAATAAACTGAATGGGGCCTTGATCGCTTTTATGAATAGTAAAAGCGTTTCAAAACGAGCACGCTTGGCTGTCCATAATAGGGTCATAATCCCTTCGCTTAGTGAAAGCCGGGTATGGCAGAAGAAAAATGAAAGTGGGATCAATGCAGTAGAGATACGATGGTTGCGTAGTATGTGTGGAGTGAGATGCAGAAACAGTGATTTCAGAGCGCGGTGTGGATTGAAAGAAAAAGTAGTACTAGAGTAGAAAGAGGTATGTTGCGGTGGTTTGGTCATCCGGAAAGGATGAATGAAAGTAGATTGACAAAACAAATCTATAGATCGAATGTGTGTGATGGAAAGGTCGGCAAGGGTCCCTTAAAAAATCCTATGCAGACCATATTAGTGGCATATTAAAAAAGGCAAAATTTTAAGCACCCAAAACTGACTAGCTTGCATGTAAAGATTAATGGATGTCAGTGAGCTTAGAGAGATATGCAAAGATAGATCGGAAATTTTGGCAATCTTTGTGGGAGTCTCTGCCTCCATTTCTAGGAAATGGGTGTGAGTTTATATTTTATTATTATCATAAAGAGGTGCAAATTTCAATAAAAATTTAGCACGTTTAAACGTGTTATAACTTTTCTAAGCCTGATATTGTCTCACTTATACGGTTAATTGAGCTACGAAGACCCAATTATTGAGGTAAACATTGAAAAAATCTAACAATAACAGAGGTATTTCAATGCAAAAGTGTTGGAACCTTATTGCAATTATCAATAACAAAGGTTTCTCACATATCCAGGGCCCACTTGTAACTGTTTCAGTGTATAATAAAACTCAACGTCTCTCTGTCTGCCTGTCTGTTTATGTCCTTTTCACGCAAGAGACAACTTATCTAATTTACATATATATAGTTTTTTAATTCACAACTGTGTTGTCTGGCTGTCATAGGACACATTTTGTTGCACAAAGTAACGTATAAAATAAGTAGTCATAAAAGACGGTAGAAGATGCTTTTGGAGCATTTAAATCGCTAACGCTCAGTAAACCATAAACGACATATAAAATTAACGTGCTGTATAATTGTAGATCTTCAAAAATCTACAAAAAATCTGCAATAGCATATGTATATTTCATAAGGATGATCCGTGAATCATCCTTATTTCAAATGAGTGTTATTTCAAAGACAAAAGTGCTCGCTGTGACAAGCACTTTTGTCTTTGAAATAATAGACAGCTGTCGAGGGCGGTGTACTGACTTGCGCCCAATAAAAAAACCAAGGAATGTTGTGTACAAAGAAACTTTGTAAACAACAAAATATATATAAATAAAATATCTATTTTTAAGTTAAGAAATAAATAAATACACGGAATACCTGAAATATGTTTAATTTAAAAATATTTGTCTCATATTTATTTATCTCATAAATAAACATAACCAGATTTTTTTTATAAAAATAAAACCTAAAATAACATTCTGTACTTTACGCGAGTGGAGCTGTAGGCACAGATAGTACATATAGTAGAACCCGTTCTCTCTTTACACTGAAGGTATGTATGAAAAATGGAGAGGGGACGATAAGAGAAAGGAAAGGATAAGAGAAAGAAAATAAATTTTATTTTTTTGTTTGTATGTTTGCGCACGTTTCGTGATTTTAATGAATAGATAGAGCTTGGCTTGGAGCAGAATAAAGGCTTTATTTTATGAGAATCGAATGTCAGGAAAAAGTTATCCTCATTTTACAATCTAACCTGAGTAATTACAAGGCAAATAATAATTGCCCGCGTGGAAGGTTTACAGACTTCGTAATACGAATGAACAATAACGTTCAAAAAAAAAAAGAAAACAAAAACTCACTTTAGACAATCTGATAATGACGCACTTGATTTATTGAAAAACAGCAAAAAATTGATATGGGTTCGAAACTGAGCGTGGGACCAGAATTAGAATTGAGATAAGTGACCTGTATAGAAAAACAGGAATAGTTTCGGGATTGGAGTTAAAAGCGGGAATGACATTGTGAGTGACAAATTGTTCATAATAAAAAATGAAGGCATAATCTATTATACTGATTATTCGTCAGCATCGTATTTTTTCTATTTTTTATTGACGTCATCGCTTAAACAGAATGACGTAATCCGTTCTACGCGAGGACAATACGCAACAATCATCACGTTGACATATTAAAATAATAAAACAGGCGAAAAACGCCATCAAAATATCTCAAAGCTCGTTCCCGCGGCCGCACTAACATTTTATAAGGGATCCGAATGTGAACACATGGCGCATTGTGAGGCGCCGGCGCGCCCCCTCACGGCCCGCAATCTACCATTACGTTTTATGCAAAGCGTCGAAATGATTTTCGCGGTTCCATTACGCAAATAGAATACACGCGCCGCGCCCTCTGCCGCGCGGCCGCAGCCATTACGCGCGCCCGCCGGGGAGTCCGGCTCACGTGGGATCACTCATCTGGGAGTTAGCGCCCGCTCCCGGCCCCGACCTCGAGGTGATACAGCCGTTAGGTAGATCCGGAAGAGTGCTCGGGACGAACCGGAAGATATCAATTTAGAGTCGAGCTCCGAGCGACGTCTGGGATATGCTGAAATGTTGTTTGAAAAGATAAAAACATTTTTTAAATACTTATGTATGAGTAGAAGCTAAGGCGCCTTTGTTTGTATGGCACAATTATTTACTTCCTATTAAACATGGATGCTGTAAAGCATAGCAGTGTGAGATCAGAAAATCCTAATCTCACACTGCTATGTTATGACACCCTGAAAAAAAAATATTTAAGTCGATTTCTGAACGCAATTTTTTTTTTAATTTATTTAATTTCACTTTTTTTAGTTTATTGCAACTTTATAATTCATTTAGCTGCTTGAAATGTGGATTAAGCCATGGTTAATAAAATCGACCAGGCATCATCTTTACTTTTGTACGGAGCGAGTGGAAAAGCAGCTCCGACCCCGAATTTCTTGTCCGCTGGTAGTCATTCAAGGGTCTTCACATTCTTAGCTGGAGTGCGACTATCAAATTATTCTTATACAAATTGTATATAAATTATACTTATTCTTTATAATATAAAAGTTTTGCAAATCATACAGATTATATTTTCATTCAATTCCACATTAAAGCAATTAAATATATTTCTAATGTTATCGCTAAGAGTTCTGATGTGTTCCTGCTAAGATTGTCACCTTGAAATTATATAAATGAATGAAAAAATGTACATAGACTAATAAGTAATTAATTTTAATTCTGTGTGTACTAGGTTTTACTAATAACAATTAAATATTAGTTTTTCTGACGATAAATCGCAGAATTATTGCTTAACTCTTAACCTTTAAGGAGTGCTGTAGCTTCTATCATCAGCTCAGCAGCATAATGTGATAACGCCCATACGCAAAAACGAACAACTAAAAAAAGAGCTCAAACACACTATACGTGCCTCCAATATTTGGGGGTATCCCTCGATTTTCTTGGGATTCCATCATCAGACCCCGACTTGGTGACTATGGGACCACCTCGGAAGCATACCCTTTCAAAAAAAAAAAATGGCAATCAGTACGCATTTGACGAAATTATCGTTAAACATACATAAAAAAATACGTACAGACGAACATAGAACCTTCTTCCTTTATCGAAGTCCGTTAAAAAAAAGGGATGTTCGAAAAAAACCAGGTTTTTATTTGTCTAGGACGATAAAAGAACTAGTTAACAAAAAATAATAATTTCCTTTGGAAACATCAACATTTGCGACTTCAATTAAAATTTTTGGTGGGAAAATTGGAAGTACAATATTTTTTTGCTTTCCTTACATTTTTTTTTGGAATTATGAAGAATCGAAACATATAAAAAAGGAAAATTTTAAATACTGTACATCTATAATTCTCCACCAATTTTATTTTCCGTCGTTGAAGAGCTGAAGACGGATTTAATACTCTGTTAATAGGATTACTTCTAACAGAATAAAGGGATTATTTTGAAATTACTCTCAGGCGTATTTTGACTTAAGTCGAATGATCGCGGAACTGACTTTTGGTATCTACGCCCATTACCTTAATTAGCTCCGACAGGGAAATCGGCCATATACCCGCCGTTATGTCGCTGGGTGTGATGCGGAATAAAAAATCGAGCCAGTGCTCATAGAAATAGTTACATACAATGGATCTCACTTAATCGTTTTAGAACTTTTGTACATGTAATGGATTTAGTGTATTACTAATTTCGTATACTTGTTTTGTATAAATCAGAAGATAAACTTCAACAAAATCGAGGTCGATTAGCTGATCACGCCTAAGAGAGTCACCGGCCGACTTGATGTCCGGTTTAAATATTTATTGGTAGCTGTGCTCAGAATGCGTTGCGATGCCAGGTTTTATTTTAAAATAGAGGTGTAAAAATTAAAAAATTTCAACATCTCAATGATGAGTGCATAGCGCTTGATAAAATATTTAATACAATGTCGAGTCAGGATTTTGATCCTCTTGATATCGTAGAACAGTGCCCACGGGTGCCTGACGCTTAAAGACACGCAAACAGATGAGATTTAAATAAATCAAGTACTCTTCGGCAAGGCGCTTCCCTCACGCACCCCCCTCCCGCGCCCGCCGCGCGAGCAATATGTTTTTCGCCTTGACACTTTCTTGTTTTTACCACAAGCTTTAAGTAATAAGTGGCAATTTATTGCAGCCATAAATACACGGAGTGGTCTCACGGCGCGTGCTTATGAGTCGAGGGTATTCGGCGAGCTTTTCTTCTGCCTTCTTCTCCGGGGCGGAACATTGTTATTTAACGTGATATACGCGATGCACGTCTGGGTCTAGACTCGAATTAGACGTTTGTGATAGTATTTACGAGGCTGACGCTTTCTATGCTAGAAATGTTCGCGTGACTGTAGGCCTTCTGTGGTCCCGCACGAGGTAAGTGAGGTCAGGCAAGATGTTGGGAATTTAATTTTCTTCTTATACCCTCCTCTATGTGCGGTTATCAGCCTGGTCTGCCGTTGTGTACATATTGGCATATATAAAAATACTTATTTTACTTCTATTTATCGTATTATTAAATTTATATTATCCTGCTTTGCCGCCATAATTTGTTGTAATTAAATGCAAAAAAAATGAGTTCCGATATTTCTACTTATCTAACTTAATTGTATGTGATGATTTGTTCAACTGGATCGGTTGACACGAACCTTACTCCTGCAAGAATATACCTCACAATTTTATTGTTATTGTATAATAAATATAAACGTGTTTATATTTATTATACAATAATCGGGTTTTTATTAAGTATATAATTTTGATCATGCTCCGAGTGATATCTGTTGTGGCCGTGTGCGTGCGTATGAATATGTAAAGCACTTATAACTTTAGAACATGTTAATCGATCGAAACGCGGTTTACAGCATTTGAAAGTAGTCCACTCCGCTTAAAGTTGCTGAAAATTGTATTGTTTCCACCAGGTACGCTTTGAGAAATCTGGAATACAACAAAATTGTGAGAGGGCATGTCAGCAGTGGGGCGATTAAGAACCAGACACAACACACGACGAGGCAGAGAAATGAAATGCTACATGTGTTTGGTTTTTACCCGACTGCCGTCCTCAAGGAGTGTATTGTTTTTCGAGTGTTTGCCTGTATGAATGTATGTGGGCATGTGTGTTTATTTCTTTGGCACGCTCTAAAATATAAACCGTTTTCATCGGGTTTTGACATATAAGGTGTCCAATATCCGTACCAGTTCTAGGAGTGTCATATGATATATTAAAATCATGAAAAATTGATATGGCGTATTTTTGGAGTCAAATTAAATGTTTCAGAAAATTTTTCTCTAAAGCTATTAGGTATGAAGAGGCGATCGTAAAAACATACACAATTTATATGTTTAAAAGTAATATTACCTATATAATGAATTTTTGAAATATTCTAAATACATGAACTAGTAACAGAATCATAGAATTTACCTAATTATTAAAAAAGGGTGAAATGTTTTTGTTTTCTTATTTAAGTATTTTTAACACAGTTAGGTTTTTTGTTTCAATTAATAATTTGTCCGAGCGTTTTTGTTGTTGTATAATGCGTCAAGTTTACCAACTATAAACAATTTCCGCAATTCGGGAAATTCGCGAACGCTGACTCCGTTCCCGAATTTCACAAATTGCGTACTATATAAACGTATATAATATACGTTTGCGATTTGCATTGCAATATTAAATTAAATATAATCAGTGCCGGTAATGGGGGAAGGCACGCACAGCCGCCGGCGCAACGTGTCGAAGAAACTCGCACTTTGCAAACGCATAAATCAGATGCGGCGCGCGGCAGCTGTAGCGCGATCGCTCGTTTGAATTGTCCCGCAGAGGTCTGCGTTGCTAACAACCGGCTCCATCCGCGACTTCGTACGTGTGGTAGTGTACATTTTCTGCTTCTTGTTTGATTTAGATGAAATAAGGATTAAATGCTTCTATGAAATACAACCCGAATGTAGTTCCCCCGGGAAAATCCCATGAAAATCCCTTATGTAGGCTTTCGAAATGTAACTTTTTCATACGTGATTTTAGAGTAAGAAAAATGCTTTTTAGGAAAGAAGTAATGTCCGGTAAAACCTATAGCCTGGTTACGCAATCTCTGCATTTATAATTTGATTTTCGGACTCGTCACTAATCAGAGACCTTGATACTCAAAGTGGCCAATATTCGAAAACGGAATCTTCATAACATACAATCCTTCATTATTTTAATCGAAACCTATTTTTAAAGATATCGAACGGATTCCTTCATTTTGCATACAGAGAGAGAGATCGTCTCTACATTTTGTATATAAACAAGTAATTGATAGATTATTTTATTGCTGACTGTGCCCGTCGCTTTGCTTTTATACATAAAGACAGAATTTCTTATTTTTTTACAATAGTTTTACATAGTATGCAAGTAAGATATTATAAAATGATTCTACTAATAATAAATGGTGAATAAAAAATGAATCAATCAATTTTTTATATCATATAGAGTGTCTCTTTCAATCACGGTCCTGATTTCAGTCTATATTATTAAAATTTATGATTTAGTTGTAATATTTGTTACAACACCAAACAAAAAAGTTTTAGCTTATTCGCACATAAAGGTTACACCTATTCACTTTTTATGTGATATATATATATATATATATATAAAATTACGTCACATAAATTATAAGGTTTTTGACCCCCCCCGTCCTTGTCACAGGTGGTCACATGTAAATGAAAACAGCAGTTTTTACAATATTTTTTTTGTTCAAACTACTTTAAATATTGGACAAAACAAAATACATAAACCTTTTTTTGTTTTCGTATTTCGGATTTGACGTCACAAAGCTTTTGATCTGCTCCTTGTCGCGCATTGTCACATTTCGTTGACCTCCCCCCCCCTAAGGTGTGACGTAATTTATGGGTGGCCCCATAGATCAAAAGTGGGGAGGATAGATAGGTCTTCGTTTAGATCTTTTCGTAAAGTGTTCTCAAACAAAGCTTTGATAAATGTACAGGCATATTTTATTATATTTGTGGATTGTTCACTTTATATTAAGTTTAATTTATAGATTTACACATAGGTGATGTCGATGATGAAACAACTGCATCATTGCGAAAATGAGAGGAATGTGAGCAATAAATCTGATACTGTAATCAACGGACTAGAGCAATACGGCGATCGGAGCTCATTAAAAATACTTTAATTGATGTTGAATTTTATGATTTGCTTAATTATGTATGACAACGAAGCGTCATACGCTATAGATGAATAACTCAATAAATTATTAAAGAACCAAAAAAAAAAAAAACATGGAGCGTATTCTTTCCTAACCGCCCGGCAACTCACTAGCGACACCCCTGGGGATCGGGTGTCCATGGCCAACCGTGACCATCTATTTTCTGGTCGGCACGTTTTTTAATAATTCTGTACATAAGGAAAGAATTTTAATCACAGTAATAGCTACGGTCTCGCCAATAACCCACCATTGGCTGGTTAGGTTGAACAAGTCCGCATTGGACCTTTCATATCAACAAGTATCACGTTGTTGATGTGAAAGGTCATAAGCGGCGCAAAAGACCGGCTGTTGCCGTGACGACGCTCTGTGACTCTCTTCTCACTCTGTTCGGGGATCCCCCTCACTTTTAATGTACTGAAGAACAACGTACAACATTGTTGTTTACTTCGAAACAGGTTTTTAATTTTTGTTTAAAATTACTAGATATGTACTTTTTTAAATAGAAAATATTTTTTTTCTAAAAAAAATCTCAATGGATTGTTTTAGATTGTGTCATATCTAATTTCTTGAATAAATCATTCTTTCACCCGTATTGACTGCCGCCGAAGAACGCGCAAGTGTTTTTGTATTGCTGTTCAAATATTAATATTAATTTTACATAATTAGCCATTTCTGTTAGCAAAATAGTGAAATAAGATTAGTTAGTACATGAAAAACATAGATTGTAACTATTTCTCACTGCACATTACATAGTATAAAAGTGCTGCGCGAGAGCATGCAGGCGGCCGCGACGCCATTTGTTGTGTTTGGGTTGTATTTGTAAATCTGTGTTGTGCTCAGGCGCACGTCGTCGATGTCAAGGAAATCCCGGTGAGATCGCTCCATTTATACCTACATTGCATGAATATAACAATTAGACAAACTACACTTCAAAGCGTTCAATAATCACTAACAACTAAGTATACCACATTCAAAAGTAATGACCAAGTGAACAATAAACGGGTTATTCGACATTATAGATATATTCTCGCTATACCATTGTTTAACTACAAAAAACTATTCAGGTATATAGCCCCTGTATTCTGAGTTGTATATAAGTCACTCTTGAAATAAAGACAATCCAAACTAATAATAAACATAGATCAAAAGGACAATTATTGCATTGTTTTTACTGTATCAAAATCGAGACCTAAATAAAATCTAAATTTTTAAGCAAAATCTTAATCGAAATCAAATATGGTGAGACCCATCAATTGTTAATAAAGATCATATTGATGATAATCACATATACTTAACTACAATTCACAACACAACAAGGGCTAAAGATACAACACACAATGTACTTGTACCAATTTAGGATATCATACGAATATAGATCTGGCTTTATTGAAGTATTGATAATCCAAGAGAACCGATACACTTAAACCGATGAAACAGGAATTATAAAACAATATTATTATTAGCATATTCTATAAACTGTGACAAGCTAATAGACTAACAATAATCACACATGGAGGAAGAAAGACCATTACAAAAGAATAAATTCACAACGCCTTTTATCTTAATCTAAATACGAACCTGGGCACCAAATATAATAATAAAAAAAAATATTGATATTCTCTAGATCAGATTTTTCTTTTATAGATCATTTTCATATAGAGCCTGATCGGCCTGAACTAAGGAGTAAATGCATATAATTCTTTAATATACATTAACAGTGAGTGCCTATAAATATAGGTTTGTATATACATGTGTTTGTGTATATGTATGTTGTGTGTTGGTGTATGCAAGTGTGTGTGTGTATGTATGTACATAGAATACAATAAAATACTGAATGTATCATCATATTCTAAACAGTAATAGATTTAGGCTAATATGTAATGGATACTAAGCAATAGATATGATTAAGCTGTATGAAAATGTGTAAACTCATGCATACATACCATTAATTTAATTCTAAACATATTGTAAATTTATTGTTTATCACATACATCATTACTCATTGACACTGTTGGGTGTCTGTAAATACATAGTGTTTACACCGTCATATACTAAGAAGCAATAGATTTAGGTTAATACTACATAATAAATACTAAAGAATAAATGTATTATTTGACTAAACTAAGAAAGAAAGTGTGTAAATGCATGCATGCCTTTAGTTTAATTATAAACATACACATTAATTGCTTATCATATACACTCCCACTCTTACTTATTAATACTCATTATTGAGAATTTCATATAGAAAGTCTATACTGTCATAAAACATAGAACACGACAGACATACTGAGTGTACCATTATAAAAGGGTCATAGATAAAGAATCCCTATAATTCTTAGGCTAATATTAAGAATAAACATTAAGAAGTAAGTATAGTTTTATTAAGTAAGAAAATAAAAAGCATATAAATATTTATACGCCTTTAATCTAATTATAATTGTGCACATTTATTGCCTATTGACAATGAGTACCTAGGATTGTTACGTAAATCATAAATATATTACAGATACAGAACATACTTTCATAAATCAAAACAGTCATAAATGATTAAACAACATATCTTTAAGTTAACATTACACAGTGATCACTAAAGGACTCCAATAAAGTTTAGTATTACATTATTAAGCTTTTTAATGCAAATCGATTAATATTTTAACTTCCTGTAACTGTTAATTGTATAGGAGTTGAAATTAGAAGGTATAGTACTATCTTACTAAGCTATGACAAATTGACTGGTAATATAAACATTAGAATACCATTGTTAACCAACACAGAATGGAATAAAGCTAATAATTTCATATATTATTATGTGATACAAATACCTTAAACTAGTATTAGTAATTTTTAAATTACTAATACTGAGGACCACGTAACAAAATAAATAATTGAATAAAAGAAAAAAAAAAAATACTATATATCAGTAAATACATTACTACTCACTAAACTTTGCACATGGACTGGTAATAATACTTACAAAAAATGTTATATCATCAAAGGATTAGGAGGTCAATAATAGGTATGGTTATCTGATGGAATATTTGTGAATTCATTCATAGTATAACACAATCATTATATATAATATACTAATTAGTGAGGTAACTCTTGTGCTATGATTATTAAACACTATAGGATATACATTACTGTATAATTAAACCACCATAAATTGAATGATAACATAAAGTCAATAAGTAGGTATATTATGTAACAAGACTGCTTTGAATTGATTAGTAGCACTATTCTTATGTTAATAGTTTATATTATTATAAGGTAATGCACAGCTACTTAATGTACTAATACATAAATAAATTATTACTGTTGCTCTCTTAAATTTCATTACTAGGAGCTGTTACAAATTTCACTATCAAGTAGGAAGAGTACATGTCATCAAATAAAGGTGGCGGTCACTGTCTTTGGGCAATAACACATCATATAAATCAATTATTTGAGTTAACATTGGATGACAAAATGATTAGAATACAACATTACTACTGAGCGAAGTAAGATTAAAAATTTGAGCTGTACAAATTCTTTGAAATGAACACTGAAAATTTGCACCAAGTGAAGAACAAATTAGTAAGGAACTTATATTTTTCTTGTTGAGAAGAGTTGGGCGCCATCTACTTAACACCATTTCAGAATCTACTACAACAGAAAGGAAAAAAGGAAAATGAAAAGCTACATATGGAAAACTCGTTTAGACAATGGTTGGTTCCTATTACAATAGGAACCAAGAAGAATGGACTTTATTCGCTTATAGCAAAGGAGAAATTAAAAAGGTTGTTCATGATGTTTATCAATTCTCAGAAACGTATACTAAAAATGTGCATCAAACGAAGAATATGCAGACCAGAATGAAAGAACAACGCAAGAAATATATATATATATATTTTTAAGTGAATTCTCTTTAGGCTTCACTTCAAAAACGAGGGAAAAACTTTTATGGATGAAACGCAATAATAATAATATTAGTGTCACGAAGATGTGCAGCGTTTTTTTGTATTGATATATAATAAGGGCTTAAGGAAATGTGAAACATAAGATAACTGTACAATATCCTATTATATTTTAACGGCAAAAATAATGCTAATGCATAATGACTGTCCTGACAACGGATCGCGTCCTTGTAGACATTAAAACGTTGCTGCAGTTCTGGTTTCCACGCACGGTGGAACTCTTCGACGAAGAACAGCACAGACTTGAGACTTGGCGTACGGGCGCTGCTAATCATCGTTCGACTGATCGTGGACAAGAAAACAGTGCAGCGGCGCTGGTTTCCGCGCACGGTGGAACTCTTCGACAAAGAACAACTTGAGACTTGGCGGCGGGCGCTGCTAATCATCGTTCGACTGATCGTGGACAAGAAAACAGTGCAGCGGCGCTGGTTTCCGCGCACGGTGGAACTCTTCGACAAAGAACAGCACAAACTTGAGACTTGGCGTACGGGCGCTGCTAATCATCGTTCGACTGATCGTGGACAAGAAAACAGTGCAGCGGCGCTGGTTTCCGCGCACGGTGGAACTCTTCGACAAAGAACGGCACAAACTTGAGACTTGGCGTACGGGCGCTGCTAATCATCGTTCGACTGATCGTGGACAAGAAAACAGTGCAGCGGCGCTGGTTTCCGCGGTGGAACTCTTCGACGAATAACGGCACAGACTTGAGACTTGGCGTACGGGCGCTGCTAATCATCGTTCGACTGATCGTGGACAAGAAAACAGTGCAGCGGCGCTGGTTTCCGCGCACGGTGGAACTCTTCGACGAAGAACGGCACAGACTTGAGACTTGGCGTACGGGCGCTGCTAATCATCGCTCGACTGATCGTGGACAAGAAAACAGTGCAGCGGCGCTGGTTTCCGCGCACGGTGGAACTCTTCGACAAAGAACGGCACAGACTTGAGACTTGGCGTACGGGCGCTGCTAATCATCGCTCGACTGATCGTGGACAAGAAAACAGTGCAGTGGCGCTGGTTTCCGCGCACGGTGGAACTCTTCGACGAAGAACGGTACAGACTTGAGACTTGGCGTAATGGCGCTGCTCATCATCGCTCGACTGACTGTGGACGAGTAGATGCCCTAGTTTTACATAGTAGACTCGTGTAGAAAAGACATGAGCCATTTCAACGTGAAAAAAAAGAAGAAAAGAAGAATGGACTGCATCAGATCAGAAAATCAGACATTAGAAAGGCTGGTGATGGACCTCATCAACTCTCAAAAATTGTCACTGAAGAATTGCCCCAAGCGAAAAATATGAAAAATGAAAGAGAAAACGAAAAAATAAATTAAAAAAGGAGTTTTTTATTTTTTTTAGACGAGCGTACACCATCTACTTAACACCATCTCAATACTTACTACATTAGAAAGAGAAGTCGGATACTCTAGTTACACATGGGCGACTCGTGTAAACAGCGAATCATCTATCACAACAGGAACAAAGAAGAACGGATCGCATTAGATTAGAGTGAATTGCTTGATGAACTTCATCGATTTCCAGATGAATACCGAAAACCTTGCACTGAATGAAGAACGCAGAGTTGACGAAAGAAATTAAGTAAGAAAGGAGGATTTATTTTAAGAACAGCTTGACACTACTTAACTTCTCTTTAAGATTTATGCAACAATAAGCTAATTATACTCGGGAGACACGCTTAAAGAAGATATGAACTATTCATTACAACAGGGACCATAATGAATGGAGCACATTAGCACAGAGCAAAAAAAAAAAAAGCTATGGATGAACTTATCAACTAGTAGAAATGGACACTGAAAACCTACACCACGCAAAGGAAATAAAGAATGAAAGATTAAAGGAAGATAAGAATTAGGAAAGTTTTTCTTTAAAGAAGAGTTCAACACCACCTAATAGTTATTGCTTTAAGATCAAAGACAAAAAATAAGTTGGACACTCTAGTTACATATGAGATAATTGCAAAGACAAGAATGAGCTATGATAATAGTAAGTAATAAAAATGGGCTGCACGAAATTAATAAGGTTATAGCTGAACTTTTTGGTTCTAACTGAAACTAGAGAATACAAAGATTGTGGATGATCTTTACCAATTCTCAAAAACGGACAATGAGATCTGCACTAAAGGAAGAAAAATTAGAATAAAAGATTGAAGGAAGAAGGAAATTGGGAAATTAGGATTTCTTTTAAAACAAAAGCTCGACATCATCTAATGAGCACCGCCTTAAGATCTACTACAACAGAAAGAAAAATTAGACGTCCTAGTTACACATGAGAGCCTTGGGTAGACCGAGCTATTACAACAGGAACCAAGAAGAAAAGGCGATTATAGTACAGAGCAAAGCGGAAACTTCAAAGGCTGTCGATGACATTTGTCAAGTTCTTAACGGTCGCTAAAACTTCTTCACCAAGCTGAGAACATAAACAATGAAAAATCGACTGAAGAAAAATCCAGAAAGGATTTGTTTAAGAGCTCGACACCATCTACTCAACTCTAATTTAAGTTCTTCTACAATAGAAAGTTATTCGCACTTGGGAGATTCGCATAACAAGACAGTATTTTTACAACAGGAACCAAGAAGAATACACGACATTAGCACAGACTATAGTAGAAATTAGAAAGGCTGCAGATGAACTGTTCCAACTCTCAGAAATGGACGTCAAAGCCTGCACCAAGCAAAGGAAACGAAGAACGAAAGAGAAACAAAAGGAACATACCTTCCCACTGTATTTATTGACACACTATAGTATCTATTACCTATCCCGAATCCAGTTTCTGGCTAAAGGTTGCACGAATACCGGCTGGCTCTACACTCCCGTCACTCCTAATCCAAGCTAGAACCTACACTCCCCCCGATATTTACGCTCCCTTCGGTGTATCGGGACTTGTCCCTTTCAGTCATTGCGACTGGCTGAAGGTTGAGCGATGATGATGATGATGATGATGATGAAATCATTCTTTCACCCGTATTTTCTATAAAACTGGTGTCGATATTTAACATCTGCCAGGTGTCCAGCGATGGTTCAACTTTAAATATTGTGGCAGTTAAGCGTTTGTTTGCAGAAGCCGAAGACTTGGTTCGATTAGGAGATTTTAATAGCTGACTTTTCCACGATAGAAACAAACGAGAATAACAGAGTACCGGCTGAAATTCTGGAAATTTGTAGATTAATTAGCCGGAGAGAAACGTTATTATAATTAACGGTGCGGGCGTAATTTTAATAATTAGTGTATGAATGTCAGCTATTTGCATATCGGGCGTCCAATTGTACGGAGGCTCATGAATAATGAAGTTCGGCGTGACAAATAACGAGAGATGAATTATGACGCAGTACAGGTTTTATGCCTAGCATCTAATTGTCGCCGAAATAATATGCTAATAGGCGTATGTATTAAAGGTTCCACGTTGCCGTTTCGACGTGTTAATGTGAAACGACTTTTTTATTGCTTACCTTTTTGATAAAATAAGGAATGTTAAATAGTTTTGTGAGACCATCATTTAGGTAAAAATGAAACAATTATATTGTATAAATACATATTATATGTAGACATTAGATATTACTCTGCGCCTACATAAACAAATAGACATAGACACGAAAAGAAGATATATACATATACAGATCAATAATTTTATAGCTTTTGCCTATAACTTTGCCTTAGTAAGTGCACAGTGATTTCTACAACTTTTATGTCAATCTTATACTGAACCGGAACTTAGAATAGCTTTCAATATAGTTCCCGATCCTCAGTTTCAGGGTTTTGTCCTGCTCTCGCTTTCTACCTTCTTTTTGATCAAATTTTCCTGATATCTCGATTTAGAGTTCTAATCTAGTTCTAAGTTTGGCTGCAGTTCGCTTGAATCGTAAGATTTGGCATAGTGAAGAGTTTTACGGATTTAATTAATCCATTAATCAAATAATTAATTTAATTTTAATTAAAGTAGCAGCTACAACGAAGAGAAAGTATAATTTATTTAATTTAAATCATAAAAACAAAAACAAATCAATGTACACAATTGTTTTCATCTAACTTTGACACAAATGATAACAGAGAGTGGCTCAAACATAATGTCATAAAAAATACGTGCGATAATACATAATGTAACAGCATACATAAAATAAATGATGAAAATTAATGTATTCTCAATCCAGCATACCTTTGATGCTCAAGGTATGCTCATGCCATACCTTGAGCATCAAAATACTCAAGGTATGCATGACAAGAAGTTGGAGATTGAGCTATGTATGAGCTACGCTAATATCGTTATTTTGTGTGTTATGGAACATTGGTTCAGAAACTGTCAACTTCAGTTAGGTTTTGTCAATCACCTGGTTGCTAATACATGGCAGATCCTTAATACTAATAAGAAATAAATTAAATTTTAAGAAAAGAATTGATATTGTAAGCCTATCTGTTGAGCGGGTTATTGAAATAGTCTGTGTGGAACTCGAGCGGCATGTTATAATGAAAGTATACAGAGTACAGACCCTCCCTAATTACACGTATGAATTTATTTGAGTCTACAATGGATCAAGCTTTGTGTATAATTAGTGACAAAAATAAAAACATCGTAATATCAGTTTAATGTAAAATTTACTAAATAACCGCAATCGCAGCAGTAATGTTTTGGAATTTTTTAGTTGCTTTAATCTGTTTAATGTCTTTTGAGTTCCAACAAGAATCTTTTCTACTTGTATAACTTGCATCGATAACACCTACAGAAATAGTGAACCATAGGAGAAGTTTATTATTTATGATTTGAAATCAGATCTCAGGTGTCACTTTGTGTCTGGTAGAATACTGCTTAATAAAACACTAGAAATAAAAAGAATTTGTGTGCCAAAAAATGAAGAACGCCTAGCTCAATTGAGAAAAATATCACACGGAGTCCTGAAAGTTAAATGCTGTGATGATTCCAATGAGCTACATAATTTAATGTTTCACGTGATAAAAACTGAATATGATAACGTATTTAAAGAAAGAAATGTTAAAATAAAATTATTCATTGTCATTTAGCGATTGGGCAACAGTGGGAATTCATTGAAGTAGAAAGAGTAAGAAACGTTCAAAGTGGAAAGAGAAATAAATATGTAAAGAAATGCTTAAAAAAATTTAAGCGTGTTTACGTTGCAGCCAAAGTCAAACCATTATCAAGTCAATAATTAAATAAAAATAACAATAATGTTATGAAAACGACTTGGGGTGTTATAAAGAAGGAGACTGGAAAAAGTAAGGGCTGAGTTATTAACTTTGAACTTATGGTGGATGACAAAATCTTGAATAAGGCCATAAAGGTTGCTAAGGCCTTCAAAAAATTCATTACTGACATTCCTGTCTAGACCACTAGGTCTCTCAACTCGTCTCCCGGTCTTGTCGAATCACTACTGAAGGAAAGTGTTTCGACCTGTAGTATTAATTTAGAATTTAAATATGTGAGTACTGAACAGGTAATCAAAACATTTAAATCGTTAGACATGAAGAGGACTACAGACATTAATGCTTTTTTCCATTATGATTGTGAACTTTATTATAGACTGCATTGCGCCGCACTTGGTGTGTATCTTTAATGTCTAGATACAGGTATGTTTCCTGATTTGATGAAAGAAAGTAAAGTAATTCCTTTATTTAAAGGCGGTAGTGCATCAAACTCCAAAAAGTTTAGGTCTATATCTATATTATCGACACTTAGTAAAGTTTTTCGAAAAAATAATTTTAAATCTGTCATTAGTACATTTTTATAGTAATAAATTAATGCCTAATAAACCGTCGGTCGCTGTTTTTAATATATAATAATACTCGGGTCACTCAACAATCGATACTGGCTTTGAGCTTGTGCAACATATTTGTGAAGATTCATGGGAGCATGAGGAGCATGGGAGAATTCGCGAAATGTAATTGGCGCATTCTTAGATTTATACAAAGCGCCAATTAGGCGATTGAATTTATAATAAAACTCTGATTGAGAAACTACGTCAATATGGAATAACAGGCGGGCGCTTGGTTTGTTACTATCAATGCCATGAGGTTATCTGGATCTGTAGTCCATATGAGTGTACCACAAGGATTAATTGTTAGTCCGTTTCTGTTTTTAGTCTAAATGATTTACTCAGCTTTGTTAAGGATGTTTATGAGATAGTACTATTTACAGGTGACACTTCTTTCTTATTCAAAGTTAAGAGACAACAGTTCACTTATGACGATGTAAACAATACTACCTCTAAGATACAGAAAAGGTTTACCACAAACAACCTACTTCATAATAAAACGAAAGCAAAAGGTATAAAATTCTCACTTCAAAATGTAAGCTGTGGTACCGGAGTTAATTCAGTACGAATTAGAATTAGAAAAGTATTAGAGTTTATTAATTCTATAGTATTCTTTGAAATTATTCTAGAGACAGACTTCAATGAGGTTTTCATATCAGTAAGTTGGCGAAAAGGCTTAGCTCTACCGCCTATGCAGTCAAAAACATACGAAATTTACCAGACATCGAAACTGCTAGATTACTTTATTTTATCTGTCTTCATAGTATGATATCATGTCATCCTGCTTTGGAGACATAGTGCGGATATTCATTAAATTTTCGTCCAGTACAAGCGCGCTGTTTGCGAGATTTGCGTTGGACCTCGTGTATCTCTTAAAATTTGTTTACGGAAACTGGAATTTTAATTTTGGCATCCTAGTTCATATTCGAAAATGAAAAAAAAAAATAGAAATGTTAAAAAGAAATATTGAGCGACATAAACAAAAACCAGAAATAATAAAAGACTGTGTTTACGTGTTAGTCAACTATACAAAGTCACAAATTCATTTAGGTAGCTCTGTGTAGGCAGGTTCAATAAGGTTTCTGTGGATATACAGGCTTACCTTTATATAAATGTGAGGGCATTATTAAACAATCACTAGGACATTAGGACATCATGCCCTTCACACAATCTCTCAGGCGTATATAGGTTTGTATGCAAGCAAAGAAGCTGAGCGTACCTTGTAGTCCTATACATACATGCCCCTAAATGATAATAAGAATAACTCGTAAAAAAACATACTATTTATTTTTTTTATTTTATCACGTCATCTATTAGTGTTTTTGAGAATTAATTTAAACGTTATTAGCCGCAGATGTAGGCTGCGCTAGCGCTACCTATGGCCGAAAGCACGAGTCGATGCTTATCTGCCATTTATACACCTCGTGACGTAAGTATGTAGAACACAGCAAAAGTGAGTTTGTGTACGTGAAAATGTATACGTGTCTACAAATTTTGTAGGCAAGATTTGTTTCCGTTGCTTTCCGTTTTTAATTGGACTTTTTCACAATTGTGTTACAATTATTTTTTTTTAGGACAGATAAATTGTGTTTTAGTAATTATTTAGTAAATATACGGTAAAAAAAAAACAAAACATAAATATACCTGTATTGGAGAAGTGTTATAAGTTATGTTTAATAAAAAAAACATTAATTAAAATCCGCTGCTTCTTTGGGTTATCTTTTGAGGAAACGATTAAATTTTTGCAAAAGGAAGGGAATTTTAATTAAATTTTTTTCATAATATGTTTTCAGCAATATTTTCTGAGATAGAGATTTCATATGAAATATTGTAAAAAAATATATTGACATTTTTGGCTGCATACCGAAAATGAAAGGGTTTGATACTTTCGTGGAACTACACACAACTAAATTTCAAACCAACTATAATTGTCTTCAAAATCCAATTGAGACAGACCTAAAAGAAAAAGCGGTTCAATATTTATATTACAAGCGCTTGATTTGAGAGATAATATATAAGTATCTGAATAACCAGGCTTTGCTCGGTATATTTTTTTAGTAAATCGTGTTTTATGGAACAGATTTAGATACGAATTACATACTGACGAAATATGAATACTATTTTTCGAACTTATTGTGTTTTTTTCAAAGATTTTTTAGGTATTTTTAAGTGTACACGTCAGTTAAAAAGAAATATTTTATCAATGTCATATGTAAACAATTGATTTTCTTGGTCTGATCTCGAGCCAAACACTTATTGGCTTTGCTCAAAACACTTATTTGGCTCGAGCCAAACTTTAACAACGTTATCTATTGTGAAGTAGTTTTAGTGTTCCTGTATAGGTAAAGCAGTTAATTGTTCCCAATAATAGTTTTTCTCACAAAAAATAAAACCTTTTCTCACAAAAGAAAAAAATTGAACAAAAAAACTAAAAAACTGAAAATAATTAATCATGTGAAATCGAACCAGGGTTTTCTGCATTTGGAGCCGCCCGATTTTTCACCTGTACTATTATAATATAGATAGTGGCTAAATTTGCCTTTGTATTCTAGTTCTAATTCGTTGTTGGAAAAAATGAATAAAACGAGATTTTCTAAAAATGAAACCTATCTAGATCGATTTATCGCCTCCGATATCCCCTGGATATTAAATTTAATGAAAATTGTTGGAGCCGTTTCCGAGATTCTTATTATATATATATATAAATATTGTTCGTTTAAAGGTAATAAGATGCTTTGAACGACGGTCGTAGTTGCTACAAATATTAAAAAAAAATTGACTTTATGAATCTATTGCATTTATTGCTCATAAAAACATAATTGCTATTGGATTAATTTTCCAGAGAATTCTATCGTACAGAAAGGGGCATATATGTAGGTAACTTCCGTCGGCGGGCCAACAACCGAAACAATGCTAAAACTGATACGTTATTTAACTTTATTCACCTTGTCTAAATCTTTGTACACGCTATTCCTATCTCTAGAGGTTACAAAAGATGATAAATATGATTACAATACAAGATCATAATATTATAACATCCTCCGTATTGAAAGTTTTTGAGTGTGATAAATCAAAACGCTTGTTTAGTAAACATAGTTTTTTTACCAAAATTTAACTGAAATCTCCGATAACTTGTCGTCAACTTACAATATTGTTATGGATATCGTAAATTTTTTTCAAGACAAATATTTCTAGATGCAGCCTAAAAACTTTAAAACTGACAGGAAAATGAAAAAAAATGTTTTTTTCTGTCCATAACAGGAAAAATAGCATATGTTCAGTTCAGTTCAGTTAAATAATTGTTATTTCAAAAATCAGAAGCCCAATTCCAATAATTTTTAAATGATCGCTTTCAGAACGTTAAAGCCTCTAAATGTAGTGTCGTTAGAAGTTTATTTAAAATTCATAACAGTTATACGAAACAAAGCGGTCAGTGTATCATTATACAAGAGTTCTGATTTAATATTAAAATAGAGCTTAAATAGTATCACTCCGTGTCACATTAATGCGGCCGGCATTCATTTAATTTCAATGTATATTTGTATTAGTCAGATGCGTAGTATGATTTAAACCAAAAGCGCGAAATTTATATTAGGGCAACTAATTTAAATTGTCACAGCTGTTGGTAAAATATAAGAAAAAAAGAATTTTATATTGGAAATTACGAATAATAATTACGAAACTTTCCTTTTTATTTGTATTTTATTTAACGTTTGTGTCATATCTATTATTATAAATTGCAATTATAAAATCTGTTTATATTCATTTGTATACTATTTGATATGTAGAACTTTTGTACATCGTTATGTTGTAGTATTAGATTGAAAATTTGTAATGCTTGCATAAATTTACTTATAAATTTATAATTAAATGTATAGAATAAGCGCAAAGATAACTTTGTAATTTCGTTTATTGTGAAAAGTTGAACAATTTATGAAGCTCAGTTGCTGTTTAGGTAATTTACTTTTATACAACAAGTAACACATTCTCAGATTATTGTGATGTTTGTGATTAATTGATATTTCGGTTTATTAAGCAGCGAGGTAAGGTTACATACAATTGAGATTTTGGGATTAATTTAGCAGCGATATGTGTATTCAGAAAACGTCATTAATTAGATAAGGGTTGTTTTCACTTGGCTACCATTAAAACGATGGCTAAAGTGGCTAAACAGTGGCACGAGTAAACTGCCCAATAACTTTTGAATTCATCCACGTGCTATGTGCTCAGATAGCAAGATAATACGGCAGTCCAGGGCATTGGCGTCAATGGTTCTCCTACCTGCACTGGGTTCGCGTGGAAGCTTGGAGTTCTAAATCCCATAGTCTGAAGTGGAAAGGTTGTGGGGGTGTATCTTTTAAAGTACTTTTCAAGTAGTCAACTTATCTACATTTTTATGAAGGGTGAGATTTTTTTGACAACTGACTTTTTCTTTTATAATTTCAGATATTTTAATTTATGGAAAATTTTTGACATTTTGTTATTTTCACTGGGCATCTATTTAAAATAGGACAATTTTGTTTTGTTGTATATCATAGATATCTATCTTTAAATAGAAGTTACTTATAAATTACAAATAGTTTTTTTTCCCATCGCTCTCCCTTTATATCAGCGACACTGTAGGAACGTCCGATTAATTTTTTTTTATCGTTCTTTATTTAATAATGTGTTACATAAATATTAAATAAAATTAAAAAAAAACATAGAGATATCGACAAAATTTGTGTGCGTCATACCTACACGCAGTTTAGTTGCCGTTAACGCAACACGAATATGTGTATCGACAGCAGAATCGATCAAAGAAAAAGATGAAGGAATACATTCTTTATTCACGGAGGTGTAGCTGCGGACGGTAAACTAGTATAATACAAACATTATATATATATATATATATACATATAATAAAATAGTAGAATTTGATGTGTTCTTACATTATAGATATTTATGAACAATAGAGAGAGGACGGTGAGAGAAAGGCAAAAGAAAAAGGATGCAACGATTTTCAAATTTTTTTTTCGTTTAATGTAAGTCGGATGACGAAATAAAGTTATGTTCACTAAAGGATCAGCCTGAGATGTGTAAAAGAGGAGAAGAGAAAAGGTTTTAGATATGGAGGGAGAGAGAAGTGATAGAAGTGAAAGAGGAGGGGCGGGGAGAGGGTAGCAGGAGGTGTGGACTCGTAAATGAGAGAGGGGGCTTAGTTACAATAAAAATACATAAGAAGAACCGAATTCCATGCAGGCGGAGCCGCGAGCGCAGCTAGTGTGATATATAGCGTAATAAAACTATATATTTATAGGTGTATATAGTATGTACACATTATTGCAATATATGCTTATATAAATATTTTACTGATACTTGCATCACAAGTTGACTTGAATTGAAACAAAAAAAACATAGTTTAAATTTGTTCCTTTGTTTTGATTGTAAATTGTATATTTATCGGCATAAATGCATGTGACAGGTAACATGAAATCGTTACAACTTTTGCTTCTTACCGCGCTCAAAGAAGTTTCCCTTCAACCGAAATCATTATAATAGAATAAAAGAAATTAATCACACACAGAGGGCGGCCGCCTCGGGTACGCACTCGACTGAACGTATAAAGCTTTGTTTCCGAATCTGTTCGAGTTTGTTCAAGTTTGTTTGCTCATTTGAAAGGAAAAAAAGCAATGAACACGAATCGATCTCAAGCCACCGGCGTATTGACTGCGCTCGCCGGAGCGTGCGGGATTAAAGAATATCCAAAGAAAAATAAAAACTCTGAAGTACGATCGCACGCGCCGTATTAATATCGAAAGAGGCCCTTGAAGGGGCACTCGCCGGGAGTTTTGACAGGGCACGGGATGCAGGTCGTTCCCGGTCCTCTCGGCGCAGGGTCGTCGAGGGGGCGGAGAGGGGGGTCGGGCGGAAGTTCGGATTGTGAGTTATTGCATCAAATTGTATCTGGATTGGGAGTTCAAAGATGTCGCTTGCGATCTGTACTCATTTCGTAGATGTATTTAGAAAGGTTATTCCATTCGAGGAGCAACGATTGCGCCATTTATTAATGTCGCTCATTGTGTTTGAGTAATTTCAATAGAATGCGGACAAACGACTGTTTGAAAGTGAAGACCATGGAGAGAAAATGAGACCATGAGTGAATTAACCAATGAGCGTTTCATTTGGATTAAATCAATTGGTCCGTGCTTTGTAGAGAAGGTATAGTACCACGCACTTAAGTCTGCCGCTCTAAATTTTCTGATGCAATGCACAGGTTCATGACTCCCCGACCCATCCTTCCCCTCCACCGCGTTTGTTCCTATTATACACCATTACGACGCTTTCGTGACTTACTTCACAGCGGCAGAGTATCGTGCGTTGTACTGTACGTTAAGTCGTTGATTCCGCACGTCGTTGTCAATGAATTTATGATAATGATTCCTAACAGTTACCAACTCGCATATGGGCACCGCGGAGTGTTTGGAATTCCCAAATCTGAAATAAGAGACTGATATTAGTACTTCTAATAATCGATATTAGTACTTCTAATAATCGATATTAGTACTTCTAATAATCGATATTAGTACTTCTTACACTCAACGATAGCCGTAAGTGATGAAAAGGTAGTTTTAAAAAAAAATAATTCCAACAATTTGCATTATTTTCAAAAAATAAAACAGACACTCCAGATATTGAATTAATTTATAATATAAAAATTAACATTTCGAAAAAAAGAAATATTTAAATAGATTTAAAAGTGTCCTTTATAATTTTCAAAAAACACCCATTTTTATCGTTTTTTACAGTTCAATTAAGTATCAAATTTTTCAATTTTTTTTTCGCCGTCGTATAATTCTTATCTATACACATCTTTTGTAATCTAAACAATTTACCTAAAACTATAGCTCGTGACACTAGAACAAATTTGAATTTTGTAAAAATGCGATCGAAAAAATATTTTAAATGTTAAAATACTATTATTATTACAATATGCCATACCACACTGGAGTAAGAACGCACGTGACGTGCATCGTATGAGTAATGCCAATTTCTCAAAAACGACTACGCCTGATTAACCATAAAATCAAAATAATGCAAATCATAAACTTCACTTTTGTATATCCATACCCTTTTGTGAAATTGTGCACAAGTTCAATCTGACTTCAAAATTTTTAGTTAAAAATACCTTCATAAAGAACCACAAAGGTAGCGTTAATTATCAAAAGGTTTTAATGATTAGTGGTTCAAACGATAGATTATTTAATACTTCAGGGAGTGCTTCTTGTTAAAATTGAAAAATAAAATCGTTTTTGGGTAAATTGAGAGTTCGAAAAAAGTCCTAAAAATAGACAGAAAACTTATAATTTTTTCTTCAATTTTTTAAAAGCCTATAAATATTTATATTTTTTGTATGTCTAGTATTGTAGCCCTTGTAATAACGTACATTTTGATACCATTTTCATTCCTCTATCTTAGTAATTGAGGGCGCTGGATCCCTGTCGTATTTTTATTGAAAACGAGTACCCCACCGAAGCGATCGAAGAAGCATTTTCGATTTAAAAAAAAAAGTAAAAGTCCATAAATATACGTACATTTCAACTAGCATACAGCATTCTGACATAAAAATGCTCAACTCGGCCTGTTACAGGTTCCGCCGGTATCGGGACCGCAACTGTCATCGCCACCGATGGCAACGTACGGAACCAACGGCCCAACTATCTCATAGCCATAGTATTTTCGAATAATGTTCAAATTTTATTAAATAATTAAATTTTTATGCAAACATATAAAATTAAGGTGCGTTGTATGTATATAGTATCGCACGAGTGCGGCTCCCATCTGTTCAGTTGTTCCCGCCATTTTGAACGTGGCCGACATTTTTGGCGAAAATTCGGTAAACTGGAAAATATTAATATTCGGTAAAGTACTGTTATAATGTGGTTTGTTATTTATTATGGTGTATGTTGAAGTGTTTTTTTTTTAATTGACTTTCGAACGAGTCTTAAAATATAATGACGCATTCGATTGCTGTTATTATAAATAACCCTTTAAATAAGAAATCTCAAATTTTGAAAAACACTAAGAGTATAGCCCATTGACCCATTGGTGTGCCCAGTATTCATTGTACAATAAAATGAACCGATTTTTTAATGAAACGTCCTATATTTACATTACATATCTATTAGCTGCCACGCGAATTTGTAACATTGTACGCTAAGCGACTATTAAGCGAGTAAAAATGTACATGGAACTCGGCCAAAGCCGAGGCGGGAGTTATCACGAGTGAGTCGTCAAGCTGGAAAAGGCTCAGCTAATGAGGTTCCGTAGTTTCTCCTTCAGTTAATGCAGACCGTTCCGTGAATAAAAAGTGAACTAAACTACTAAACTTTCTTTTTTTAGTTTTTTCTTTAGCTCGCTTTTACAGAGTATACTGATTCTTCGTTGAAACACGCTGTCTAAGCGAGATGTACGTATGAGAAAATGATTTCGAAATAATTTGTGTAATGTTAAACACTATTTTTTAATATAATGAACTAGATTTTTTCGTGGCTCCACCCGCGTGGACATAAAGACAATCCCTTAATTTTTTATATCGTCCCATCCCAAAATCAAGGTCCCAATTGCTATCCTATTTTCGATTCCGTTCTTGAACTTGCTCTTGATGTCAATTTCTTTCATTTTCTATTCCAGTTACAGTTCCGCTTTTGATTCCCAATCCGGTCTTGATCTAAGGAGATTCCGATTGTAGTCTCGATCCCGGGCCTGTATTAAATTTTGGTCTCAATACTGCTTCTCATTTTGATTTTGAACGCGTTCTTGATTCTAATTTTGATCCCACATTCAATTTTGACCTTAGTCTCATTCGCGATTTCGAGATCCCGATCTCGATTTTCAATACCACTTCTCGTCCTTTGTGCAACGTCGATTCTGCTACTGGTCACGTTTCTGATTTAGATGCAAACATAGTATATGCAAGTAGTATAAAAGTAAAATTTGGCCTATATTATTCGTGGATGGTGTTGCTTTCTACGAGTGTAAGAATTGTTAAAATATTTTGAATTTTTAAAATGTGGTAGAAATATGAAGATCAAGCAAAGTTGCTGTTTTCTAAAATTTCTCGTTCGCGCATAGAACATATAACTAGTTTCATAGTAATCCACTAAATGGTTTAAGTACGCAAAAAACTGACAAAGCACTCGTATCGGTTTCAATTTTCTACAAAACATGTCATTTCTTATTTCACTCTCTTAGAGACAATTTTCCAAAAAATATACATTTCTTTATTTTTCATTTCTAAGAAGCAGCTAAAATATAAGTTTTGTGGTCAATAGTTTCAGCGGTTTCGTTTTCTTATATAAAAATTTTGAGCTTTATTTAAGTTTCTTTAATGTTACTTTTGGAACGGTGCATGTCAATATTTTTTGTTAGTAATGATTAATTAAAATATAAATTTTGACATAAACGCCTTCAACCGTTTCGCTTTTTTATACAAAAGTATTTAGGATTTCCACCGCCTCTAGAAGTTAAATTTCTAAGAATCCGTTGTAAGTGTTCACCTACGTTACAGCAGGATTTTTGTACAAAATTTCAAGAGTCTAGACCCATTAGCTTAGACTGTGCATCGTCACATCAGACAGTTTATTCGTTCATATATATCGTAGCTCAGACCCTTCGTGGGGGTTACGTATACCGGGAACTTCAGTTCTTCAATCAAAGATGAGGGGAATATAATTATGTTCATTTGATCAGTTCTTTAATTTCCCTGCTCATTAATTTCGCGTTAATATTTAACAATATACTTTCTATCATTATCGAGGCTTTTGCACTTGGGTGCGAGCCCTCGTCTTCTCTTTCCTCCTACCTACCTCTCACCGACTCTAAACTTCCTATTCTCTTGTTCCTCGCCAGCTTGACTTCTAGACTCAAGTATGAACTCAATTCAAACACAAATTTAACGCGAAACTACATTTACGAGATTGAAAACGAAAGCCAGATGCCTCACATGCCACCTATATCTCAGCTCACCTGCTACAATACATAGATTAAGGCTTATATTTGAAACTGTACAAGTTGATTATTTCGAGTTTTAACATTTCAATGTAGAGTTGAAATTTATTAATAAAGTAAATTAGAAAATAAACTAGACATCAGTACAAAAAACTCATAAAAATTAATCTGGCTAAGTTAAGAAATGTGTATCAAAAATAATTATCTATTTCTTATGTTAAGAATACGTAAAGCGAAGGTTTATACGAGGCGCCTTGTTGGCGCTGACTCAATTTGTAGCAACGATAGTGCATTATTGCCAAGCGAAAGAACACTAAAGTTTGATATCAGTGTTTTGTAGTACTTATAGGCCATAATGCTAAGTTATTGGAAAAGTGTTGAAGAGTTAACGAATACAGCTCATGCAAAAGATGATAAATTGGCAAACGCTATAGAAACAAATAAAAAGTTTAATAAGCAATTTGAAAAATATTAAAAATGACAGCTTGAATAATTGAACGAGCCTGGGAGTCGAGTCAAATAATTAATAGTAACATGTCGATTGATTTTATTATGCCCGCATCGATTCATCGAAAATCGAGCTGAGTGCCGGTATGTAGGTATGAAAACCTACACATACTGGTCGATTTTATGTGAAATCGTAGAGTCACATTATGTCTCGTCATATAAATCGATATTTTATGCGAGTTTCAGAGTAGCCTAAAGCAGGGGCTCATCGAGACCAATTTGGAAAAAAAAACACTTGTATGTTGATGTTCTGAATTATACACTTCCGTAGTTGCATTTGCAATCGCAATAAATAAACGAAATGTATGCTGTACCTACCGGTATAAATACTTTGATATTCTTCTCTATTCTATATATATCATTCAAATTATGCTATTCCGATTGTGTTTTAATTATGATTATGCCTTACTGATAGAATATGATTTTGTAGTTAATATTTTCTAGGTGTTTTCAGAATCGTAATCGATTTGGTATATCTAGTGTGTATTGGCACCAAACTTAAGAGGTCTACGAGCTAGAAACAAGTGATGGTGTAATAATTCTGTTTTGTTTCGTTTATTTAATATTAGGTTTTGACTGTGGGTTTGCATATTCGGTCATAAGACAAATTCTTAGTTGCTCAATAGTCATGTAACATTACGTTCTTTCCTATTAAGTACCCAATCCTAATCACGACGCCGTCCTTGTTTCGATTCTGTTTATAGTTTCAATCATGTTATCAAGTATGAAATAGCGCTTAGGCAATATTATTAAGATTTATTTAAAATACTTAAGTGTAATGATGTCAACAAAAGTAGTCTATGACTATTTCTATAATACCAACTACAAGTGGCATGTATGTAAGAACTATAGCTGGAAACAGGCTTAATGCGATCATCACCATCGTGAAAGTTAATATAACTGCCCGATTTATTCTTCTGTTTTCAAAGAAAAAACAAAAAGTTATGTATTTATAATCGTTTGTTGTCCTCTAATCACTAAGTTATGTTCTTCACAACTTTGGTGATTACAGAAAAAGTAATATCAGCAAACACATTTTACACAGAGCAGTTTTTCAAGGCGAGAAAACAAGAAGGCAAACGCGAAAAAGTGCAAACAATATAATGGAACACATTAAATATGTTGAAGTTGATTTAGGCCCGACCGCGGCGCACTGACGGCGGACACATAAACTCATTAAAAGTGGCGTGGGCGGGGCGCCGCCCGCCCCGCGCCGCCCGCGCCGGCTGATCGCGCGCGCTTTACGCCCCATTACAGGCCGCGCTCAGGTAATTGTCGGGGCGGGACCGTTTCGTTTTAATGAATTTCAAAACCCGACCGCACGTCACGCGCTCTAATGACGTGCGCGGGCGACGACGGCGCGCCGGCGGGCGGCGGCGGGTTGTCGTGGGAGATCGTTGAACACGTTTTGGATACACTCGCAATAATCTTATTCATAGAGAGCGATAAACTAATGTTATTCCGTTGTTTTGCAATTATTCATAAGTATTTGAACAGAAAGTAATGACAGGAAACGTAATAACTGTGATACTTTTAAGCACTATGATGCCAAAGTGGAAAATGCGGGGAGTGGGAGTTATAACAAATTGTCACTACTTCATTTAAAATATTAGAAGTTTGCTAGCTTAAAAAGCGATTTGCTTTGAAATGGTGTCTTTTTGAGTGTTCTAATAACATCAAAAATATAAATTAAATATTGTGACTTAGATTTCCAAAAACGATTTTTTTTAATTTTTACATTCTCCTTGGTTCTTGGACAATCGAACTTTGACCGGTGTTTTTCAAGTTTATCATGTGAAGAAGACGAAAAACAAAGACGAGAAAAATCCAAAGTATGACGAATAAGAAACCGATTGTTCACGTTATTAATTTTAATGTCAGTTACCATTACAACATTTATTAACCTTTATAACAAGGAAAAAAAATATCAAAGATTCCTCTTTTAAAGCAAAAGTTTACATTTTACATGAAAATATGACCGATTAAAGCCTATGAATTTGCCATGGAGATTAATCAACAAACACATCAAACCCTCCAAAACTCCGTTAGCCGCGACTTGAGAGTGGCTTAGATCTTTTTCAAACGGAAGTAACAGTTTTCAGGTGGAAGTGACATCCTCTTCATTATCAACCTAATTTATATATAGTATGTTTGTGTTGGTAACACTGTGGATATACAACTGCTGTAGACATTTTCGGACGGAAGTGACATCCTCTTCATTATCACCTAATTTATATATTGTATGTATGTGTTGGTAACACTGTGTATATACAACTGCTGTAGACTTTTCGGACGGAAGTGACATCCTCTTCATTATCACCTAATTTATATATTGTATGTGTTGGTAACACTGTATATACAACTGCTGTAGACATTTTCGGACGGAAGTGACATCCTCTTCATTATCACCTAATTTGTATATCGTATGTATGTGTTGGTAACACTGTGGATATACAACTGCTGTAGACATTTTAGGACGGAAGTGACATCCTCTTCATTATCACCTAATTTATATATTGTATGTATGTGTTGGTAACACTGTGTATATACAACTGCTGTAGACATTTTCGGACGGAAGTGACATTCTCTTCATTATCAACCTAATTTATATATTGTATGTATGTGTTGGTAACACTGTGGTTATACAACTGCTGTAGACATTTTCGGACGGAAGCGACATTCTCATCAATATTAACTTGATTTATATACTTGTATGTATGTGTTGGTAACACTGCAAATAACAACTTCTGTATAGTTACACATTATTTACTTAAGTAATGTGGAACTGGCTCAAAATTTATAATCCTACAGTTTGTTGACTTAATCTTAATCTAAGTGCTTATTTTAATTGACAATTATTAAGTGAAAATTTTATAAAAAGACAAGTGTAAAAAAAATACATTATAAAACAAGTGTTGTTAAAAATTCATATGACTAACTGAGAGAAAAATTTTACCTCTTCATTGGAAAATAAACGCAAAAATCAGCAAATCATGACCCGCGACCTACAAAATGGAACATTTTAAGTATAAAATTCATAATTTCATCAAAACAAAATTAAAAAGCTGATGAATAAAATTTATAATTTATTTTTGAAATCAATATAATATTACATTTAATAAAATATTTTTCCAAATTTCTTACTCTAGGTAGATAAAACACAATAGCAATTGACGCATCAAACTGCCATACAGATTTTTTAATTATACGTAAGTGCTTCGTCGTTAACTGGAATAACTAACAATCATTGCATTTTATATGTAATTGTATGTACATATGTAAGTACAAATAATATTTATAAAAATATTTTAATAGGTTCAAGAGCCCTCACAAGTACGGAAAGGTCAAAATTGCATTATCAAAGAATGTAAATTATAAAACGACATATTTATTTCATGATTAATGTTATTGATGATATTTATCATGAAAGTCAAAGAAGTTTTAATCCAATTGCGCGCAAAGGTTATACACGCACGGTTTTTTTTTTAAATGAGTTCTAGTTTTATTTTAAACGAAAAAAACGGTTTTGTCGCATACGACCCTTAAAAATAAACAAATATACGCGTCTTTTAGTACGCAATACCGCGGTGCGCACGGGTTACTGGACGCTAAGCTCCACGACAAATTCATAGTTTATGATGACATCCCTTGAAGCAATGTGATTTCATAGATAAATAACATCTATTTCAAAAATGTACCACGTAAATGCATTAATCTTTAGTGACTATCAATTTGAAAGATTAATAAAAAAAAATAACGCACAACAAGAACTGGTGATAGCTAGTTAATTCTTTTAATTCACAACTGTTCCTAAAGTCTAGAAACAAAAAGGTATCGGAGTATTGAATGTATCCACTACGACTACTAATATCTGAAATAAAAGGTAAAATATTAATTTACAAAAGTAATTAATATTATTAATACCGGAATATCTATTTCGAAATAAAGCATTTTATACGCAAATTATAATAACGGCAATCAAACGTCATCACGTAGTTTTAAACGCTTGTCTGCAATATGCAGTAACATGTAGCATACAACCTATCGTTAACCCTCGCATCTGTTCTTCCACTATAGATTCTCATCCATCGGGATGAATATTGATTTGAGAAGATTGACAGTTATCAAACATCTAAGCAAGTGTTAAAATTATCATTTGTCTTAACCACTGACACAATTAGTACATAATTTCTTACTAATAAAGCAGATCATCAGGAGAAGCAAAAAGAAGAATCTCATCCACCAGCGTGCCAGGAGTATTAAATATCAAATTAGCCCACCACCGATACTAAAAAATCACCAATGAACAAGCTATATAGTGTGTTAAAGGGTTACAGAAGCTCGACGTCGGTCAGAGCAGCTAACTGCTTGTTACACGCTTGTCAACAATCACAGAATAACCGACACCAATTATGTCCAAATTGTTACAGGCGTCCAACAACGGCATTGTGTAAATGTTAGTATGGTCATTAAGCATATTATTAGCATGTTTATGGTTTAAAATTTTCTAGTGATTCTAAAATATAGCATGCTGCAGGCGAGCATCCAATTATGAATCTGAAATCTCAATTCAGGATGGACGATTCTATTGGAATATTGTGGGCATACAGAGTAGAAATTATAAACGTAATGCATGTATAAGAATACAATAATTATATAACACTTATTCTCATCTTTGGACTTCATAGAATTTCCATTGTTGACAAAAACACATCCACTTATAACTCCAACATATCGGAATGTATACATTCAGAGTTTTTCAAGCAATCACGAAAAATTTTGATCTCGAACAAATGGATCTTAAATTGGAGCAGTTCAACGTCGCCGCCCGTTCCATGTACGAGATCGGGGAAAAGTCGTTTGTCGTCGATCGATAGCGTCGTACGCCGGCGGAGGGGAAATAAGGGTGCTGTCACACCGCGCCGACTCCGACTACCTCGAATTGCGATGCTCGATTTCAGAAATCATGCAATAAACAGCCTTATTTGGGATTAACTTCTTATATATGAAAAAAGAAAAAGAAGAAGAAGAGGTTGGGTTCCTTGATCTCATTGCTTGGCTGTAACCGGATTTGTGAAATAATAATTAAACTTTCTTTTGTTAACTTCTATTTTTCTAACGCAATAAGTATTGAGACAAGATAACGTAGATTTTTGAGAGTTAAGTGAATTTAATTCAGAGTTCAACACGGCAGTTCGCTCAAGTCCGATCCGTCTCATAGCTCAACCTAAGAAACAATTGAATTTGCAAAACAGTACAATTTAAGAAAGGAAATTTTCTACTTTAAACCATTGTATCGCCTTAATTGCAGTCTTAAGACTGCTCTAAGACGTGGCGTAATTTACTGAAAGTGTTTCGATCAAGGTTGTAATAAAAATGAAATTGTACTGTTGCTTTCATACTCGTTACTAGATCTGGATAATGTATCGTTAAGGGTGAATTCACCATTTGTTAAGGTTCAGCCTTCGAACTCACTTTAATGTTCTGTCCAGTTGTAAAATAGTGCTTTTTGTATCGTCCATATTCGTTTATTATTTGCACTCGCTTGCTACACGTAGTTCATTGCGTTGGCTATTCTAATATTAAGCAATGCTGTTTGTTACTGGCGCCTACGTCTTTTGTTGAAATCGCAACATCCTGAATATCTTCTTGTGACAGTTTATATAGTTAGGTGATCAGAATGAACATGGGAAAAGATACTTTCACAATCTCATATCGGTGGATCGTTCTATACATATGTCCCTCTAAACTTGCAGGCAAACCCATACCAAGGAAAAATATAAGTAATCCAAACAATTTTACAAGGTATTGTGTATAATATTTAATATGACTCGCATATTATAAAATAAAATTTCTCTGTCTGTTTACCTGTTTGTGTACTTGGAGCCGTAGAACCACTAGTTTGCTTTACATGATTCTTTTTTTTAGTATAAATATACATTATCTAGCTAGGTTTCGGTATACAATAAAGTCACATTACACTAAATGTTGCAATGCACTGATTACAATGCACTGAATTAAGTTGCAGTAAGCGTTTTTTAGCTCCCAATCCAAACTAGATTAACGTTGAAAAATATAAAGCACTGCGAGTATGACTCAGTAGTAGGGTGTATAAGTAAAGCCTGTCATAATAATCTGGTTTTGGTGTAAGACTTTTTCTGGGATTATTTTAAGGGGAGTGAACTAAAAGCGGAATTAGAGTTGAGAAAGAGAGCTGGATTTCAATAGGAATTTATGTCAAGACCGTGATCGAAAATCGAGAGCGGGACCAGGAACATGGTATCATGGTGATTGATGTTAATATACAAGAAGATGGAATTCAATCCATGTGTATGCAGACAAAGTCATAAGAGAAGCCAGTTTAATACGAAACTGTATCAATAGCTAAAATTACTTACGGTTTTAATTAAAAATAGAATTTTCGCAATGATGACTGAGGTAAATGCTGTTGCAACTTAACATTATATTCGCTTAATGCTATCCTTCTTCATGAAAGAGTATTATTAGATTACTAGCTGACCCGTCCGCTTCGCTGGGTGATTTTTATTATAAACTAAAATGGCGAAGGACTTACGGAATCCTAAAAATAAGTAGCCTAGAATCATCTACAAATCATTCCGCATCGAATGGTCCCAGTCCCATGTCTATACGTTTAGTAGTTTTTACGTAATTGGCGAACAAAGAAAACCTATTTTCATTATATATATATAGATAATCCTTTCGAATTCAGTTTTCTCGAACACTTCTTATGATCCGGTTATTGGCTTAGATGTCTACTTACTACAAAAAAGTTTCCGATAGATCGATCCGTGTCGTGCGAAAATCTGAAAATCGTCGCGTGCGCGATCACCTTAATCCGCCTCTCGAAATGAAGCGATCTCGTCAAATCGCTATTCGAATGAAATGCGAGAAGGGAAATCGTTGCGAATAATTCGCAAACGAAACGGGGCATATTTAACGTCGCAATGCCCACTCGAAGGGCTCTTGGGTGAATAATTTCGTTATATCACATCTTTCGTTTAACGGCCGCGGTTTCCTTGATGCTTCGTTCCCGCATCTAAAATTACTTTGTAGCATTACTGAGCAACGTTAATGTTCGCTAAGTTAACTGAAGAGTACTGAGGTATTCACGAACGGCGAATCTTTCTTTGTTGTAAATAATAGTTACGGATGCAGGAAAAGATGTTTGTGGACTATGCGCAGGGTTCTTCGCAATGATTTTATAACGTCACGTGTATAGTTTCCTCTTTGAGTAGTAGTAAATCTTTACAGACTATTGGTGATAGTCTAAATTGTAAACAAACAGCGCTTGTTGAAATATTATTATGAGATCATACCCCCCTCCATCCTTCTTCTCTTCTTCTGTATTCGTGAGACAATATAAGAATTTTGAAGTTTAATATCACGAAGTTTATGGACTAGTTATTTATCTACATATACATTAGAAAAACTATTTTTTTTTATTTGTCCGAGCATAAGTTAAATACTATTAAAAGTATCTGGCTAGGACTTGGCTTATTCGATGAGGCATCGTTTTTAGATGGTTATAGGCTTAAACGTAAATTATATACGTAAAAGTACGTTTGTTTGGATAGTCATTCTACAATCTCGCGGAAACGACTGCATGGATTGTAATTAAATTTTACGTAAAAGTAGTTTATGTCTTCGAATAGAATATAAAATATGTTTTATGTAATAACTTTATAAGCACCAGTAAAAACGACGAATTCTTATTAGTAACATCAACACCCAAAGGAGGAGCAAAATCAACATTGGGACCGGTATTGTAATTGAGAATTGGTTAAGAACAGGACCGGATCCTGATCAGAACTAACAGGAATTCATCATATATTCACGCTAGGAAAATTTTTATATAACTTTAGGTAGGTATATTATGCAATGTTGCGTATGAGAAGTTGCTTCTATTAATTACGTTTAGGACAAGTTCAAAATTTAATCTACAAATCTAGAACATCGTGAACCATTCGACACACGGACGATAACAATACCTGCTCGGCGACGACGCAAACGAGCGGTAGTCAAGAAGTGGTCAGGTTGCTGCCATCGAACCGACGTGTGCCGGGTTCGAATCTCGATCACGGCTCAATTTATCTTTGAGTCTTCAGCTTGAATAAAATTTAAATAAACATGCAGATAGATGAGAAAGCGAGCTAATTGAATTGTGGTCAAAATACCACTTCTTTCGTGCTTCAGAGAGGAGTAGACGTATTCGCATTAAGTCGTCGCCCCTCGACTTTGTCACCGGCTGGCGCCGGCGGTCATTAGCGGCCTTCGGCCCGCGCCGGGCCGGCCGCCGGCTTAAGGTCTAAAGCCCTCAATCTGAAATGGAAAGATTGCGATCGGATATCTTTTGAGATTATATTTTAGAAGGTCGATTTTTCTTCTCTTCTGTGAGAAAATTGTTATACGAAAAGATTCGTCTCGTTGATTAACTTTCTCTGAAGATGGATAATACTTTAAAATGACAATCTGTTTTGTCCGTCTATAATTTTATTACTTAATTTTTTTTGTCTGATGTCTGATGTTCTTCACATATCGAAGTTAGTTTAATTTTTATGAGCTCTATATTGACGTGTATCTTTCAATACAGTTTTCACCCGATTATGATCTTTGGAATAAATTTAACTTTTGCACATTATTAAAAACCAATTACAATATTATAATCTGCTGTTATCGAGCTAGTCTGATCATGAAGCCAGGAGTTGGATAGTGGAGTTTATGGTGACGAATGGTGGATGGAGATGGAACGTGAATCTCTTCAATGACTATTGATAAGCCCCTCTGGTTTAGCCTCCTTTAGTTTATTTTATTGAGTTCTATGCATTACACTTGGTGACAGAGTGCTGATGATGGAGCCAGAAGATGGATTGTAAACTTTTCAGTACCTATTAGTTAACACCTCGAGATTGGGCTCATTTGAGCAAATTCGGACATTCCGAATTTATTCTGCAGGATTTTCCATTGCATCACTTTAAATAAGCGAAACGAATAAAACTTCAGATTGAGTAATTTTCGATCAATCATCATCCCACAATGTGACATTCATAAAGCGTAAAATAATAAACAAATGTAACAAGTAAAATAAAAAAAAAAAATATAATACATAAACGAGACGTGTTTACATAGCACGAAGGGTCTTCAACCTTTATTGTGTCGAGAATATTTGCTCTCGGTTTACGTGGGCAGCATAAAGGGAAAACATACAAATATATTATAAATGTAAGAAAGTAATAGGAATAAAAATATCAACTTTTTAAAAAATATTCAAAATCAAACAAAATAATTGAATTTCATCAATGAGAACTTGGACAATGTTTAGTTTTAACTGACTTATCAGTATCTTGCTTGGTAGAAAAGTTGTCGCCATTACAATCACGTCGCCAATGCATGAGAACGGTAAAAATATTGAATGATAGTGACACGATTGACGAGCGATAGTGTGTGAATGTTTTGTAGTTACAATTGATGCTTTATACCCATTCAATAATCAACAAGAATATTTAAATCGAAGTGAAATGATTATGAGACACACGATATCCGAGCGTTAATTGTCGGGCTGATTTATAATTTTTGTCTGTCTGAATATCGTGTGTTCAATGATTTTAACGTCGTGTTATTTCAAATATTAAAATCTATTGTCGTCTTTAAAAGTCTCTTTCAATGGAAGGTCTGACACCAAAATTAAAAGTACTTTTTTTTTATTTTGAAAGTGTCAGTGGTGAGTCATGCTGTGGTCAACTTGGCTGCACCACAAAAATGGACTGGCGCGACAGCATACAGGCGTGAAGTAATAGGTTCTGCGGTTGCATTTCGTTAAATAAGTGTGGTCTAATCTCCCCTTCCTTAGTCCACTTCCACAAATAATTGAATATTCTACACTTTCCCAAAGGCTGATGAAGCACTGATGACTTTATTGGGTGTGTGAATGGAAACGCACGGGCGGTGGTGATTTCTTATCCACTATTCATTATTGGTGACTCGCATGGTTATTTATACCTTAGGAATGCTATATAAAAACAGATAAAGCTAATTAGCAAAAGTTGTAAGGATTGTGGACAAAATTAATTTTCATATTTTGCTTTAGAACTAATTAGCGCTTTTTCATTACCTCACTTGTCATTTTCACATAAATGTGTAAAAGGATTATGATGATATCGTTATAATAGCCAATTAAAATCTTTAATTTTGCATGCTCTATATTATTTTTAATAAAATTATTGGGCCAGTAATAGCTGTAGCATTATTAATTATCATATTTCACTGTCTACATTTTCTTTACATCTTAAAAAATTGTAAAATAAATATTAATTATGTCGGTTTTATCTTCTTGGATTGTAAATTCCGGTGTAGGGTCGCGTTTCCATTAGAGTATTTTATATAATTACGTCAGTATTTGAATCGGTAACAGCCTTAACCGGGTCAAATTTTCAATATACAGCGGCTATAGGCATAAATATTTCGTATCTAGGCACTCGGCATAAACTAACGAGATGTAACAGCCGAGATATAACAAGATATGTTCACGGCCAAGCCGCCCTAATAATCAAGAGGAGCCGGGCAGTAATTAATACACGAACCGAAAGCTTTAATTACATTCGGCACACGAGCGATCCTCGTCGCGGGCGATCATCGTGCCCTTATCGATTTTCGTTTAGGCCGAGTAGGTATCGTATGACGGGATAGGTAATGGCGCATGAGTCGCCCGGGGCCGCTAAACCTGCAAATAAAGGGTGATTAATGAAAGGGCCTACGCGGCGCGCGCGTCGATTAGACTTTGTCTCTTCCCTTTAATGTTCCGCCGGTGTTTCGGGAGCGGGACGACGTCGCCTGTTAGTAAATGATGGCGGTTAAAAAGGACGGCGCGTCTGACTGTTCTCGAAGTTCACTAGGCCGCTTTTAATGGGTGTATTAAAATCCTTCTGATATTATGAATGCGGGTTTGTGAAATGTTTGGATGTTTCTTACTCAATCATCTGTTGACCGATTTGGATGATACTTAACACACAGATAGATCATGTCCTGAATCAATACATACAATAGGTACTTTTTATTTTGGTAATGCATTCTTCATTCCCGTCTATTCATATCTATCTATCTATCTATCTATCTATCCACATATGTATGTATATATTAAGCCATATATTATTTTAATATTCTATGTAGCCTAGCCATATTTTATTATGGAATTTTCCCACGTTTTTGTTCTAACTAGAATTGTGAATGGTTATGGAGCTGTAATTGAGAGTGTGACAAAGATCGAAAGCCAGGTAGTCAGATGCAAAAATGGGACTTAAATCGAAATCGAGTGTGAGACAAGAAATAGAATCAAGAACGTGCCTTACATTGGATTCGACAGCGGAACTGCGATTAAAATTCACAGCAAGATCGATCAAATTAAAAATAAAGAAATTGATTATGTGTTCAGGCGGACGAAGTCACAAGCGAAAGTTACTACGTTAATAAATATTAAATACCGATTGTGGTTATTTATATAAGAGTATGAGGAGATTGCTTACTTAAGGTTTCTATTAAACTCCATAATAAACATCCTGTTCAAGGTATTTTAGCTTTAATTATTTCTAGTGGTAAAGAATGCAAAAGTCAACTGTACCTTAAGTTAATCTAGACTCTATTTTGAATAATTCGAGTTTGTAATATAGTAGTATGGTATAACGCTAGGTGTCACTACGTGACCACAATTATCACGATGAAAAAAGAACATCATTTTTCTCATGAGGAAACGTTTCTCTGAATTAACAACGTAATGCCCTAATGATTCAACCGCAAGCGCAAAAGTTACCCTTAGTACTAAAAGAGGGTTCGGATAGCAAAAAGGAACTGAATATTTTTTTTGGTATTAATCTTAAATTAAAAATTTCAATTATAGTGCAGTTCAACAAAGTTTCCACTGAAGGTGACTGGTTGAAATCGGCCGTCATTTCACCGAAAACAATAAGACAAAAATGAATTCCAATTATATGGACATAGCTGGGAGAGATTTCGTCTATGAAAATTTCGCACATAAAATCTCTACTGTGTTTTATCTAACGCGTAGACTTGCTATAGAACATAACTATGTCCACTGCTGGACTCTAAACGATATACATTCGTAGAAAGAACGGAGATCCAGCACTATGAATTAACAAATCAAGAGGAATTGTCACTCCCACAGATAAAAGGATAACTATTTTTCTAACTTCTTATATACGTACTATTATCTGAAATTGTGTCCCAATTAACCACTGGTATTATTATATTAGCAAGAACTTATATTTTTTACACACATTGTATTCTCTAGAATGCCAATTACCAAACAAACACATCTTTCTGATTTCGACTGGAAATAGAAAAACATATCATACACCCACAATATGACAAACCAAATGACTTTTTGGACAGATATTCCTCTCTACACTATATTGCATTATTATGTCTATAGTAAATTATATTCTCTAAAATTACTGTTCTGTCCCTTACATTATATGTCCAATATGTAAATCGAAATTTTTTTTAAGAATATAGATAGATTCTCAGTAGCAGAATCATCATGCTATCTGAAAAACGTGTCATCTATTATACCCAATTCATAAGGACATTTAAAAAAGCATTCACCAAATTAGAAGTATAAATCGCAATTTTCCGAGTTTTATGATCACCTTCTCATGAAATGGGGTCCAACGGAATGTTGGCTACTTCATTCGTCCAATATTTCAAGCTTAAATAGATATAACATTATTTCTTCTACTAACAATCTCATCCAAAACAAAGGGTTGTTATATAGATCAAAGAGACGTAGAAGCACAGATTCTAGAACCAAGAATATCTGATGCAAATTGTCTCAAATTTATATCGACAGTACATTAATTGAATCGATTTATCAATCACCCATACAAAGAAATGTAGTAAACTTTATAAACTTGCTAAATGACTTCTTTATACAGTTGTCGTCCTTATTTATGATAACAACACATGTGATTTTCAGACAATTAGCGCCACTTCTGATTTAATTTACTCCATTGTGAAAAACAGTTTTTCTGTCAACAAAATATATGTTTTTTGTTATACTGTTATCTAGTCGTATTAGATTCATTACTAATATTTTAAAATGTTTGATTGAAAAATATTGTTTCCTGAGGGTCATTTTAGCAAACTTTAAACCGTTTTTCTTAGTAACCCACTTATTATATTGAAATAATTCTTGGATTGTTTAATTTATTTTTATTATATCTAGGTTTCATTGTAGATTTATTATTATGTTTCATTATTGAAACATTCAATATTTATATATTGAAGATATAAATATTTTTTTTAATTTTTAAGTGATACTTTGTGAATCGACTCAAACAATGTCAATATGGTCCCAGCGCTTGTGCGCTTGGAACTGTTATTTTGCTTAATAAACAAAAAAAAAATGTTGATATTGAATATTTTTATAGCTTATATTTTTTAAGCATTTATTTCAACACAAAATGACATTTATCTATTGTCAGAAATTGCACATATACTTGAATATTTTCTATATAACCGGCATCCACTTTAATTATTTCCATATTTTTTGCTTACATAAATAGGATAATAATTTTTTTAGTAACTTGCTTGATATTGTATATTTATACAGTGTTAATTAGTTACATAGCGTGGCATTACATACCTTATTATATAGCTATTTATAATAAATGTATATGTCATAATAATGTTGCAAGGCTGAATAGTTTTTTTTTGTACATGCTAATCTTAAGATTAACCACTCTAATTAAAAAAAAATGTTTTTGCATCATACAGCTCATTCAAGGTTTATTGACTGAAGAAAAATACCCATTTAGTTTCAGCCAATTAAGTACAAAAGTAATTGCAAATTCTGTATGTTGATTACATGTATTTCGAAAATATTTATTAAAATATTTTCAAAATACTCACCATAGATATGAAAGAAATTGAAGGAGTAATTCTTAACCTTAAATATGATTGCGCTGTGGGTTGGGATAATATATCATCAAAACTGTTGACATTAATAAGAATATTTTTTTCCCACATATACCTTAATTATTTACCATGTCCCTTGCAAATGGAGTTTTCTAATTCTAAAAAAAAATTATAATTCAATCAATTAATAAAAGCGGAGATATAATTTCTGTAAATAATTACAGGTTTATTTCTGGAATATCTTTGCGATCAAAATCTCATAACAAACAAAAGGCTAGCTAATTATGTAAAAAAAAATCTCTCTTATTCAAGATATTGGAAATAAAATAACAGATCAAACGACTGTTGCTGTACACGAATTCAAAAAAGTTTATAGTAAAAAAATTGGTTAACAAAAATAATACCTTGGCTATCTTTTTACGTTTAAAAATCCTTTTACACTCTAGATTCTCCTACCAGTTAAAAAAAACTGACATATATTGGTATTAAGGAAAATCAGATAGAATTATATAAAGACTACCTAAATCACCGTACTCAGTGTATCACAATAAGGTGAAAAGCTTCCCATAGCCTAAGAGTGTGTTCCTCAAGGAAGCATTTTAGGTTCCACCCTTTTTCTCATCTAGATTAGTAGATTCTGTCAATCAAGTTTACAAAATTGTAGAGTTACGTTTTTTAGTTGATGATACGGCCTTAGTGATAAAACTTAGCCTCACGTTTATCTACTAGCACAAAATGGATTGAACATCGTCACAAAATAGCTACAATACAATGTTATGATGCTTGACACTGATAAGACGGAATACATGGCATACAGCACGAGGAACATTAAAAGATTGATTTTTTCCGTTCAATTTAATAGCGTACCCTCTCTATATTTCTCATGGTGTCAGTCACTCATTGGCTTTTGCATCACCATTTGGAGAGTTACTCATAAAACCAACTTTATTGAATTCGCCTGAACAGCAATTGTAAAAGTTAGTAACTCCCTTCCCACTATGAAACTCTACTCAGTGAGTAATGTACAACATCACAAACACACATGCGCGCCCCCTCTTGCGTTTGTACGTATGAGTTCGCACCTGTGTTCTCACCTTTACACACCTATATATGTACTATTATATATATATATATATATATATATATATATATATATATATATAATAGTACATTTTATAAACTTCGATCAGAGGTATTTATGGCAATTTCAGGAACAAGACTTCACAATATTGTACTTTGTTTGAAGTAAATAAATTATTGTTATTGCTATTTTTATATGAAAAATTTCTTCCCTTCTATCTTCTTCTTCATTTGAGGTTATTACCTCCTTATTCCAAGTTCTTTCAGCATTACCATATTTTCTTTAGTCTGATTTCCATATTTTCCTTTATCTGTTCTGTCAATTTAGTTGTTTTTAATGAACATCTTTTATCGATATATTTTTAAATATGACTATCCTGTACCATTAGAAAAATATGCTTCAATGGGCGATATTTTAGTGTTTGGTTTTTTCTAATATCTTCGCTACTTAACTTTTCCACTTTAAGTGTATTTATTTTCATAGCATTTACAAGTCATAATTTTATTATTATTGTAGTCGTAAATAATCATTTTCGACTCCCATTCATTTCAAATTGTCCTTTTCTATGAAAAATTCCTTTGTGTTAATTGAATTTCTTTTTCGTACGGTTGACTGTTTTGTTTAATTTAATTTAGTTGATCCTTTAATTGAACAACATTATTTTTTTAACAAATATAATCATGTACATATACTGTATCAACTTCAGGCGCTGATATTAATTTATCTTTACTATGAATCATTCATTTGATATCTGTATGTTTACATATGATTACAAATGTGCAAACATATGTAAACATACTTTTTTTCTAATCTGCCACTTTGGTGCATTATTTGTATTCAGTAGATGACTTTTATGAATATAAGAATGCTATCCACAAATTTTAAACTAGTTAGTAATTGGTTTTATACATGTAACATTTAATGGGTTCAATTTATATTTAAAAAACGTCTCCTAATGTTTCTATGTTTTACAGGTCGTTTTGTTTCTTTCCTTTTGGTTTTTTCATCATTGAAGTGAACAGTCCCATCTAGCACTGGGCCAGCTTGCTTACTTACCACACTTCTTTCTTGCGAAACGAAATTCTAAGACGTATTTTATATGGCGAGGTACTCCTTAAAAGTTATGTTACTGTAATTTCATTAAAAACTTTTTGTTTAATTAGAATTGAAAAGGAAATTTAATTTAATATTCCATAGACATTTTGAAAACAACCAATGTTAATTTAAGCGTAAGCGAATTGAATCCAAGTAAATCTTTGTTTTATAAGTTTTAAGAATGAGCTGCAACAGCACCAATACTGCCTAGTACTTGAGCGATCGGTTAGTCGTCGTTGTCATTAAGTTGACAAAATATAAGTAGTAAACACGTTTGAAAGAAAACGTCACATCATTTATATCTACGTACACTAATATTTCACTTCCAACACGCACGGCTCCACCATGCCCCACTACATCCCACCATTCAAGCTCCAAAATAAAACCGAAATTTACGGACCGGCTTTCTGGATTTTTAATAAGTGCAAAATTAAAGCGAGCCCCGCTGCCGACTCACTAAAGGCTTATCTACAGCGACAGTGACAGCTTCCCCGCCAGTTTCTCACACGAGACAACGGGGAACGGCCGGGCGGGAGGATCGTGTATATTTGTTGCACGTCAGGAGCGCGCGCCGCTCGCTATTACCTAAATTAGGTCTGAAACTTGTTCCTGCGCAGATAATATCTCTCCGCGGTGAAGCCACAAATGCAATTATAACATTCCTACTGTCCTGAAGTCGGCGCGCGCGGGCGCGGTCGAAATGCGCGATGCATTAAATGTAAGCGGTCTGGCTAATAAGTGGAACGGCGCAGTCGGCGTCGGAAGGATGCGACGAGAGATATTTCCCATTTTCCTACCTTTTAAAAGCTGTTAAATCCGTCATGCATCAGCTTTTGATAATTCGTCTATTTATTAACGCTATGTGATAAAACCATATATATATCCCTTCCTTCCTTATATTGGCGCGGGTGGATTTCCACCCGTGCATTACATTTGTAATGATTTTTTTTAATTTGGAATTCTAACTTACTGGATTTTTTAAACGATTCTCGATCCCGGTCAGTGTCACAATAAATAATATCGAAGTAGATACATCTCGAACGTCAGCTGCCCACAATCAGTCCACTGCTTGTGTTCTTCTAGAACTTTTAAGATTTCATCTTGGCTGTCCACATACCATGTCTTAGAAATCCATTATAACATATTATAGCGTCATGCATGTTATAGGAATAAATAACACGATGAATGAATTTTTTTTCTGTGTTATGATTTTAATTTTGTTTTAATAACTCCTAGCCAAACCGTATGATTCGTGCCATTCATTCAATTGAAAAATTCTATAAAATTGCATTTTATCAGTTTGTTAAATTTGAAATAATCACAAAAAATGCATATTTATCTTATTGTTTCCGTCCACATAAATCGTTTAATTAAAAGATATCAAGCTAGAGTAGCACATTAAAGAGTGTTTTATTTTCTTTAACAATTTAATCAAATGAAAAAAATCAGAAATAAACTAGTCTCACGGTGCTTTCATCAGCAAATCGCCGAATTCTTTTTACTGCATATTTTGCGGAACTAGGCCTTTTCACCAATTTCGTAACGAGATTGGTAACGCGATTCGGCATTTAAAGTGAGACCAAGAAATAATGTCGTTTCCGTCATATCCAGTATCTCGTTCTTACCCATTACGTTTGCGTTGATCAGTTTAGAGGACAAAACGAATTTTATTTTCCTATCAACGAGAAGAAGTTTGTTAATACAGCAAAGGGAACATTTCCATGCCCATCTTTTAAAAGATGTGATAGATCGTTAATATAAACTAGGAACAGAAATGAACCAAGAAATGAACCCATATTGACTGTGGATCCTAAAGACCTATCATTAACATCAACCCTTTTAATTCTACCATTTAAATAAGTCTCTTAGAAGTCCAAGAGATCGATCCATGATACAGTCATGATATTGTAAATTGGTGTTATAATAATACTGCAATACCTAGTGGATTTGAGATAAGCTTTTCAACAATTTTACTGACCGTCGGTAATATTGACATCGATTTAAAGTTTGATATTGGTAATACTAATATTACATATTAAAAGCTTTTAATTAAAGCTTTTAATATGTAATATTAATTATTAATGCTTTAATTATTAAGCTTTAAAGTAAATTTTTTTCGCTTCACGAAGCGAAAAAAATTTACTTTAATTACTTTAACTGTTCTTTTAATGTACAATGAAGACGAAAGATGACGAAAATTTTGTTAATAATAATTGTCTAACGTGTTATAAAATTGACTTCAAGGAAAATTTCCAATGGAAATAAATTTTTTGAAGTGCCTAAATACAATTTAATTTATTCAAATTTTTAAATTAATATTTAATATATTAAAAAAACGATTTTGACGTCGCGCGCTTTACCTTAAAATGCCGCGCAGAGGCCCATTTTCTGCGTTAAATTAAAATTATAAATAATGGAGGTAGAGTTCTTTTCTTTAAGGTTCTTATTTTCAAGTTTCTTAAATATTAATAATTTACGAGATATCTGCGAAAAACGAAAAACCTTTTTTTTCCTTATATTTAATTGTATATAACTTTTGCAATTTTTTATGTGCTAATAAACATTTTCGTCATATTTTTCTAGACATTATTCCGGATATAATGAGCTCGTATTTTTAGGATCACTATCTCTATTTTTCACCATTTTCAACTTGTTATCTGTATAGGTATATGTAAGGGAAAAAAACCCTATGACACAACAAAAACCTGATGTAAGTTATTCCAATAATTATTAAGCTTTTGTCCCGGCTTTATATGCGTGAATTTTGAAAATGTTTGTCTACGTCGATTGTTATTTGATAACTTAGGGAGAATCAAGAGATAAATCGACATTAAGAGAGGATCAGGATTGAAACGGCGCCGTGAACAGAATCAAGAGTGGAACCGACAGTGGATACACAATTGAAATCCAGAGCTGAGCCCGCAGTCTTATTATATAGAACAAATCGATTTAATCTGGCATGATTTTAAACTCGGTATTTCGAAATACAAAATGTATTGCTATTAATAGTTCTGCCTCAACAAGGAAATCACTAAATCGGATACGCGAATTCAAAAACCGTTAGAAATAACAATTTCATAATTATTCTAAAATTACAATCTCAAATAATCCCGTGATTTTTGATATTCAACATTACATACATGTAACATCACAAATCATTAGATGTTCAGAATTCGAGCAAATCTAACCGATTATAGTCAGGTTTTTTATTTAATCAGTTTTTAAAGTAAAGTTTTTCGACAGGGATTTCTGCGTGGCGAGTGAACTGAATAAAAACGTCACGCCGGCTCATTACACCGCTTGGCTATGATATTCCTTCATTTTACGTCAACTTGCCGCATCCAGTGTCTTGTGAATTTTATAATAAGGCGCTTAGCACGGTATTATAGTCTGTGTTATAATCTGTTGATAATTACTGATAATTAGTTGATAGTACTTTAAATTTGGAAAATCCAAAAATGCACGCCTCGTTATTAAAATAATTTTATAACATACCACTTATTATAAATCAAATTAGAAAGTAGTTAGACAAGTAATTTATGACAGATAAGTAACGAAAAAAATCTACGTCCAATAAAATATTTTTTTCTATCCAAATCCAAATCTGTTAAAAAATAATTCATGTATGAAAAATATTTTTAGTCAACTACATATCTACATAAAATAAGTATATGCAAATTTATTGTAGTACAACACATTTTAAGGCTAAAGATTTTATGTTTAACGATTTTTTCATAGCTGCTGTATTTAGGGTACATATAAGTAGTTTAAAATAACATTAAACATATTGTTATATTTTTTTTTCTCTAAAAAAAAGGCCTGATTTGTTAAAATTATTTAACGCCTAAGACATTGCACCTGCTTGTAAGGCGTCTATTTGCTTTCAACGGTGTGTTATATTACCGTAGTTTTTCAATTTTTTATAACTCATTTAATTAAAATGTTTAATGTAGAAAATTGAAGAATTTTTCATCCTTCATATTCAATAGTAGTATTAATAATAATAGTTTCCGGACACAGTAAAAAGAACAGCTCATTTCGTGAAGTGGTTCAAGCGTTATTTTTTTATCATCCGAACTACAGACTCATTGACGTCCAACAAAATATTTTTTAAACAATTTTTTTACTGCATTAATGGTTAGTGAAAGTTTTCAATTTATAGTTTATAGAAATCAATTTATTGTTTGAAGTATATACTGTATAAAAGTGTGTACTTTAAATAATATTAGTTCATGTTACAAAAATACAGATGTTTAAAAATAAGCGCTCTCCGTGTTTTTTTATTTTGTGAGAATGAAGAACAGTCTCCTTGGAGCCGTTCAATACAAAAAACGTCTGTTTGTATATATTGTATTCTTAATTCAAACGGCATTCATGATTAAACCAATTGAGGATTGTTGTTATCTAAGCTGTAAAAGTAAAAATATAAACGAATATGAATTGATGTTTATATTTATGTACCGAAAATAAGTTGGGGCTCAGTGAAAATGAGTAAAATGGAAGTTACGTAAATAATCCATTCTAGCAAATGTCTGTTGTTAATGTTTCGTACTACTAATCGTCACTAATGAACAGGAAACTTAATTAGTGTAGAATTTAGTACAGACTTTTTTATTGCTCCTTTTTACCTTCGCAACTCTCACTTGATTAACAATTCCAGAAAATGCCTCCATAATCCTTCCCATAGGGCTTTTGATTGCGGGGACATCACCGGTCTTAATCATAATTAAATCACCCTTACTAAGGTTCTTATACGGGTATTTATATTTAAGTCTGTTCTGCAGTTGAGTTAAATAGTTCCGAGACCGCATTATCCAGAAGACCTGTTTAATTTTTGTTACCGTATTCCAAAATCTTAATGCACTAATACATTTATCTGATAAGTCTAGCTCGGGGTAACTATGAAAAAGTTTCCATAATATTTATCAGTGGGTTTTAATGCATTCCGTTCAAATTTTAACATGTAAGTAATGATTCACATCAATTTTATCAGATTCGAGCATTTGTTAAAAATATTATCGCTATCAAGTATTATGTTCGTATTATGCACATTGCCTACATTCGTTATATGAATGGTTTTTACTGAATCATCAGTAAGAAGAATGGAATATTTGCACTCATTTGAGAGAAAAATATAGTTTGGATTCGATCCATAGCCTGGACCATGGGACCATAAATAACATGGTTGTTACTTTTGGGACGCTATCCCTCTAGATAAGATATCAGCAGGATTATCAATAGATTTCACATAACACTCCCGAAAGTTTTTCGTGAGCCTTTTTATATCCTTTGCGCTTGTAGTTGTAAACTCTCTTGATATTATCAGAATTTAATCAATGTAATACTTTTTGAGAATCTTTATGAAAAATCACCTTAAGAGGGATTCGAAATTGTATAGTATTATATAACCAGCACGTCAGTTCTGCTATTAACTGTTGACTATTGAGTTCTAAATACAAAATGTTCAATGATTTATTAATAGGGATGAATCGAAATTTAGCGCATAATAAATTAACCTAAACACTGGCATTTTTATAAATGCTCCGTAGATAGACGCAAGCCTCCACAGCCTTAATAGACGAGTCTGTTAAACCCACGAATTCGATTTATTCCATTTCAACGTTTGTCACACATCTCACAGGAATTATTGTACTGATTTAGTGTAAGCTCTCGATAAAACTTTTCTATGTAAAGAGGTGGCCATGAGGCAATATCGAGTCTTTCAGAAGTTTTTACATGCTTCAGTGCCATAATTTTTGCATAAACAGCTTTGCCTTCCCTACTATAAACCCAATGAGACCACGAAAATAGAATACTTTTTAAGTGTAGTTCAAGAAATTTCTCTTAATATTCAATTCCTATATATTAACCAAAACGTACGTGAATACTAAGTATGTCATATTTCAAAACGCGTTTAAATTTTTAAATTTCTATTTGAAATATTTTTTATTTACGGGTACATCGTTCAGCGCTTTATTAAAATTTGAGCGCCATTTATGCAGTTTAAAGCTTCGCAAATTAAATAATTCTACTAGTTCCCTTTTCTGGTCATAGGTTCTATCGGTTTTCTGTCCATTAAAACGGGTGAATCTAGACATTCAATAAATTTTGAAGTTTTATTCCAAAGTAAGGAAAAAATGCAACACAAGCCGTGAAAAATTTGTTACGTTTATGTACCTAATGTAGTGTCGATAAGACATTAGATGACATTAGACATTTTTATGACATTAGAAGCAGTAGTAAGGGCATTATTTGTTATGAACTTTTACTGCCGTGTAAAACCATCGATTCAGATTTCTACTACCAACCGTTAATGAGACTCAAGCAAGTAGTAGAGAAAAAACGGCCTGATTGATCAACAGATAGGGTGTAGTATGAGATCATACACATCTTTATCCTGTCAGAAAATATTGAGATAGTTTGGTTGGGAAGTGTAAATGCATTCACCGTATAACTCGACTTTGCACCCTCAGATTTTCACCTCTTTCGATCTCTTCAAAATTCATCAATATCAACATCAAGAGAGTATGTATGTCAAAAATACTTGTCACAGTTTTTTAATGAGAAGTCCCAAAGTTTCTAGAACAATGGGATGAGGTCACTACTTACAAAATGACAATAAGTTGTTCAACAAAATGGCATATACATAATACAATTGGGTGTAAATAAAATATAATGAAAAGTTATCTTGAATTTTGTATATAAAATACAAAATTTTCCTCGGCCTTAATATAAAAAGATTTTTTTAACTTGATGCAATTGGCACGTTTTTCTATTGGGGTTGTTTTAAATTCTGGACATATGTATATTGCATGATTAGTCTTATCACAAAATAGACATAGAATTTGTTTTTTTAAAATTTCGTGCTGCAGCATTGGTAACTTTGTACAGTATGGATTTAGTAACTATAATTGGATTCGAAACTTTTTGTTGAGAATTGTCCTCAAAGCCATTGCTCTTTTTTTAAGGAATTTTGAAAATTCAGCCAACTTTAGCATTGTATCTGGGTCTACTCTATCGAAATGATAAGGCCGGTTTGTATATGAATCTAGCTTTCTAGACAGGATTGAGATTAGTAACATATTGCAGCTATCTGTGGGTTGTTCTAAATTTTTTAGCAAATGGATCTGCTGCTGTGAAGTGTCTCAGGATATGATTTGTATGTTAAAGTCAAGTTAATAATCAGGACTAGAACTTCATAAGTTAAATATTTTTATAGGCAATATAATTTTCGTAAGTCAGATAAAGTTCCTTTCGCATCAATAATAGACAAAAATATCTATAAAAGGTTTTTGCTGAGAAAGATCTCATACAGAATAAATAGTGTTTTCAATGTTTGGTAATTTCATATGTGATTGATATTTTCTGAAACTTGTGTTTATACATCTTTTCATTTATGTGTTCTTGTATAGCTTTATTTATTGAAGCTAATACCTATCTTTATTATATCTACGTTTTCTTTATCGTTCTCATCGACTTCTAATATTTTTATCTATATTTCCTTATAATCATTGAAATAGGACATAAGCTCGTCTCGTCTTCCCTCAATTAGTTCCACAGTGGCAAAGGTTATTGCTGGTTATTAGTAAAATTTTGAATTCGAATGGTGGAAGTCTTTGTTTAGGCACGCTTTTGAAACAATTCTCTAAACATATTGTTTATAGAACAGGCATAGTGTCACCGCACTTCCTTGCCTTCTTGGATTTTGATATAGAGATAACTTTTTATGACATCAAAGATCATCGGAACACGATGAATATGCCCCTAAACAATTACGCGGCCATGTCATACTGCTAGCTCTTCTTTTCACTTATAGAGTGAAATTATTATAATTAATTATTCGATATATATATATATATATATATATATATATATATATATATATATATATATATATATATTGGTAGTCTTATATATGTATATACATATATAAAACTAATTACATAAATTTCTTCAAATAAAAAAAACTTCAAGTAAATAACACATTAAAATGAAAATACTATAAGTAAATAACGCATTTTACACAATATACAGAGAAATAAAATAAAATGAAACTGAATGTAAGCAGTATAATTTTATACTTAAGCATTTAAAATATAACTAGTTATCGTTCAATATATGATTTTCTATATTTAAGCCGTACGTGTTTTCGCAATACATTTATTACGTGACTCTATTATAATGTTTAATTTTTGTGTACCAGAAACACCTTTGGGAATAGGAGTTCAATTCGTAATGGAACCAGGAATTTGATCTGATCTCCTTGCAGATGTAGCCCAGCTTGGGAACCCACGTAACCCTCGACGAAGAGTTGTGATACATATTAAACCTGATCATTTACCTTCGGTACATTTAAATATGACATCACCAAGATAGATCAAATGCAAAAGGGGAAATTTAATATCTCGGTTAATGAATTTTATTTCAAATTTAGGGACAGCTTCCAGGAGTCAGTGCTCATTCAGGCGAATGAACTGCCATCCTGAAAGATAACTATTTATTAAGGAATCTGCACATACGAAAGACAATAATAAAATGCTAACTATGTTAACAAATTTGTATTTCTTTCCTGGTAGCCACCGTCCGTGACTACTTCGCTGAATTGCAGAATGATCCTTAACTTAGCGCTCGCTCGTTTTGATTGACCCGCATTTACGCCAAAGTCAGAGGGCGGGGTGAGGCTCGGGGCAATCACCGTTTCCAAAACCCGACCTCGTCTGTTGTGGTTCAAATATCTACTCCCCTTTTCCGTGTCCCAAAATCGACTGTTTTCCCCACGCGCCCGGCTCAGTGTCGGCGTATTCTACCGTATTGTTTTCCCTTCAATTGTTTTTATGCGGACAAATGCAGCTTTCTCCTTCTTTTACCTAGAGATACTGACGCAAAAGTGCGCACATTGGCAATTGTAACATTCATGTAAAGACACATATACACGAATTTAAATTAAAACTTACAAAATAATACAAAACAATAGTAACCCAATTCACGCCATGAATTAAAATAATACTTTTTACTAAAAGAAGTAAAAACAAATCACCTAACAATGAATATTAATTAATCAATCAAATAAATCAATCACTACACCTAAATAATCAAATAATGCGATAACTTCTCACCTAATTAATTACAAATAAATCTATCATCACCTCATTCTTAACCAATTAAATCGTCGATACTTCACCTAATCATATAAATTAAAGTACACAAACATCAAACCTAATTCAATTCATAAAGTCAATCACAATCATATCCAATAATGTAACTCATGCTATTAACCATAAATTGTCCCCATATCAAGATCTGAATAACATAATAACACGTGTAGTGAAATTTATATAAACTTATAATAAAATCTCAAATTTAATATTTTCGGACAGCCAAATCATGGCCGATTTCTTAGAAGCGTACTTTGTACGTCCCCTTTCTTTTTTTTTTTTTACGAATGGTTAAGCGTGTCTTTAATCAACGACACGTGTTTATGACAATATATATATAAACCGAAAATTGTCTTTCTTACAATGATTTTTTTATTAATTTGCCCTTTTTTGTATACTTATTGAAAACGCGTAAGTTGAACAAAAGACATCCGAAACAATAGACTGTTTTTTTATTATTATATTCAACGGCACAAGCTCATCTAAAGAAATGACTTTCTAGGAACTCGATATATATTTTAGTATTTTTATTTTTTTGTAGACCTAAGAATCCGATTCAACGTGTAAGAGTACATATTTATTTTCATTGAAATAATGAAACTCATGACTTTTTAAAATTGGTAGCAAGCGTCATTTTTCGGAAAATAATATTAGACGAAGATTTTAATTTGTACTTTGTAGCTATTGTAGTGTACAACGAAAAGTCCTTGATTGTCATATTATATATTAAACTTTAAAGATACGCAAAAAATAAGCAATTTTCAATAGAAACTTATTGCATCCTAGTATAACATAAAGCGTCAATATATTACTAATTGTACACCTACATAATGTGAAGCGGTTGAATTGTGCTCTCGACTTGTTAAGGTCAAACAATTTTCTTATCTTAAATTTCCTCTTTTATATTTATAGGATAATATCATCAAAAATACTATGATTACCACGTTAGCACTTGCAAAAAACATTTATTCTGTTAAAAAAAATGTTTAAAAACCGACAGATGTCTAGATTTCTGCGTCAATGAGTCCTGTATGTAATAATGATATATTATAAAACTTCACGCTTTAGGACCTTAGATTTAGAATCACGGCGGATAGTTCCGCATTTAGATATTCCATATAATTAATCTAATCTACGTGGTTTATTTGTAAAAATTATATTTGTAAGATTCATTACGAGGCAAGGTTATTAGTCTCCCAAATGCATCGAAGTATTGTAATACCGGTTGGCAAGAGCAGTTTCGGTTTTTACTTGTTTCTCTTTATGAGTTAGCAATAGGATTTATTTCTCATAAAAAATGACATAGGCTTTATGAGCATTGCACTTTTGGATTTTCCAAACATTTTCTATCGCAATCAAAAGATCGACCACCTTCGAGCGCACAAACAGACACGTATCATCGGTACGGCGGCGAGGCGTATTATAATGAGCCGCGGTAAACTATTTAATTGAATTTCAAATTAGCCTTTGATCCGCTTTCATCGGAATCGGGCGCCGAGCGTACACGCGCGCTTGAAATCCGATCGCATCGCCTGTTATAGGTAATTCGCCGTTTGTAGTCACTCTCGTGGCCCTTTGCGAGATTAATAAGCCCACGTTAATTTATTCGCTTTGACAACCTTTAATTTGGTCCGCGGCGTTGCGTCGCCGCAACTGTACCTGTAACATATGGCTTTATACGCATGCGCATTAGAAAAAAAAAACGACCGAGGTGTAGTGTCGGTGACTGGTGCGTACGCGTTCGACGTTGCGCGCACTTTTTTATACATTTCCCTTTTATGGTTCCCTTTTATGGTAATAGTCCAGTAAGTTAATCCATATTATGTTTCTTTGTGTAAGAAATTTGTCGAAGTATGTACAATCTTTTATTCAAAATTTCTTGTAAGATATGGAAAACTTTTTTCGTATAATGATTTTTTTTAATAATGTTAGGGGTTATCCACCGATGTCAAAGTCGGTATTGCTCACGTAAGTGTTTTTATGACAATATATACAATGTACTCAAATAAAATGACTGCTCAGTGGTATAACTCATACTAATTATCAGACATTGCTATGAAAAATGAAACCATTACTGTGACCATTATTTATAATATCATATAAATGCAACGAAAAACTAGTTGACAGGGTAATTTTGCTACTTGTTGTCTTAATATATTTCTTGTTTAGAAAACTATGTTCTTATACCTACTTAGAATTTTAATTAGGAGTTTTTTAATCTTGTTGTATGTCTGTTAAATGGTTATTCTGTTTTACGTTTTTTTTTTTATTTCGATTGTATCCTTAGAAAAATGTTTCCCGGTATTTCACAACTATTACATAAATTGAAATATTTAATGGAATCGAGAATTTTTTCTTAATTAAGTAGGAAATTTAAAATACGATAGTTGTAATCATAAATGAATGTGGTTTGCAAATTTTTATCTGTTTGTTGATCATTTTTTAGTTTCTATGCTCTATAAATTGTGTTATATAAATAAATATTATAGGAAAAACTGAATAAAATAGTTCTTGAATAATATAAGAACTGTTTCGATTCTACACACAATGGTGGAGTTATAAGTTTATAATATTTAGTTATTAATCTATAATTTTATCACACTATATATTTTAAAGTGGTAGAGCCATCGTGTAACTTGGATGCAACATGAAAATAAGGTAGCTGTACTGGTGAGACACTACACTATCCCAGAAAACAGACGAGAAGAAACAGCTTCCGTTGTTACGTTTCGTTCGGCGAATAAGAGTTTCGGTGGCCCACTCTATCTTCCACCGCCCCGAGGACGACAATGTAGTGGGAACAACTCTGGGGTTGCGCATGACCATGGACAGCGATGGCAACTAACTTTTCGGTGATTCGCAAGCTTGTTCACCACTCGAAAATGATATCAAAAACAACGTTCAGACCAATATGATTTTTTTCCTGAGATCAGTGTTTATCTTTCTTTCTTCTTCTTGTCAGCCAATGGATATCCACTACTGTAGATGAGTTTTTCTCTCTAGAGCTTTATGACGTAGAATCTTGGTCCACCTGTAACTAACGATGGGTCACGGCCTTTACCAGGTCATCGCTAGGGCGATGCGCCATCCATAATTTATAGTTAAGTATTTATAGTAAGTTTTCCACAAAAAATAATATGGCACTACCAAATTACTGTGATAGAATCATATTGTGGCCAACTTGGTTGTAGAACAAAAATTCGGGTTTTTGTTTTGCAGGGATCATCAGCACTTCACTTTTGTTGGTTTCGGCTCATCTTAGAACACCGGTACCTTTGACTGTTGTTTAGTTTCGGGGTCATAGGCATAGATCCAAGATTAATCACCTGTGTAGACATTATGAACAACTTCCGATGTTCTTTGATTGTATTTTTTAACATTTTTTGCACCAATCGACCGAGTCTGTTTTTGATCAATGCTCAAGTCGTGCGGAATTCAATACGATTTTTTTTACAGCCATATTTTCGTGTAATATCTTATTTATGCTTGTCATACTTATGCCCAGGGACGTACGTCTTTATCTCGCGATATGTAACATGACGATCTTACATTATTAGTTCCCGCACAACATCGATATTTTCTGGTACAACAACCGATTTAGGACAATCCGCATCTTGTTGTTTGCGCGCAAACAAGCATCTAGCGAAGTCAGACGATCGATGTGAAAGATGAAGGAATTCATTTTATTTTTACGTAGGTAAAAATGTGAAAGTTTGTTATTCGGCCACACTATCTAACATAAAAAATAGAGCAAAATATACTAAGTCAGTCAGTTGTGAATAAGAACAAAAAATGCCAAAGTGACTGCTCGTTATAAAAGCGAAGTGAAAAGACTAAAATTCAAGTCAATTTAAGGCACTCGCCAGTTATGATTATTAAGAAATATTTTATTTAGTTAGAAATCAAACATCTTATATTTTATTATTATACCAATCTAAAAGTAGCATAAATTGAAGTTTTGGAGAGAGAAATAAAGACAACACAAAACTGATATGGTAGGATAAATTTGGAAGAGAGCTTGCCTAAACTTTTAATGATTTTACGAAGGATTGATAATTTTTGTAATGAGCACAATGATACTTGAGTGGCCTGTGTCCCTTAGGGAATTTAGAATTCTCTTTTGAACGATGACATCTTTAATATGTACATGGGCGACATCGCTTTCGGTGTTAGCGCGAAACAGGGTAAATGCATAGTTTTAAATTTTAAAGCATCAATCATAAAGACTACTTGAGTATCAGCACGCTAAAGTCGAGAACGGCCAGGCATGATTTAATTAAAGCTAATGTCACCGCGAGACTTCTCGAGCGAGCGCCCGCGCCGGCAATTATAATTAAAGAGCAGAATAACCCGAAAAGCTATAACGAAGCCCACATTTAATTAGTGGTATCGCCAGCGAGCTCGCCGGCCCTCATCCATAATCCGCCAATAAATTAGAAACGGCCCTTTGGACCAGCATTATTTGCCTACAAGTAAAGGGCCCGATTATTATTCCGGTTCGGTATACTGCGACGGTGCCCAGAGTTAATCAGATTTCAGCGCTCTGTGGCATCTCCTCCGACGTTGAATTCTGGGCATTCGATCTATTTGAAATACCCTAAACAGTATACATAGTCCAAATTTTGTTCGACATTTCGCTCTTGTGGAAACAAAATAAATGAATAATACTGAAACTGACTCCATTTCAATTTCGGTTTAGTTCCAGTTTTGATTCCAATTTCCGGAGAGATTGATTTATATTTGGAAAAAAATATATTTTTGTTTAAGTTTATCCCTAAATTTTTAACCGACTTCAAAAGAGAAGGAGGTTATCAATACGACCGTATTATTTTAATGCTGTTATCATAGAACTCCATCATTTATAAACCTATTTCGATATCGTTTTAATAGATTGTACTTCGAAAGTGGTTCAAATTTTGTCAAAACTGAGATCTTATGATGAAATCTATAAGAAATTGACGGAACTTTTAACATTATGGGCACAGGAAGTTAGGTATTTTCTGTAGGGACTCATGCATTTTGTTATTAGTTGAATTCAGTAAAGTGAAACCGATGGTGAAGACCACGGAAGGCCACTGAAACTCTTCAACGATAAGTGTTTCACGGATTGCGATGAGATTTTGTTGAAGTATCTTATGCTCATCAAAATCACATTGAGAAAGTAGAAATAATGATGTAGTATGAACTAAGCTCTGATGATCGGATCCATGATAAAGTAATGGGATTCTTGCAATATTATTATTACATTACTTTTTAATTTTATATAGTAACTACATGCAATTGATTTATACAGCGGCATTTTATAGAATTAAGTTATGCTTATCGAAATATATGCAATGAAGTACAATTGATAGTAAAATGCCAGGAGAACTCCTCAGTAGTATATATATATATACATGTATATATGTGTGTGTGTGTGTGTGTGTGTATTGTAGATATATGTGTTAATAAAGATATTTTCTACCGGATTCAGTTCAGTACTTCGTTAGTTACATAGTAAAATAGCTTTACTGCTACTAGGTTTTCTCATTTTCTGCTGTGTTGGGGGAAAAATTCTGAAAACTTTAAGGTATTGGAAACCGACCTACTTAATCCAAGGCCTGGCGAAAGTTGAGCCCAAGGTCGATTTCACTCTAAATAAAAAAGTAGGTATCCTGGATTGGCTAAAAGTGCCACCGGAAAAGTGAGGGTTGGAACCGGTTTTCTACTTTTTCCGTAGAAAATTAAAGGCGACGACCTAACCAATTACAATTATCTTAAGCCAGAAGTAAAAGCTAGATGAATCCTTTCAGTCACTTAAAAATGTTAAATAAAATGAACTACAAAAAGAGCTTATTATTTTAATTGGTTTTTATAGGCGGCGTTTTAATTAATTTTTTTGTAAAGCAATTTCTTTTAACATAGAGCTAGAGGTAAATAGTGAAGCATATAATGGGATTATTTCCTTCAATTTTTTGATAGAAGTACCGATTATGTTACCGCGTCCCAGCCATTTAGTGATTCCAGTTATAATCCTCGACGTATCGGTGAAGATGTATTAATTTCACGAATAATCGCGATTCTTAAGAGACCATTGCAATTGAAACACACTCGTAAATCATGACATGAAATAATAAGGATACAGATAACCGAAGGTTTTTTTTATTAAAATCGGAAATTCGTCGAAGCCACGTGTTTGTTATATTTATTCGTTATTCAGGCTTAACTAACTAAATATCTATTTAGAGGTCGCCTGGTAAGCCTTAAAACCAGACATTTCATAGGAATATTGAATGAAGTTCAGATAAATACGTATAGAATGTTTCTGATTCGGGTGTTTTACAATTTCATCAATATTACATTACGAGCGACGGCGCGGTCGAGAAATCTGCAACCTGTACCTAAACAAGTCGAATCATAGAAACTCGTAAACTGAAGAGGTGAGGCCCGACCGAATGCGCGCCCGGCGGGATTAGCGCGGGGCGGGGGCGGAAGGGGGGTGCAAAAAAAAAAAAGAAGGGCCGCCCAGAGCGAAATAAGACGTAATCCGTGAAACGTGACCTAAATTCCACCTTAAACAACCAGGATTTGATATCCCCTCGAAAACAATTTGATTTAAATTTCCGCGCTTCTTACCGCCGCCGTTGGAGACGGGCGCCGGTCTAATTCGGAATGCGCGCGCAGGGGCGCCACCGATTTTACTAATTTTTTCCTGTTTGCCAAATTTCTGCAGTTCGATACGACGAAATGTATCTGTCCGTGATGTCTGCTTGTCAGTCATTTTAAACGTTCGTCAATGAATTTGGATATTCGTAAGTTTGTCCGTGATTAGGTGTTCGTTATTTTGAACATGTTATAGAATAATTTGGATAATAGGATGATAAAAAAGTTGGATGATTTTAGAAAAATTGCAACGTTTTGTTAATTATTCTTGGAGTTCTTCAGGCAAACTGCAATACAACATCATTAATTAGCATACATAATTATTGGAGTAAATATAAATTGGTTATATCATCCACTTTCCAAATTAACATCCCCGTGAAAGATATAAAATATACAAAACTAAAAAATGCTATTATTATGACTCTTAAAAAATATTTACAAGTACATATTTAACTATTATTTACAAAATGCAACTAATATATCATTTCTAGTCAAGCCCATTTTTCGCATCTTGTGACTAATATAGAATAAGTAGACGTTATCTAAGTCACGGACGGATGGTTAGAACATTTTATTCAATAAAACACTTTTTGAACCCATCATTCTACTCGTCCACGTATGTGTCAAAATTTCAATTATAATGACGGACATACAACGTACTTAAATATTTCACAAAGATGTTAAAAGCAAAAGTAAATGTAACAAGCAATTTTTACTTACGACAACAGCTGTACGCACAATCAATATTGATGTTTTCGTCCCCTGATGCAACCAAAAATAATGTAATTAATGAAATGTAGTAAAATTTGAAAATTTAACATCTAATTTTTTAATTGTCCAAATATTCAAGAATTTATGACTTTTAAAAAATCAGTTATAAACATGTTTGGTCGTACTCATTACATAAAAAAAAAAACAAAAAAAAAATGTAATCAACAATAGTTATCATCCAAAATATATATCATATAATCATCCAGATAGCATTTTATATCAGAATAAACTTCATCTTTGATTTCGAACGATCCAAATAGAGAACTAGGTGAATACACACAGAAAAAATCTTTAAACGGTTGACCCAATAGGACACCTTAAAACTTTCCGCTATGATATTTATCGATGTGTTTTTGAGCTTTTTGAGTTATAAATATTTTCTATGAGTTTTTAAAGTCAAACATTCGAGGGTCAACCGTTGACCCTTCAGGTCATCCCTGAAACTTCTACTGGCGAGCTGAAAGGGTTAAAAATAAAGGAGAGGTAAATTAACGAGATCGTGATACTCAAAAGATCAATTATATTGCTTTTATAAGTTCTCCGAGCTCAAAAACGTCAAATACGTTTTGAGCTCTTACAATTCAAAAATCTATTTTTATGAAAACCAGTTTTTCCTTTTTTTAGTTTTTTAATTACAATTTCTTTTGAACACATTATATTTATGCAATGTAGTTTTTTAATAAGAAATAGATGACCAAGCACCAGAAATTAATCTATCAAGAATTTTGTTGCTTTGAAAAAAAATCTTGTATTCGAATTTCCCGACATTGTTTTTTAAGTAAAAGCGGTAGTTAGATATTGGAATTTTCGTTAGACTATTTAAAAAAATATTCTAAAACATTTTTTGAATTTTTTTATAACAAACAAACATATACACATAAAAATATATACAAACATCCAGACATTATTCGAAAAATGGTCAAAATAGATTTATAAGAACCTAAAACTTCAGGATTTAATGAAAACTTTAGTTTTAAAACTTAGGCTGAAAAAAATATCTTCTCAGATCATAAAAAAATTTCATATTTCGTAGCGAGAATTTAAAAACCGCTATTTCTTAATATTTCAACAATTTTATACTTAAATTTTAGATGAGACGAGTATCAAATATTAGTCCATCAAGAACTGCAGACGTCATTTAGCGAAAATACTTTGCTTTTGAATATTTCATCAACGATTATCTCTCAAAAGAACCGACCGATTTTGTTGCAGTTATTTTTTAAGGAGAATAACTTGATATATTTTGGAATGTATCGGTAGAGCGATTGATAAAGCAGTGTAAAAAAGAGGTATTTGTGAAAATTTTATTTTTGAAATTCCTCAAAATCTACCAGGCAAAATTAGTCCAAGATTTTAAGAATTCTACAGTTGAGTAGACTCCTTTGAATATCGCAAACTATGTTTTTATAGTACACGCACACACATAGGTACACATACACACACACACACGTATAGGCACGCACACACATGCAGGCACACACACGCACACACAAACACATACACACATTCACGCACCCAAACCCACAAACACATACACACATTCGCGCACACACAAAACACACACTCATACCCAACAACACAAACGCACATGCGCGCACGCACGCATTCATGCAACATGCACACTCAAACTCGAGCATACATACAAACATCACTTGGAAAATGGTCGAAATAGATTCATAGGATCCTAAAACTTCAATATCGGATAAAAACTCGGATTTCGGCAAACGGGATGAAAACAGTGACTTTACATTTTTATAAAAATTTTTCAATTTCATATCGGGAACTTGAAAAAATAATGTATTGATGGAAACTATGTAAAACTGCATTCACGGAAATATTGTCGATGAATGGTTTATTCTACTTTCTTTAGATTCACAACATAATTAACAATAATAATATTTAATCATAATAATGTTGGAAGTGGAGTGGGTATAAATCTCTCTTTGTGGCGAATCTGGTAGTGGATGCGGCTTCTAATACAAGAGCAACTTATTTTATTTGATATCCTTTTATTTTGTTTACGATAACATAAACGGAATAAGTTGTATTTATCGTGTTGATAACAATATGATGAACTGCTTTAGGTATGTCTGCTGCTGAAGTTAAATAAACAATATGAATATATACATTCGTTAGTGGAAACACCTCTAAGACAATCATGCTTATAGCAGTTAACTTAATTAGCAGAATTCGCAAGTTTACAATTAAATTAGTCGGTGTTTCATTATTTACAATTACTTCGGTAACTACCGAAATCTGCAGGATTTAATGAAATCTCTTTAGTATATATTTTAAGCGTACGGCGTAACTTTATTCGAAAGTTAAAAACTAATTAACGGTAAAATTTATGTGGAATTTTCGGCACTTATTAATAGTTAATTTTTACAAACTTAATTTAATTAGACTTCATGTTTCACTAAAAGGCTTGGAGATTCCTATAAATTATCTTTAATATATTACAACTACTATAAAGTGTTACAGGAGAAGTAGTAAATTTATATCAATTTTTTTAAAATAATTATTTGCTATCAAAACATTTTTTTAAAGTTGGATATGAACTAAAGGTTTAATGGTACACATATGAAGAATATTAAGATAATTAAATTTTCAGCGATTGCTAAAAAATTTCGGCTGTGAAATCTTAAAGCAAATGCTTTCCAGTCATCCAAATAAATGCTTTTGAAAAATCTTCAACATATATCACATTCACATACTGCGCTAGAGTATAATAAGTACCGAAGAAAACATGTATAAGTCATTCCCATGCTTCGCGTTTATGCGCATTGTGAAAAATCTTTGATTCCTTTGAAATATTTGTAAGTTAAAATCATTGTTTGTTTAATTTCAGATAAAATTCACGAAAACAATCCATCTGCAGAGACGGTAAGATGTTATAATTATGAAAGTTTGTATTAGGAGACATTTTTAATATTTATCGAAAGAAAAATGGAGTAAGTATCAATAAGGAATGTTTCACTCCCTTTCGATTTCCTGATAACATAGCCGTAATGATACAATCCTTGACTGGCCCCAATGCCATGTTCACGGATCTTAATGAAGTTTTTTAAGAATATTGCCATAAAACAAACGTATATAATGTAGTACTAGGCAGGTTTATAAGCAGTTTCGATAATAATGAAACGACAAGCATTAAGTATTAATGACTCGGTGTCTAAAGACGAAAATCTTTGAATAGTGCGTGATGCTGGCGATGAACATACGAATGTCAAGCATCAGACATGATCCACTATTGCTGTACTCATAAAAAAAAACTTAGATTTACTCAAATTAAAGATTTCTCTGTGAATTAGTATCTGAATAGTGAAAATGCATCCCGGAACCGGAGCAGTTTTGGAAGAGCCGATAGTTCACAAAATTAGAAACTCAACCTGTTGAACAGGCCATATAGTTCGACAACGGTTGGGAAGGAAAATGTTCTCGAGTGGACCTTCAACAGGTGAACTAAGAACCTGATAATTGTTGCAGGCCATCGTTGGTTATACGTGGTCCAGATCAGTGAAATGTAGGCGAGGAGTTCTATAAGAAATATTGGATGTCTAATGGTTTAGGCTTTAAAGATTTAAATGTGAAATAAAAGCAGCCTGTACAACAGCTAGCTGGATGCATGTACAGGATGCCTTAAAGCAATTACGTATAACTATTACGATTTATTGTTTACATTCCGTAGTATCCTTCGATCATTTTTTGATTTTGTTACGAGCCAAAAGGAATTCTGTATAGCATTACGACTGGCAGTATAGAGAATTGTAATTCTCTCACATATATATACTGCTGATGTCCGTTACAACAAAAGTTTCTGTCAATGTTTTAATTTACGTTTTTTATTAGGTTATATTTCCTTGGCGCCTGTTTCTTCGGAAAACTCCATTTATACTACAAAAGAAACCTAGTAGAAAGACAGAAAGACGAACAGTTCAGCAAAATGTAAGGCATAACCTAACCTACCCTCAACACAAATGTGTGGTACAGTGGGTATTATTAAAGACTAAAATTAAATTATTCCTAAACAGTTAGCAGGTTGCTTTTTCTCTGTAGATATTTTCGCCTAGAGAACCGTACTTTAGAAGAATGAACTGCATTCGACAGAAGAATAACAATTTTGTAATGCTCCATACGTTTCCTGAAAAGACAATTTTTTTTTCGATGACGTCTTATGATCGATTCATTTGTAATACTTGGTTATTTCGTGTACAACCCAAGCTCATCATAAAACCGCAAAAGTATTGTCCAGGCAAACTGCACAAATACGGCCACTTCGAACAACCGGTGTACCATTAGGCATCAGAAACAGATTTATCTATGTGTCATATTCGGTTATGGGCTCCATATTGTTCTACCTTCTATGGCATAACCACAACAATAGAAATGCTCCGATTTTCCGCCTCGTCACTCTGATATTGCTGTTTGATGAGGAGACTGAGTCACAAGCGAATCATGTATAAGGAAAGTTAAAGGGTCGCGCAACCGCAAAAATGTAGGTCGAACTGTGAGTTTTGTGAATACCGAAGCACTTTAAATAATTACTCGCTGGATGTGTTCCTGTAATTAATATTCCAGTTTGTTGTCTATATAAAAGAGTGTTTTTTCTATGATACAAGTTATGTAACGACTAGATGAATTTTTCACTTTTAAAAATCAAAATCGATGAGGATCCTTCCGTATTTGTGGTTAAATATAAAATTTATTTTCAAAATATCTCATACATGAAGCAAGATTTTATACACTTATGAAATATAAATAATACAGGCCTACACAAATTTTAGGGGTGAGTTTCGAATGACGAATTTTGATTTGTTTTTCATAACTGATGAGGGAAATATATTTTATTTGGTTAAAATTTGCTGTTGTATAAATCGGAGAGACATTTTTAATTTTAAGACAAATTCCATATTTTCACAATTTTGTTGCGAACTTTAGTTTTGCAATTAAGTCACATTTATTTTAAGCTTAGTCTTAATAATAGACTATAAAAAAAATGAAAACCAGGGTCAAAGATAATTTTTTTCGCACGAACGTATCATTAAGCATAGAAATCCTTTTCAAAACGAAGGTCGTTTTCAATGTTGAACAAAAAAAAAAAGTGCGTGCGTACAAAGTACACATGTCAAAAGTGAAACTTTTTTGGAAAACTAATTTTTAAGTCTTGTTTCAAATCTAAAACTTTAGATTTCCGAGTCTTAGAGGACGAGAAAAGGGAAGATATGTTCAGGAAGATATGTCTCAAGTCTGTGCCATTCTTCGTCGAAGAGTTCCACCGTGCGCGGAAACCAGCACTGCAGCAATGTTTTACCGTCTACGAGGACGCGATCCGACGTCAGGACAGTAATTATGCATTAGCATTATCTTTGCCGTTAAAATATAATAGGTCAGGTAAAATGTAATAGGTTAAAATATTGTACAAAGTTATCTTATGTTTCACATTTCCTTAAGCCCTTATTATATATCAATACAAAAAAAAAAAACGCTGCACATCTTCGTGACGCTAATATTATTATTATTGCGTTTCATCCGTAAAAATTTTACCCTCATGCGCCTAAAGAAGTTTCACTTAAAAATTAACTGTACTTGTTGGACGGTTATTGCAAACAATTCTGAGCTGAAGACTATTAGATTTCATTTAAAATTAAATTGATCTCCGAGGCCTTATTCGTCAAAACGTATCATACTTCCAGTGGGATTTAAATTTAGTTTTAGGCGATACAGTGAATTGAGATCACGAGCTGTATCGGAATCGATGTCGCGAGCAGGATTGGGATCTAAATTTGAATCGGGATGATGAGTGGAAATGAGAGCGAGTGAAATATCGATATCGACAGAGGGACGGGATTAAAAATCTGGATCAAAACTGGGATTGGCATTGGGCGCAAGGCCGAGAAGAGAAGCAGACATGGAAATTAGCTTGGTAATTTAATATACGACTGAGATAAAGGTTATGATTGAAAGAAAGGTCGTTTGACATAAAATGGGAGTAATTCATTATATATTCACACGGGTAGACATCTAGTCGAAAGCTAGTATCACAATAATGTATTAATGGCTTTTTTTTTTGCGAAAGTTTATTTTGTTTCAAATTAATCATTAAGATGGTCGACAAACACTGCTGTAGAAATGAATAATTTTATAATACAATTTGTCGATTGTGCTTACGTCAACCTACGTACGGTCAATAAATCATTACGTCATAGAATAATTAAAATATAAGTGAAGAAAGAAATTATTTTATCTTACCGAAATTCTTTGTTTTTGACTTGAAAATAGTAAAGAAATAAAATAATATTTATTTCAGACGTATGCTTAACAAATGCGAGTCAAAGACCTGGTTAGATTTATACACCAGCAACGCACATGAGTGTCAAGGGCGCGTAGACGTATATTCTTTAATAGAAATCGGTCTATTTTATTTTCCAGTTTTTTATTTACCGTTTTCGTCGGTTTGAGAACTTTTAAGCTTGGGAGGCTGGACGTGCGTCCGCAATACGTCACACGAGGACACACCGACAAAAGGCGAACGGGACGTCATACGCGAAGCCGCCGCTGATATTTTTCCACGGGGAGCGGGCGGCCGCGAGCCGGAGCGCGGGAAAACGCTAATCGGGTTAATTCTAAAGAGCGGCTCGTTTACATTAACCGCTTTGTGTTAAGCAAATGGGCGCCGCTCTGCGCTCGCCCGCTTAACGTTTTAAAAGTTACCCTCTATCTCTTGTTCTATTTGTTTCGTTTTTTTTTTATAGGTTAGGTACAGTCGTCCGAGTAATTTTTCTGATATCGAGACGGTTTCTTGGCTTGGCAAAAAAATTTGGAATGTTATATATGTGGCGAATAATTTTATCAGTTAGTATTTCAAACTTTCGATAAGTAAAGACTTGAGTTTTCACAGCCAACTAGGAGTTCTTAACGGGAGAAAATACAGCCTCCGAATTCATAGTTGGCACGTCGTGAGTCGGTATAGTTGGAGGCGAGCTAAGACGCTTCCGTCATAGAGAGCGCGGTTTTCGAACCAGAACACACGGGGCGGTCTTGACCACGGACGAATTCGGGTACCAATTTCCAAGTAAAGCAAACATAAAAAAAATCATTCGGTCCATTCTTCTAAAATCAATTTAAAAGGTCGTTTCTGAAAGTACTTCGCATCAGCTCTCAGCAAATTTCCAGCGCACTGAGCCAGCATATACGACGAGATCCCAGTGCACTTGGCCCGTGATAAAAAGATGGTGGGAGGTTGTGCCTCGGCGTTGGGGTGATTAAGATCTGTTATTATGATAAAAACAGAACAGCGACTGGCCGGAGTGTGCTGTACTTGGTCTGAAATTTTAATAAAAATGAAAACTGTCCAAGTTCAATCGACTACGCAGTTCTATAAAACTCACTATTTAATGATGCCGAAGAATTTAAAGATGCTTCTTTGTTGTCCCATGACTGTTGAAAATGTACAAATTGACTCTTGTTTCTGTAAATGTCGTCCGGTCGGAATTCAATTTACAAAGAATCGAATCAGTGAAGCGAACCATATCTTAACAAATCCTCAGATTTAATGTATGAATACTTGTAGTGTGTTAGTATTATTATTAGTTTCGGCAATTAAACTAATATAATACTTTTCCGATACGCGATTAGATGAAATAAGGATTCTATGAATAGATTTCTCTTTCGAAGGCTTTCTGTTAATCCAATTTTAGTCTATCTTTTTCGGATCTATTTTTCGGATATATTTCGCGATCTATTTTTGTTATACATCATTGATAATTTTAGGCGGTATTTTTTAAAACAGTACCAGTATTTATAAATTAGTATCAAAAAATCTTAATCAGCATCGATAATGCACTTAAGAACATTTAGATATGCGAGATAACGGATCTTCATGCACCGGCCACCGTCGTCGCTTGTCCGGTCCACTCGTGGACTATTCAGTAAATATACAATGCTGTGTAATGTAGCGAATGCAGTTTACCCGCTGGCTCTAACACAGAAATTCACTGCAGGCTTTCAAGATTATCGCACTGCTGAAGTGGATTTTTATTCTGCAGAGAAGAACTCCTTTAATATATCCACAAAATGTTTGTGTAGGTATTTATTGTTTGTGGTTGTTTGTTAGAAATTTGATGAAAACCTCAGCTGAAAGCGCAGATATCAAAATAAGGATGATAATGTTGAAAGATAATCCAATTGTATAAATAATATTATTCAATAGTTGCACTACTTAATTATTTCAATCCTTTTAGTCGATCGCATTTAATTTGTGAGTGCACTGATTGTCAAAATGAATGTCTCGAACGTTCTTCGAGCACCTACGAAATCATTAATCGTTCATCATAAAACAAAGATTTACATGCCACTTTCGATACAAACAAGTATCATTTATCGCAATCTGGAGCATTCTAAGTGATCAAAATCTGTAAAGTTTTAAAACCCGCTGACCCATTTCGAAATATAGAATATTCCGATATATAGCTAATACCAGAAATATAAGATATAATACTATAATACTTTTTTGGGAGAGTAATTCTGCTATCGATTTTTCCTTCATCAGATTAGGTCGCAACAATAGATTTACGAATTAACCACATTTTTTTCACAACACAAAAAACGGAGGGTCAGCGCTGAAAATCGGTTTTCTAGAAACGTGCCTCATTTATTTCAGTGTTAGGCTCGTAATTCAGCGCTTACAACCCTAAAAATGCTAGTTTTACAAGTCAAGCTAGATTCAGAAAAAGGAAATTAACGAGCACTATCTGAACCTTCTATGAACCTAAATAGGTTCAAAACCTATTCATACTGTCATCTGATTACGGATACGGATCTAGAATTTAATTGACGCCATCGGATCGGATCCCAGTATGAAGTTTGTTGATTCCTAGGGCGTATTAATAGTTTAATAAATCTTTAATGCCTTGCCGGGGCGCCGGCGGGTCCGCAGTAAAACTTTACAACTCGTCCCCTGATTGAGTTTTACAGTGAAAAGTAAAGCGGAGATTTAATTAAATATTATCTCAGAAGTTGGGACGCTAACAGATGATAACTTTTTCGGTGCGCCTCTTCGTCTTTTTACTCGAACACACAAAGAAGATTTGGCGTTCGGATTAAGAACTTGGAAATCCCGATGGGAAACTTTGAATTACTGTCGCGTGAAAGCGTGCAGCGTTACGTTTGGAACAATGGCGATGTCGATCCCGGTACGATGCGGACGAATCGCTATTTCTTCCTAGTGCCAATCGGTGACGCCGTTGAATACGGTCGCAGTAAACGACGACAGCTACTGCACTGACAGATTAACAATGTTTTTAAATTAATTAATTGGTAATTTTTTTGAAAAATATGTAACAATAATGTTAATTTATATCTCTTGTAGTATAATAGTAATATCAAAAATATCCATCGCCATGATAATGGTAACTTTTCTTTTTTGTTCATAAGTGATTCGACGAGATAGGCTGTGATACGTTATTCGCATTAAAAATTCTTTTCTAAAAAGCCAAAAGGCTTGTATTATCTTGCCACAAATGAACGAACAACCTATTGTCCCTAATTTTGTTACACAGCTAATTTTGAAACGTTTTAATATTATAATTTAATAAATCTTTTTTATGGTTTCAATAATATTTGGCTATCCAATTTAGTATTAAGTAAATTGACATCACAGCTCAGATTCGACGTCACCTGTAACTAAATTAATTATTATTCAGATACGACGTTACTCTCTAAAAAGAGAATCATCGCACTAGCAGAATATTAAATTAATATCGTCAGACTAACGACAAATAATTGGCGACGACCAGTCAGATTAGCGAAGCTTAAGACAGTCACAAATCTCTATATAAATAATTGCGTGATGCGGTAATGATAGATTCAATCGTGAGAAAATAATGATTTTGATCCGACAACTCATATCCGCGTATCACGGATTGCCGTTTATTTTATGGAATAAAATTACGTGACGTCAGATAAGTGAAATCGCTATCTTCGTCACTTAATATTGATTTCTACGTTCAGACAGTTTTTTTTTAATCGACGTTGAAACTTCTTTCCGTTGCTTTATTTGTCAGAACTTAAATTTTCGAGTAATATAGCCTAAATTTTATTTTGGTACTGAATCGAGAGCGGACCTAAAACTAGAATCAATTGCATGATCCGAATCGGAATGAAGGGCAGTACCGAGATGAAATTCAAAACTTATATCAAGATCAAGGTCGAAATCAAAAAGCGGGACCGCGATTCGAATCCTCAAATACGATGACATCGAGAGCAGGATTGGGATCGTAATCGAGAATGGAATAGCTATCGAGATCTTGATTGAGCGAGCGATAGGTCGATGTGCGAGATATGTAAGACGAAGGATTTCGTTCCACGTCCACGCGGGCGGAGCCGAGGGCAAAAACTAGTATTTTTAAAATTGCTCCAATCATTCGAAATGAATAACATTTAACGTATTCGTTATTCTTCTGAAGATGCGTAATTAATTTGCACTCAAAACGTATTCACTAGTAATTATCTAATAATAATTTCGTGTGAATTAATTGTTCTGGTGAAAGGTACGCCCATGACGAGACAGTCACAATTTATGTAGTAGGTATTTTTAGCGTGACAAAACACTTTACAGTTTGGGTCATTCAATTTGGTCGTGATTTCTTTACTTTTGAACTTTGAAGAATTGCAGAAAGAAGGAAATTATTTTATATAACAAAATTGCAATCAATCATTCGTATAATTGATAGAAATGTTGAAAAATATCGAAAAGATAACGAGAGTTACTTAATAAAATCACATATCATTAGACAAGTATGAGTTCCTCATGGAATACCTTTAAGGCCATCGTGTAATGTTATCGAAAATTTTATGATGTATGTCGTATCAAATAGCAAATGTAAAGTTTGTGTGATTGACAAGCGATTTTTAACTTTCCGTCATGAAAATCGAAAAAAAATCATAAAATTGGAAAGCAGTTGTTTTATAAAATCGAATTTTCACCAGATCTTAACCTTTTAGGGTCCTAGGGATATATTTCGACCATTTTTGGTGTGATGTCTCTATGTGTGCTGCGCGTGTGCTCGTAATGGCGCACGCGTAAAACGTGACTGACCGCGTGCACGCGTGTAGCTGCGTGTTTGTGTCTCCGTGTGTGTATAAGGTTCGCCCGGTAGATTATGATATAAATAAAATTTTTAGAAAAATGGTTTTTTGGAAAAAAAAATTTGACTACTCTGTCTATCATACCAAAATATAAATATCACTTTCGTCCAAACAGTTACATGGTATGTTATAATCTGCATAAAATATGGTTGGTTTGTTCAAAAGATATTGTCGGAGGGAAATGTTTTGAGAATCGTTATTTACAATTTTTGAAAACTGCTCTATCGATAAATTCCAAAATCTAGCCAGTCGTTTTCCATAAAAAAACAACGTTGATAGTTGCTAAATGCATCAAAAATAGTCAATTTGTTTAAAAAATATTTTTAGAGAAAGATTTGAATTGATATTTGGTACTCACGCATCTTTTTCTATTCATAAAACTGCGTCAGATACTACAAAATCAGATAAATTTCGAACAATCTGTTCGAAAAGTATAGTAGTGAAAAATTAAAAAAATTGTATCTATAACTTGTATATATATATATATACATATAAGTTTTTGAACTCGAAGACCTCAAAACGTATTATAATTAAATGTTTGAGTTCGGAGAACTTGTAGAAGCACTACGATCGGTGTTTTGAGCGTAATGGCCTCGTTAATATATTATCAATTTATTGTTAAGCGCTTTGAGCTCCAAAGTAGCAAGAAGTATCAGGGGTGACCTGCAGGGGAACCGCCTTAAAATTTGTAAATTTAACTCCTAGACAATATTTATAACTCAAGGAGTTTAAAAACAACAACGATAAATATAATTCATAGCGGAAAGGTTTAGGGATGATCTGCATGGTCAACTGTTTTACAGATTCTTTTGATTTAGATAAATGAGACGCGACGTGTCACCGACGTACAACATATTTATGTTTTTTTATTGCTGGTGCAACCCGCCGTCAATATAATAAATATCAAAAATTCTTTCACATCTATTAAGTAAAAAAAATTATTATAAACAAAAATCAATTTCTAATAAGTAAAAAGAAAAAGAAAAAAAAAATAATGAGAAAAATTATAATTTAAAAATAATATTATATTGTTTAGGTATATATAATTTATTAATTAATAATGCTTGTTATTTTTAGCGTTATTTTTATTACAAATATTAAGGTAACTCTTGCCTTCTTGCAGCGGCATGTTTCAATCTCTCATTTGTTAGTTACTGTTAGTTAGTTAATAGTTACTGCTGGCTGTTAAAATTAAAAACTAGACATATCAAAATATCGGTAACGTTAGAAATGTTGGCATATGTGACATTAAATTAATGTCACAAATGTCAATATTTTTAAGACTAACATACTGAACCACCAATTGTAATGTTAAAACAGCGCATTTTGACGTTTTGAGTTTTTAACTTTATCACTTAACAGTTAATTATTTCAAATAAGAGTTTGAAGCATACCGCTAATACCGTAGAAATCTATCGATTTCTTTATTTCATTTCCCAATAGGTTACTAGAAATTCATAATATTTATCTTTTTTGCTAGTATTTTCAATTCACGAAACAGTAACTGGTGTCATGTTTCCTATATATTTATCAAGGGAATGAAAAGATAAAAATTTGCACTACATTTGATATTTTAAAACCGCCTCCTAAAATGCTTGAAATATCCGTTCGTTCACCGGCATCGATTAGGTTCTCCCTGCCGTGACTTCACACGTAGCGAATCGGGGCACCGCTTAATTCGTGGGAAGCTTAAGTGAAGTATAGACGCGGGAGGCTCACGAGGTGTAACATTAGTCAAGAAATATCATAAGATAATTCTTTCGCATTTTTGCATAAATGATTTTTAATATTTTTTCACTCATATCAGTTTACTACTGATATGAGGGAAAAAATATTAACGAAAATATAACGAAAAAATTTATTTATGATTAATATGAAATAAAATAAATACCTAGACAGGAAATTTATTTTTAATAGTCTATACATATTATTGAACAAATCGAGTGGGAAAAAAAATTGGTCTAGTCAATATTCAAAATGATTGTCCGAACTGCATTTTGTCATTGCTACCATTATCAGTATCACTACTTATTTCACTACGTCAAAATTAATTTTTCCTTTGCATTATTGTCATTTCAACAACATTCCTCTTCTATTTGTATCACACTTCTCCTATTTATAGACGGCTTTCATTACTTAAACTTGAATCAGTGTGATCTCTTGGCAATATTCTTTTATTAACCCCCTAAAACATATTTTTTGAATCTAAATCCGGATGATAACAAAATACATGCAAAATATTCTTTTAAAAAAATATCAAATTTCTAATTTTTTCGGTTAATCGTCTGTTGTAAGGCATATTTTTTTCATTTTTAATTCAAAATTTATGTTACATTGTGTCAACCATTTTAGTAGGTTGTCGAATGACAACATAAGGTACTCATTGTTGATTTTTGTCGATGATACTTTGCGTAATCCATAGCCGTTATTGATTCTTTTGAATTTTGATTTATTTGAATAGGGACTTTTCAGGAATTTATTACTCAAACACGTCGTAGTCTTAGGATTTTGTTATCTTTTTATAGATAGACAAAGCGTCTCCTTCTTTCCTTCCATGAGAATCTCCAGTATGAATCGATCACCTTTCGTGAGGTGAGCTAAAATATTTTTTTTGTCTATAGATTGTCAATGCTAAGACACATGTGATCTGTTTACAAAGCTTTCGTATATGAATAAAAAAATGGTTTTCCTTCTAAACGGTATTTTACAATAGAGTCTAAATATCTCCACTGACATACTTAACATTGCATTATTCTGTCAAGTTTATTAATTTTGATTTCTGTGATACTGAAAATTTTGTTTACACATATGTTTATTTATTTATTTATCTTAGGTAAGACTTATATGCATAATCAATTTCTCTAACTTATAGGTTTTTTCTTCATTTATTAATGGTAGAATAAAATCTCTCCATACACGTGTTACCAAATTGTCTAATCGTTTATTTTACGCTCCATTAATTAATGAATGCATTGATTTGTTCTAATTTGTTGTTTCTTGTTGGCATGGTGTGGTAAATTTTGTTTCAGCCTAAATATGAACTTTTTTAAAAATTAACTCATTATATCCGTGACAATACATTTGGAAGATCCCGTCGCTTCGGCGACAACACATATTAATATCATTGCATTAACTTCATTTATTAAGCTAAAGAGAATTTGCTTATCCGAAGATATATTTTTAATCGTAATATCGTGTATATATAGTCGATGATGACACGGACTTACAGCGTACGATATAACGCGATTCAGACAACCCCTCACGCTGTCTCTTCCCGTCCGCTGCACCCAACCTCCGCACGTCACACCTCACGTAGAGTATAGCGAGAATTGAGAGTAACCCTATAGGTAAGCACTTGCTCTATGAAATTTAATTCAAACAATGTAGATTGTACATAGATAAGTTAGGATTTAAATAAGTAAGTTTTAACTGATTTTAAATTCCTTTAGTAGTAGCAATAACAAATGTGAAAATGCCTTTTTATTGACTGATTTGAAACTATTATGATGACGACTCGTTTGACCGTCTGTTTGTTTCACGGCCAAAGTCAATTAAATAATAAGGAATAACAATTAAAAAGGCATCGGTTTTGATCTCTGAGGAGGAGTGAATTGAACAATGACCTTGTAGCTTAATTAAATTAAACAATCCGCAGTGAGCAAGCGAGGAGTACTTAAGATTCAAGTCCTAATGGACTTGCATCTTAAGTAGCTTCGCTTCGTACATTAGTTCCAACTGAGGAAATTGTATAAAGATGTCCATGTAGTGCCATGACAAGAACATGACACATCAGTAATATAGGAGTTTTATTATATTGTACTTGAACTTTGATGCAAGTGTGTGGCTCGCACTTGTCAAATTTTCTTTGTTTGTCAATCAATGTTTTAAAAAACATGTATATGGTCAAAATATTTACAATTTGCTATGTCCGTTATATAAATTGTGTAAGAGCAAGCGCTTATTAAACATTTAGAACTTTTTGCTACGATTTTGAGTAAAAATAGTCAATAACGTTTTATTTGTTCGTTAGCCATCAGCCACTTTATTGTAGTTCTCTTCGTGTGAAGGCGAAGGAAAATAAAAACGCGTTATGGGCTGTCCGTGTGCCCGTCGTCGGCGTATGACTGCCCTACGGGCACCTTATGAGCTGGTGCGTCGTTATAATAGGTCATGTCTACGCTCAAAAGGCGTGGGCCAGTCAGCTGGACTGTTGACCACTTAAGACCGTGATAACGGGGAGACTTTTGTTCCTTAGGTATGTTATTTATCGTATTCCTATAAGCCCTTCGACCTCACAGTGAGGACCTCAGGCGGGTCGGATAGGACATTCAGAGGCCCCGTAGCAAAATAATGGCGAAACCGTCAGCTGTGCAAATGTGTAAATTCCGTGTGAAGCATTTCGTATACGACAACATGGAACTTGTAAATTAATTTCAAACGTAATTAGTCGAGTAAACATACAAAGTTGACGAGGCGCTTATTCAAACGCAATGCAGAAATATTCTCGACGGTGAATCACGATAAAAATGCAGAACCACCTTACACGGTGACTCGCACGATAAAACGGCGTCATCTACTTTACATCAGTCGCATACGTACATACATGTACATAAATTTTCCACATAAACCTCCGAAAGCGTATATCTAATAAGTTACGATAATAGCGAACGACACAAAAGTCTCGAATATATCGTAGGAGCGGCGAGTCGTGTAGCGGGGCGACCGACGCCGGCTAAAACGGACCGGGGAGATTTATCGCCCAATAATGTCGTCGTGCGCCGGTTACCTGCACGTGAACACTCGAAAAAACGTAAATAGAGCGAAATCCGACGCGCCGGCGTCGGCCTTGGCCCCCGACAGCGGCGGGCGAGACGGCCGACCTCATGCTTTACGAGCGGAGTTATGGACGTACGCGGTTTACGCGCCCCGTCTTCGGCGAGCTCGAAGCGGGCCGATGGGGCGATGAAAATGACGGCACTATGAAGTGTTTCGTGACAATAGCTGTACGGAGCGATAGATCGTTTTTTTTTTTTTTTTGCATTTATTGAGTCGTAAACCGGTGTCGGTATTTTATTTTATCACGGACACGTTAAACCAAATTATCGCGGTTCGAGACGAGCTTACTTATTTGACGAAGCTTCAGTTGAATCTGTAAAACTTCATTTATGGAGTATATAATTGACATAAATAGTCAATAATACACTTATAATTATACATGAAAGATCACAACATTGATCGTATTGCTTATATTTAGAAACAAAATTCAACATGCAACGATTTCGAAAGGAACTACAGTTTCAAAACTAAAATAAAAAAAAAAATGCTAGGCTTGAATTGAAAAAGGGAAGCAATACTACTAAAATTAGTTCGAAAGGAACATACCTATCAAGATACATTTCTTTTATAATAAATATAAATGTGTGAAACGTAAATAACAATTACCATTTATATTTTACAAACGCTTCTAAAGAGACACTTCGCCGAAAATGGGACCGAAGGCTGTCAAATTGTTCTCTAGGTTTTTGTTGGTGCGCAAAAGATCTAAATTATACAGAACTCAAGCCTAATTAAAACTAAATGACGGTGAGTCAATTTTCCTTATTATTCTTCAAAATATTCAATTCTTAACTCTACCTAACAGTTTGCAAATTATGATTCGTCATAGTTTATGGTATGCCTTTCTTATAATCTGATACCGATAGATTATAAAGGGCCTGAATACGAAATCATATTTCGTCCTTGATGGATCGATTTAGTTCGAATCCGTTATCGATTCGATACAGAATCTGCTATTTCTTTATTGACTTTTCTCTCTGTCGGCGTGGTTTCAGGCGCGAGTTGGACTTCGTGTAATTCGAAAGGTCGCGCAATCTTTTCCGGAATTTTTATATGTCGATATGCGATAGCGTAAGCGGCAATCGCGTCTCTATCACTGACCGCCATGTGGACGCGTTGTTCTGTTCACTCGACCACCGATGTATATAAAATTTTCGTAATGATTCTGTTTTACATTCATCTTAAACAGCTGATATTATTTTTGGGAATTTTCACATCCCCTATAATTTCACGTGACCAACTATATTGATTATTGTTCGTCTCGTCAAACGTTAAGTTAATAATAAAACAGCTAATTTATAACTATTTATTAATCACTTAAATACATCAACTGTCTCTATAAGAACAAAGTTAATTGTACTGCTTATACATTATACATTTATGTGTCCAATTTTATTTCTATAGCAAAAACATCGTTACCTTGAAAACGTTGACTGACGAAGAGAGTGAGATTTCAGGTGAAAGGTAGGTAGAACTCTGTACAACGTTTGTCCTTACAGGCTATATCCTGAAACTTGCGCTATGATGTTTATCGACGTGTTTTTGTGCTCCCCGCGTTCTAAAATGTTTCAAAGTTCAAAGATTTATCTTTAAGCTTTTCCAATTTCAAAATTCCACAAACAGTTGACATTATAAGCCATCCCTGAAACTTTTTGCTGCTTTCGAGCTCTAAGTGTATACGTAGTAGAAAATTGTTGAGTTTGAGCTCAAAAGATCTATTGTTGTGTTTTTTTATTCTCTCAAAGCTTATAAATGTACTTTTAGTACATTTTTAACTCTTCGAATTCAAACAACTAGATTTATTTAAATATTTAAGTAATATTTCATTAATTGAACTAAAATATTTATTAAATATTTTGTTGGATTTTGATTTGCTTTGCCGCATTCAACACTGTTTTTTTTTTTGCAAAGAAAGTTGACGGATACCGAACCTCAAACCAAAATAACTTCAGAGGTTGTTTTGAAAAAAAATTCTGCCTATGAACCGACCAATTTCGATGCAGTTTGTAACGATCGACGTTGCTTTCTAAGGAGAAGAGCTAGTTAAATTTTTCTCAACATCTCTTAGAATCGGACTGAAAACAGTAACTTGTAAATATATGATTTTTTTTAAATTTTCTTGGCGGAAAGTTAGAAAACACTATTTTTTTAATATTTCAAGTACGTTATTTTTTTCTAGATTTTCGGTTACAATTTTTCTCAAAGCATTCAACTAAGGATTTTGATGTAGTTTGCGGCGATCGACGTTGCTTTTAAAGAGAACAACTGTTTAGTTTATCAAATTTATCGGTAGGTATAGTACCTAAAAAATGATAAAAAAACTCTTTTTGAAACATTTTTCTTCAACGATATCTATTCAGTAATCGACTTATATTAATGCATTTAGCAACGATCAACGCTGTACTAAAAGTAAAATCACTTTTTACCATCACGCAAGATTACATCAAGACACCATGCGATGAGATGGCAAATAGTTTAAATAGTTCTTTTCATCCGCTGGAAGTCCATTTTACGATATAAGCCTCTCTTCACGCAGGAAATCTATATTTTCACGATCAACGGATCAGCGCCACCTATAGTCGATTATGGAAGGTGAGCTTTGCTACATCACCAGTCCGGTGCGGGGTCGGGCCGTGTGTGAGGTCTGTTTCACGGTTGCCGTTGGGTGACCTGAGTTTCTTGTTTTATTTTCCGATTCATTGCATATTCGTTAATATCCAGCAGGTGCGCTCGGCCTCCGCGGCCGTTATTGGACCCTCCAGACAGGACGTAGGGCGACGCTCGATGAAATGGACATTGAAACTGAAATCCGATGTTTATAGCTGCGAAAAGGCTGAAACCTTTTCGCTGTGGGCGGACAACCACTACACCGCTTTCTATCAAGCTAAAAGTCGTCCTTGGTGTTCGAATATAAAAATATATCGAAATCGTTGTCCGTAGTTTTGAGGAATAGCGGTGATATCACAAGCACGCACGCTCATACGCACTTTCGCACCGTACGCGCACAACTTATAAACCCTCACGCACAGTATCGTTAAAATTTAACGCACAAACCGTCTTCTTTTTGTAATGCGGTAGTTTTATTAAACTTTTATTAAAGTACTGACAGAGTACTTATAATGATTCTGCTGTCTAAAAGAGTTATAAATATTTATTAGATACCAACTCTATCTATTAATTCTAGTCGAGGCACTAATAATTAATGACTCGTTCTAACTGCGGAACGAAGTGATTAATATGAACTCATTTCGAGAGTCATTGTGTTAAACGGACGCATTAACGTTAGTTTGTGATTTACGTGTCTACTACGGCTTCGTGAGTGATTCCGCTGGTTTTGGCAGAGTTCAATATTCCTAGTTCAAGTTTCGTTCCCGTTCACGACAGTCTTACCTTAACTGTAGATTTAACTAATTGAAGTCTTATCGTGACTCGGGTAAGAATCACTATTTTTATTTTTATAATACGAATATTAAAATATTGCGAATTGTTGAAATTAGATTTTTATGTTTAACCCAGAGTCGTATCTGTTATTATTTTTTTTTTTTATGAAAATTCATTTAAAATTAGTTTGAAATAATCTCAAGTTATAAGTAAAACATTTATTTTCGCAAGAAACCACAGTAAATCATCATTTTTGTTGATAAAGATGTTCTTAGTATGTCATTAATCATCATTAACCATTTGAAGATGTAAAATTATTCGAAAACAGGTCCACGAAAATATTCTTCATATTCTTTGATTCCACTGAACGAAAAAAGCTGCCCTCTGACGTATTTACAAACTTCAGTGGCTTAATACATTACATATATAACATAATGTATAAACGGACCGTGATTTCGAGAAATAAATTAGAAATTTAAGAAATAGCTTTTCCCAAATGCATCATGTACAATATTGAATGTAAGGGCTCACTAGGAAGAGTAGAAATATTGTATTTTTATTTTGATATAAATAGTTTAAAATATATAGGAAAACTGAGCATTTTTCATCTCCACTACACTAGTAACCTTAATATTATGAAAAAGAGACGGAGTATTGCTTCTGACGCTTCTTAGTTCATAAGATTTTTAATTTATAACAAAATCTAAACAAAAATCTGAAGGACTTAAATACTCACGGGAACGGAAAAGATTCGTAAAAAAAGTGTATGTCAAATGTTTTGTTTAATTTCGACGAATACCGATGAGTTCAATTAGTCCCAATTTTTACTATGGTAGTATACTTATCCGAAGAAGTTGGGTTTAAATTACAGCCTACGATAACTTTTTTTACTACTTTTTAAATCTTCTCTTTAACTTATACTGTAACAAACAAGTCCTAAGACCGTGTTGAGTAATGTAGTACGCCCGATAGATTGAAAAAATCTAAGACCACCATTTAGTGGTGAAAAGTAAAAGTACATATTTGATAATCAATGAATTGTTTAATTTAAGTGGGACAAAATGAAACCATTAGGGTACATAATTATCTTCAGTATATTTGTATTTATGATATTTCTTTTTAGTTTAAGTTATTCTTAAATACTATTTTTTTTGTAATGTACAATAGATAATTCTTTTTGATCTTCCATAATTTAAAGTAGCAACATGGAGCAAGCATTATGAGGAAGCGTTTATAATCAGTCGAAATATGTTTTTAATAGAATCACCAAATTATTTTTCTAACATTCAGAATTTTTTATAATTTTCAATAAAAAGGAAACATTGAAATAACACTTTGTATAAGAAAATAAACGTTATTTTTTTAATTTATCATACTAAAATTAAATTTTATCAATCGTATTGACTATTGCACACGATGCTTTTATTATTTTATTGCAGAAAATTATTTGCATGCAATTAAAAACAATTTTTTAATTACGCCAAAGAAGTATATAATTTTTCATGCGCGTACATAAGTACGCACATTGTAGTTTCTTTTAGTTACAATACAAACAAATACTACGAAACCCTTTCCTCATTAGTATGATTATCACTTGACCGCCTTCCTTTTATATTATATAGGATTCATTTCTATTATTGAGTTCTCAAGCTTTATTTATATTATTGTACATACGAGTATAATTATACTATAATAGTAATACAATTATTTTTATAAATACAACTATTACTACTATTAAATGTCTTCAAAACATTGTTATTTGAGAAAATTAATATAAAATATAAATAGCGCTTTATATTTCAACTAAAATATTGCATTTATCTTAATATAGTTTCAAGAAGTTAATTTTGCACTCAGACAGCACTCCCACTCCCACGGCGATCCGGCTACAGCCGCGACTTCGTGCGACGTTAAAACCGATCGCTCGGCCGAGCGAACGGAGACGAGAACTGGCCCAGAGCCGCAAAAAGTGCCCGAGAGGAGGGTCGGCGTACTTCCAATTTGCTCGTATAAGTTACTTGTGGTCTGGGGGTCGTAGAACCGATTCCCGGCACGTAATCCGGGGTTATATATTCACATGAGATGTAACCATACTTATCGGCGTATGGAATCATTTAATTGACCTTAGCGTGGTATAATTAGCCATTAACCAGAAGGTTTGAAATGACAAGCCACGTATTGCTGAAAATATTGAGTATATATAGTGATCTGGCTAATATCACGAAATAGCTAAAAAATCCATCTCGAGAAAAGTCTGTCATTACGAAAATTTTAAGACTAATAACTGAACTGAGACTGCGCTTGTATTTGTTTTTGTTCCAAATCACTTGATTCAGTTCACGTTAACATTTAAAACAGTATGGTTAACAATTACGGACCAATTTTGGTGTTTAATTGTGAACAATATTTATTTAAGTGTGACAATCAAGAATTATTCAAAATTATATTAATATTATAAGTGTGAAAGTTTTATGTTTTGATGTTTGTTGTCCATTCGCGCATTAACGGCTAAACAGAATTAGCTGAAATTCCAAAGTAATACACCTTACAGCAATAATGCTCTTTGCAGCAGAGTAAAATACATGCTATAATTTATAAAGTTACTAACTTTTTCGCGCGGCTTCGCTTGTGTGATCGTAGAACAAATTCTATACTTATGCCGCTTGGTTATGAGTAACAACAATTTTCTAGAGAGGTATAAATAAGTTCGACATCGGTTCGAAATTGGGATCGTGAGCAGAACCACGATCAGGACCAAGAGCTTGAGGGAGGTCTTCTCATAATAAAAGAAATATATCATAAATACAAAAATATATCATTATACAAAGAATCAATATCATTACCAATGTGATAATATTACCAATATTATTACTAATGTGATAATATTATCAATATTGGTTCTTTTGGCTTGGAATCGTTAACTGGATCGAGATTGGGGTCGTGGTAAATAACATTATCGATGGACGTAAAAGATAAAAGAATTCGTTGTAGGTCCACGCGGGTGGGAGAGGCAGTGAACTACATCGATTTTGAACAGAACCTGAATCTATATCGTGACCAGAATGAAATCAAATCGAATTAGCTGATGCGTCGTAAGACTGTTTTTTGTAAGCTCAAAGATAAATTGTATATTTTTTCATGTAAAGGCCATTCGATTTTAATTTTCACAGTCAAGGAAATACATAAAAGTATACGATAATGGGTAGACATCTCGGAAAATATTTAATAGTTATTTGCGCTGTAAATCAAAAATTATTACTTCTGTTGTAAGTTTTAACATCCCAAAGTTCAGCAAATAATGTGGGTTCACTACATTTTAGGCGCTTCACGAGATCTCATCAGGTCGATAAAGGAAGAGATCTGTAATAATGAGGTCAATACTTTTTGAATACATTTATTCTTATTTTTATATCCGGTTACCGTTTCACATTTGTCCAGGAGTGAATACAGAATATAATCCTGCACCTTTTGAGTCAACATCTCATCTGCAATCCCATGCACGCTCTCGACTTCGATTTCGGCCCCGTTATTGATTCCGTTCCCGGTACCGCTAATGGTTCTCTTTTGATCTAGTGTCGATTCTACGGTCGTTCGGAATGAAAACCATTAAAATGAGGACGTGGTACGCAAAATTAATTTTAAAAGAGATTTTTTGCTCGATGTCAAATCAAAAGTAGATAGGAGATAGTAGAAAAAGCCCTCAATACTTCAGTGTACTTTTTTTTTGCATAGGAAATGGAAATCTTCTCGGATGAAAGATACCCAGCCACGCAATCTAAAGACCGAGTTATGTGGGATTTTAACCCACTAAAACCATTCCCTTAGGGTGACTAATATGAAGCTTATGTGTCCGGCGTAGAGATAATATGCTTAGACAAGCGGGTGAAGCGAACAACAAACAGAGTTTGAGGACTTCGCGTCGCGTGGGAAAATAATAACTGATTATTAACTAGGTTTACCGACCCAGTATGGGACGTAATGGGAGATAAATTTTAATCAAGTTAAAATTTATTATTTTTGATCATCTCTACGTGTGAGGTGTGTTCGATAAATAAAATTAATTTTCTCGTCGGGTTCGCAGTAGCGCGAAATTTTTCGCGAGAGTCACCAGTTCATTAGAGTCAATGTTGGATATTATTGACATTAATTGTTTTAAGTCGTCCGCGGTGGATGACTGATTTTATTGAGCGGGACGCTGCGCGATCCCTGCTGCAAGGGCGTAGCTTAATGTGATTGATACCACGAGCGCGGCCTTATCCGGGGGTGGGGGTGGGACTCTTTTGGAGCACGCGGGCATCCTAAGTAGTTGGCCATGTGGCCTTTTTGCTTACATAAGAATTAGGCGTGGGGACCGTGTGTATCCTTGTTACGTGTACACTGCGCTGTGCCATGGTTTCCCAGGCGTTTAATGCATCGCGTGGGATTGAAACAGTGTTTGGAAGAATTTTCGTATGATTGACAGTCATGACACTGTCGGGGTAAGGTAAGTTTGCGAGGCTGTTCCACTTTAATCTTTGAAAGGGAACACATGTTTTAGATTTAATAAAATGCGGCCTTTGTTGCCTTATCGTTGGCTTCGGCTGTACCGGAGGCCAAGACTAGGTGGAGGGGCTCGCGGAAACGGTTCAGTATGCGGCGGACTGACTGTACTGGGAGGTTTTGGGATTCTTTACTTCATCTACGGGTGTTTCCTTATGTACTCTCTTAAGGACGACTCTGATTTCACGCTCCTCTTTAAGGGAATAAGTGTGAAGAACGTAATCTTGAGTTATGAGAAGATTTTGCGAATTCCTATAATCTGTAACGGTTTTCGCTTGCAACTTTAATCCCTTGAAGGAACTGCGTGCTTGTGAGAAATATATGTTTTTTCTGCGCATTTTTTGGGTAGCTCGGTTCAACGAACCTTGTTCTGTACGTATATACAGGTGGTAGCTTCGGGCCATGCGGCGTAGGGGTAGGGGAAGTAGTGACGTCAGCCTCGTCACTTTCCTTTTTATTAGTATTTTTTGCAGCTGCTGCTGCTGTCGCTTTGTCGGGCTTCTTGACTACTGTCCCTTGCGAGGCTATAGAAGGTTGAGATAGCTTCCGTCATAAATCGATTTGGTAGATTTAGCGGGTATGGCTTCGTACTGGGTGCCTTTTGGAATTTTTTGGAAGATACCCGGAAGTAGCTATACCCATCGGTCACCTAAGCGAGAAATAGGGCAACTTCGGGTAGTTTTCCGACGCTGGACTGGAGTGAAGTCCAATTAATCGTCGGAATCGTCAGTCCACCCAGGATCGGAATCGGAATCCTCCGACGGGCGAATGGCGGCTGGCCGTTTAGTGGGCTCCTTAGATGGATTGGATTCGACCTACATATCGGAGTCGGAAGCAGAGTTTGGTAGGTCAGAGGAAACCGGAGATGAGCAATACACCTCAAAATCGCGAAGGAGATCGAGGTATCCGCGCTCCGTGAACAGGTTTTCGATTTTATGCCTATATTACATTTTTTTCAAAATTAACTCAAAATATACTCCATAAAATATTCAAGTAGTATTTATCTGAGTATACAACTTTTGATAAAATATCCCATACGACATTTTATTCCTGATTTTGCATTTACGAGTGTCGATTTGTTGGAAACACTAAGAGTATAATTCAAAGTATTTAAGCAGAAGCAAGTGTTAATGTCGTAATTTGAATTTCAAAAATGATGTGATTCCCTAAAATACGCAAATTCATTGCATGTTTTGCGGAATTATTGATTAGTTTTTGCGGTGTTTATGATACCCTATTCTTACACTATTTATATCCTACTTTAAAGCCTAGTCATACCCTTCTTCAGGACCTATTGTTTAATTTAATTACGTACTTCTCGTAATATTGAATTAGTTCAGTAGTTTTTCCACCAAATTTTGAAACTATTTTAGAATTAAAATTTTGAAACTATTATAATATTATGTGTACTTAAAGTTCATTCGAAGGTTATTATCTGCTATGCTTACAAATTTCATATTCGTACTTTTAACACATCATAAAGGTGTAAAATTTTTTGATAAATTTTGTATACATGATTATAATGATTTGATATGACATGAATAATGAAGAAAATATGAATTGTTTATCCAACTGACAGAAAATTATCTATTTTACCATTTAAAAATTACTAAAAAAATTAGTAACACCTTAAGACCGATTTTATAACAGATTGAAATTTAATTTAACACAAAATAATTAGAACCTAGATTTCTGTTAGATTTGTCGATGACCTAGATATTTCGGACAAACATAAGAACTAATCAAATTCATGATATAATCATCCTTAAATAAATTTTGATAATAGATACGCAACTGGAAAGGGTAGGCAGATTAATCATCAGGTCGTCGGAAAAGAGTTTTTTAGTATTTTACATGCAAATTCAAGATCATTTTTCATCATATTTTATTTACATTTGATTGCAACATGTATATATGCTAAATTATTCAAAAATTTGTTGCCATTTTGTAGATAGTAACATATTCTCATTGCAGTAGAAATTTTAAGACTTCTTATTAAAAAATTGCAACAAGTAGTTTTGACAGACCTCTCTTGATGTTAACATTACACTACCTAAAGAACTCTGAAGAGACCGAAACAGGTGAAAATCTGAGGGTGCAAGGTTAGGACTAGATGGTAGATGCACTAACACTTCTCAACCAAATTCTCTCAGTATTTGCTGATTGGCTAACCATGTGCTTGGTCTGACGTTATCAGGTTAAAAATGGATCAATTCCGGTTGTTTTTTTCTCTAATTCTTGCTCGAGTCTCATCAGCTGTTGGCAGCAGAGATCCGAATTGATGGTTTTCCCCGGCGGTAAAAGCTCATAATGAATAGTTCCCTTCTAATCCCCCAATACACATAGCATTATTTTTTGTGAATTAATTCTGGTTTAGCTGTTTGTGGAGTGTATGGAGGTTGCTTGCCATTTTGATCATGATGTGTTTAACGTGTTTTTATCGTAGGGAATCAATTTTTCATCAATAGTGATCAGTCTTTTCAAAAAACAGTTCGGTTTCATTACGTTTCAATGAAAAATTGCAAAAGAGTACACGATTCATTAGATTTCTTTCAGTGAGCTCATATGAGATCCAATTATCGCGCTTTTTTGTATATTCAGCTCTTTTAAATGGACCAAAACACCTTTGTGACAATCCTCAGCTCTTCGGCTGTGTTGTGAGAACTAATTTTGGAAAGAGTACATTTTCCAAAATGGCATAGATTTTATCCGTAACAAGTCGACCGAAGCAAGGTCCATTTTTGACATCAAAATTACCGGATTGACAATGAACCAGTTTTATGGTTCTCTTATCGACACTGCATTAGGCCCATAAAAGTCGCAATTTTTTTTCGCGGCTTGTGTCGCATTTTTTCCTTTTAGGGTTCCGTACCTCATAAGAAAAAACATAACCCTTACAAGATCACTTTGTCGTCTATCCGTCCGTCCGACCGTCCGTTCGTCTGTCTGTCTGAAAAGACCCTTTATCTCGGGAACGCGTGGAGGTATCCAGTTGAAATTAAAACAATATACTCAAATCTACAGTTCCTTGAACTTGGGAAATATTAAACTTCTAAGTTGACGTGAAATAAAGATAGGCTGTTTATGTTGCAAAAAACGTATATTTTGACACTCTCAAGGGAATAAAAATTTATAGGGTATTTTCCGTTGACCTAGAACTGAAATTTGGCAAGTAATTTCGTCTTATACTACAAGTATAGGGAAAAATCTGAAATTACATTTGTAATTAAATCATAAAAATAACTTTGATTAGGTTATTTAACTAGTTTAGGTATGAACTGTTAGTATAACCACAATTTCTTATAAATACAATATGTAATTATAGGTTTTGGACACTGAATTTCTGGAAAAGCGTGGTAAAAACTGCGAGACTCGATTCCTGAACTATTTATAATATGTACCTGCAAATTTGTTCGGAACCCTCGGTGGGCGAGTTAGCCTCGCACTTGTCCGGTTTTTTTTAATAAAACATCGAAAATAATCTAATTTCTAAGTTAGATTCAATCATTTTGGTAGACAGAAAAACAGCGGGACACCATTTATATTTTTATTTTTCTTTTTTTTTTTAATGTCATCTATTTAATAGTATCAAAAGTAGCCAGATACAAGCATCGCAATCAAAGAGGTGTTTCTGCAACTTTCTACTTATGAAATACGAAAAAGCTTTTCTCCGACCTAATATTTACCATAATATTCTTTTTATTAAAACGCGAAGAAAATGTGAAATGAGTAAATTAAAATCTGAACTATCTCAATCTATGTCGATCATGAAAAGAAAGTAGAATAAATAGTTTAGGTGCAATTTTGAAGACGTTTCACGTCAAAAATATATTGTAGGGACCTACAGAATCCCAGCAGCGCGAGTCTGACTCGCGCTTGGCGCTTTTTTTTAGACATTGAAGTGTACAATAATGAACCAAGAGACCTCCTCCCCCCGCCGCTCCGGGCCGCGACCACCGCGCACGTAAGGCGTTTATTTAATTTGGCACATCGCGAGTCCCGCCGCGCCCGGCGAGTGAAATCAAAGCGCACCGCGCCGCTTTGCGTTTTACGATACCTCGTAAAGTTTACACTGAAAATTTAATTTTCTCAGCCGCCGCCCCGCGAAGTGCGACTGCTGATTGGGGCGGCGGCTGCGCGGGCGCACGCGGCCCGACGCCTGTTCCGTTTTCGTGAAACGCAGTTAAATTTTTACTGAGCGTTGTTACAGCATCGCGAGGACACGTCGCAGTAAAGTTCTTGTGATCGATGCATCTGACAGATATTAAAATTTTGATAGATACCAAACAGGTACAGTAAATTTTAATTAGAGTTCCGTACGTCCGATAAAAAAATGGAACCGTTATAGGAGCACTCTCGTATCAATACGTCAATCTACCGCAATCTATTTTTTTCAAATCTATTAGAAGAAATAGTTGCAGTTTTCGTGCAAATACAAAATTATGGGACACCATCATAAATATATAGTGCAAATAGATGAATATCTAATCTTGGGAAGCCAACTATAAAATAAAAAAAATGATTAAAAGTTTGAACCCGCTGGCCATCCCTAAAACTTCCCACTATGATATTTATAGATGTGTTTTCGAGCTCCTTGAGTTCGAAATATGGTTGCCTGTAAATTTTTGACCTTTTCGAAATCAAAGTGTTGATTTAAGTACTTTTTTAACTCTTCTAAGCTCAATAATACTGTTTTAATATATTTTTACACGCAAAATTAAAAACTTTAGTTTTATTTATAAAAAGTATTTTTGTAACTTTTAACTACTATATATTTACGGCTTTGACGTAGTTTTTTAATCAAAGAAGCTAACAGAGTGCCAAATATAAATCCAAAAGCAATACAAAAAAATTACTTTTTTCGCGAATTGTTGTTAACTTTTTCTCTCTAAAGAACCAACCCATTATAATCTGTAGAGTAGAACTGATTAGATTTTGAACTTATTTGCAGAGTAGGTTAAGAAATTTTTCATAAACCTTTTTTGGAAAATATTTCTACAACGATAATTCTCTTGAATAAATCCATTGATTTCTTATGCATGTTGCAGTAATCAATGCAAATTTCTGATGAAAAGAGCTGATTAGATTTGGTAATAAATTTAAGGCAGTTTTGAGTGAACACCTTTTGAATGTCGCAAATCGCATTACAGTTGTTTAAAAATTATATAAGATTTATTCTAAGTACACACACATTCATACAGATATCGCTCGAAAAATTATCTAAATAGATTCTTACAACTCTAAAATGTGAAGATCTAATGAAAACTTGATCGTGGAAAATGATTTAATTTTTTAATTCATTTTTCATAACGGGAAGTTAAAAGCTGTATTTTAGTAATATTTAAACAATGATGTCTTTAAAACGCGTCGTTTTATTTTTTATAGTTAAAAAGAAATTAAATAAAATACGCCAATAACGCATTTCTACTTAAAAATTACCGAATTTTTAAAATACATATTTTTAGTTACATATCCATAAGCTCAAACAACTTGACTTCTTAACGGGTTGTTTTTTTCTGTAAAAACCCTGTATTTAATTGTAATTGATAATAATTTAATTCGAAAGAGCGACCTTTAAGAAGTTTCTAAATAATGGAAAAATTCGCTATCAAACATGTCGTAAAGATGTAAAATCTTGAAACGTACTTCAGGTGTAAAGAGTACATACACGGAGTTTTCATGGAGAAGGTTTTTATAAAATTTTTTTTAGCATTCGTCCCGGACATCATTCGCATTTTTTACATTTAACGGATACTAAATATTTCATTAATAGAATGCTGCACTATCTCACAATAATAGCCTATACTTTATTTTGATACTAGCATTTTCTCTAGCTTCTTATTAATCGGAACCTTGACCGATAATGGTATCGGAATTGAAAGCGGGACAGAGCGCGGAATCAAGAGCCGGGACTCGGACCTAAATTGAGGACGGACCTGGATCGAAATTGAGAACGGGACGAGGATTGAAGTTGAGAACGGGACCGGGATTGAAACTGAGTGTGGGATCATAATTAGTATTAAGAGCGTGAGCGGGATTGAAGTCGGGAGCAGTACGGGGACCAGAATGACGTATACGAAGGAAGACGTTCTATCTATACATGGGCGAAGCCTTAAGCGAAAATCTTGTGTATTATATAATAATGTAATTAATAGAATTTTAATTTAAAATAATCTTTCAATTAAATATGTTAGGCATTTAAGCCGTCAAGCTACTCACTTCATCCGTGACAAAACAAAAGCAAAAAAGGAAGTATTGACCAATGACAAAAATCGGGTTGAATTTTTGTCCCACACCACAATCCGTAAGCGGGTGATGGGCTACGTCTGCATTATGCAATATAAAAACCTTGAATAGTCAGTTTTTTCATACTTATGTCACAACCGATAGCCGTATAAATAATATGACATGCTAAAAAAACATAGAGGAATTTTAGTCGAACGGATCGTCAGTTTTTTTTTCTGCCATTCAGTCGAGCCGACCTTGGCGGGTGTTACAATAGCTTTTATTGTTGGAAAACGTTTTTGTACATTGTACATACTTCATTCGATATAAGCTGACGGCGCAGATATCATGGATTTCTGTTATACTAAATGATTCGATGAAAAACCAAAAATATTGAACACGTTAACCAATATGAGAACTAAAGTTTTTTTTTGTTGAACGTAGACTTGCTGCTAGAATCTAAAACGTCGAAGCACAGGTGAGAAGTGTCAAATGCAATATGAATTCTTTCAGTGTATATCGCTACACTGTCACATTTATTTGTGGCATTAATGCCATTTTTGGCATTGTCGTGTGGGTCAGTAATACTCACAATCTCTACCTAATGGAATATCAAATTTGGCATAGCAGTTTGTGTATGAAAATTGAATATACATCGGTGTTAACGGTTGTAAGCAGTTTGTAATCCACATTCCGCCAACGAGAAGGTCTTAAGGCACATATACCTCAATATGCAATATAAAAGATTGTAGGAGTGGGTTTAATAAATCTGACCTAATAACAAAAAAAAATAAGGAAAATGATTATCAAATTATTTCAATACTGGGAAAATGAAGATAAAGTTTGTCTGCATGCTGGTCGACTACAAAAAATCAGGAATAAATTTAAGGCACTTTGTGTTCATTTACGTTTAAAAAGGTAACCCTAATAATATTGAAAACTAATTCATAACTTTTAAAATATTTGTTGAGCAAATTATTGGAAAAAATGAAGCATTATACAATTGTTACCGTTTATTAAGAACGCAAATAACCGTTGGCATGGCCGGCTATTACAGATTTCTTTTTTATAAGCTTTATATTTAATTGTACATGCTTATAACCGAATATAAAAAGAGTTACTTCACGTTTCTCGTAATTTTTCTTGAGGAAAAACTGCCATACAAATGAGTAATAATTTAATAAATATTGTAGGTTTTGGAAAAAGAAATATATTATGAAATACAGGTATTTTAAATTTAATGATTATAATAATGTTGATATTGTATTTTGCAATGAAATGAGCATTTCACTTTACCAATTTGAAATATCTAAAATTAGGTGAGTTATTGAACTCGACTCGAACGACAGTAAAGGGGAGACGGAAACTAAAGACGAACTAAAGAGACGGAGCCGACTCGAGATCACGAAACGGAGACCACTCGTGAGAGGCTTAGAGGAGCGATCCATATTATGTGATAGTGCGCACGCGACAGGCTTTTTACGATCGACTTCAGTAAACTAAATCGCAATTTCGCGTATTAAGCACCGTCGCTATCACATTAGCTGTTGTAGTATTTTTAGTACACTCTTTATTTGTCATATTAAAATATTGTTATTAAAAAGGTTTACTTATCTGAATATTACTGTAAATGAGAAAGAAATGCGTACACATATTAGTATTGAATTTTACTTGCAAATAAAGTATAAGTTAGGATACAATAAAAAAGCGGAATTGACATTAGAATCGACGTGCCTGCTGTCTATATATATATAATACATGGAAACACCCAGACTCGAGACAAACATTATTTTATATCAAATGATTAAAATTATTAAATAGGTTTAGCATGAGTGGGAACCGAATCCACCACCCCAGCGCAGTAAATAGGGTCACCACCAACTGCGACAATTAGGCAGTCATATACGAAAAAAAGTATATACAAACAGATAACGAAAACTGATGCTGTGCTTTTCTTTTCGGCGTTCCAGTTTCGAAGGCAAAAAAAAAATGCATCTCTCGACCGCCTGGCCGAATCGCCAAAGGAACAATTTTTAAGCGAATTAAATTTAAAACGTTTCCGAGTCCAAAGTCGGATTATACGTGTGCCGTTTTAAAATAGTCCATAATTCACAATAACGGCCCCCCGCCGCCCCGCTCGCTCGTGCTTTTTCCCTAAAACCTAATAACTCACCGGCTTACGACAGCAATAAATGTTGTAAGTATGATATATTTTTGTAGTATCTCCGCACTCCTGGTAGGGCAACACCGGCTGACTTTGAACCACACTTGTTCTCGGGTTTTATTAACGAATAAGTTTTTTTTTTATCGCAATTCTGTTAGGGTTTCAATATAGATTTAAAATCCAAACCAATGCAGAAATCTGGATGGAAGTTCATAAGCAACTGTATGCGGGAAAATCTCGTCAGTTGCTGTCTTTGTTGTCTTTTTTTAACACATTTTAAAATATTTGGAAAATGAAAGAGTACACGTCTTAAAGTATTTTTGATGAGAAACATCTTACCGCTCGTTATGGGAGTAAAATCGTTGAACAGAGACTTTTTTTCCTCTTGAGGCGAGAATTAAGTAAAAAATGCATGGCGTACATCCGCGCGCCCGTGCACGCGGGTAGTGTGGGGCTGAAATCTACTAAACAAGTTTCCCTGAAGATGAAATGACTTGTCGGCATATGCTGTTTAACAGGAGTTCTATTATAGCTTTACTGAACGCGGCCGGACGACACGCGGGGGTGCCGACGGCGCGTTACATGCCCTATGAGCAATACCATAAGAAATCGCCTCGGCATAGGATGTTACATGACACCGACACGGGTGGCACCCGTTTAACCTACCCGGTCCGGAAGTAGCCGGGTGGAGTGGGGGGTACTATCGCCTAATTAGACCTTACGGATTTTAGGCGTATCTAAGCTTAGTCAGTCATGCGTATTATAGACTTTTGTGAGAATTTCTTCTGCCGCTGTAAGAGCGTCAGGTGGACGGGTAAGTACATTCCGTGGCCTACGGATAAAGTAATGAGAGTGAGGTGGATTGTATGGGACTGCTGAGCAAAGGAGCGCATCGGGATGCTATCCCGCGATGTCGAAGAATCGATTTGATGCGTCCTTTATAAATTTAGCTGTGAAGTATTGAATCGTGGACGCATCAGTGTGCATCCGTAGTGGCTCTACAGAACTTGTTCTGTAATACTTATAATCTATCCAGTGATTTCGGGGCGACGTGAACGAAAATTGGGGACGCATACGTTATCACTGTCCTTATGCACATTTTGTAAACAATGCGATTATTGAGTCGAGATAATTTGCTTTTTCTACTGAGCATGGGTCCCAGTCTCCCTCGGTAGAAAATTGCAGTTTTTCTAACGCGTTCGATATGATCTTTGAAATGAATATTTTTATCGTGCGTAACTCCTGGATATTTATAGTTGAATTTCCACGGAATATTAGCGTTCAGCATTCTAAGGTAGGGTTGTATATAAGTCGACAATTTGTCGACTTCTACGCTTACTATACTTAAATTGTATAGTAGTACTGATTTATCGGGGTTAGTTCTTCAGGTGCGGAACGATAGACCCAGCTCATCAATGGCCCTCTGTGGAGGAGCGTGGGTTTTTTGTGCCTAGCACGATAGTAAAGCGCGGGATCGTCCGCTAATAGCGCGAGTTGAACGCCTGATGACGGTCGCTGAATGTCGTTTGTGTAAGCGGAGTACAGTAGAGGAGAGAGGGTGGAGCCTCAAGGAGCTCCTGCTCTGATAAGTTGTCTAGTCGAGTGTGTTCGTGTCTGAATGAAAAATGTCTATTGCTAATATAACTATGAATGATGTAAATAAAACAATCTAGTACTTCGAGACCGTGAAGCTTATAAATAAGGTTCACGTGCCATACCGTATCAAAGGCTATAGCTACGTCAAAGAAGAGAATTATGTTTTTTTTGGATTTAAAGCCCTTCGTGGTATATTCGACTAGACGGAGGACTTGTTGAGGACATGAGTTAGCTTGGCGAAAACTGAACTGTTCATCTATGATAAGGCCTTTCCCGAAAAGGTGATCGCTTAAGCGAGTTTCGAGAACTTTTTCGAAAAGTTTTCCAAGACTGCTCAGGAGGCCAATCGGTCTGTAACTGGCAGGGAGGTTGCGAGCTTTCCTTGGTTTGTGAATACCTATTACTTCTGTCTCTTTCTAGATAGGAGGAAAATAGCAATTTTTAAGGCACGCGTTAATATCGCGACCAGTAAGCCCAATAGAGGCAGGGAAAAGCATTTGATTGCTTTATTACTAATACCATCGAGGCTCGGTGTCTTTTTAGTTTTTAGGGATTTAACCAGCGTTTCAACTTCGCTGAGAGAAACGGGAGGCAGATCGTCTTTCAAGGGGGGCTTTGTCCTGAACCTCTTTCTTGATACGTTGAATATGAGCAATGTCGTGTGGAGGGGAAGCGTGAGAGCATTGGGATTCGATACTATCCGCTAGGTACTCTCCTACCTCCGCGTCGTCAAGGGCGACAGCTTTATCTGTTTTTTTTGAGAGGAGGTATAGGGATGTACTCCTCTGTTTTGAGCGCTTTGGTGACTTTCCAAAACGCTTTGTGTGACGGTGTAATTTTCTCCATGAGATAGCTCCAGTTCTCATTTTGAGCCTCCAGAACGAGGGCAGGGTTGGAATTGAAAAACATAAAGCTTTTCATTACTAATATCGCACACCCTACAATGTACCCCTCAAAAAGAGAAATAGCAAAATTTTTTTGGAATAAGTTTTGCTTAAAAAAAGTTAATATTTAATTTTTGATTGAGCCGTATTTAATTTTTTTAATACACCTTCATAAATATGTTCTATGCCAAAAAGTTTCAATGTTTCACATCTGCTAGATGTTTTGCATCTCGCGACAGCTCATTGGATTTTTTTATTGATAAAATCCACAAATTTGGAAATGAACAAATGTATGCTTATTTAAAAAAATAACAAACATGAAAGAGTTAATATTCATTGGGGTTCTGTTCCTCATAAGTCCGGGTATACTTATAACAAAATCAAATGAATCAATAAAACCTATTGCGTTAAGTCGTCTTTACATCCTTTCACCAGCTACAAATTGAAAGCCTTGGAAATAATTTTTCGAAGAGATTTTGTGTTTCAATAATATCCAGTAAAATGGTAAAGTTGATGTAAAAGTTGATAATAAAAATTCCCCTTTATGATAGTATAATTTCTATACTAAATAACTATATCCTAATGTTAGTGGGAATGATTTACGTAGTGTAAGCTAGATATTTTTTGTTAACCAACTGTAGGGCACGGTCACGTTGGTGAGTACAACGTAATCTATTGATTTTCCCGAAACCATAACTAGCGGTGAGGATCTGTGGCTATGGAAAGGTTTGATAAAAGTCATGTCGATTTGATTAATAAAAGCCGTCACCATAATATAACTTAATTTAACGTGTTTAACGAAAACATTTACGAAACATAAAATGACTTAAAAACATAAATGAAACTTATAATAAAATGGGGGGAACGTAAAAAATTAAAATTAAATGTAAAACAAATGTATTGCATCTTAATGTATAGTTCCTATTTTATTTAATTACAATGTACATTTATTTACTGTAGTGACACGAGGTGATTACAATGCAAGTTGCATTAATTTCAATAAATCCTGTCAAGATAATGTCTATAATTGACAATAAATCGAATGTCATTTTTTTTTAAATAGATTGTACATTGACAATTATATTATATGAGATCCACGCTGCATAATAAGATATTATGTTATCTTAACATTAAATACTTGTGAGGCAGGCAAAAAACTAACAGTTACTGTAATTTACCGGTATTTATTATGCTTTGAATAGGTGATGAAGGATTAAATGAAGGAATAATATTTTCTTGTTATAATCGGTTTAAAATATTGAAACAGAATATAAATAGAAATTTTGATGTAAAACTGAAAATCTTTAATGAGGTTACTGTAATAAATATTTTATCGCTCCACCTTCTTTTTTGGACACCTTTAATGAGAATTTAAAAGAAAATTTAATAAATCAATCACAGAATAACTGTCATACAAGAGATATTTTATGCGAAAAATATACAAAGTAATAAACATCAAGAGTAAAAAATACCTAAAGGTGCTCCATAATAAAAATGCCCAACTATGATAATGACTAGGGAATATCTTTTTAATAGAAAAAAGGCGAAAACAAAACTGCTAAATTTTCCACGTCGGGCAAGCACACGTCCAGTCGTGTACTGCTTTAGTTAGAAGCAATTATGTACAAAACAAATCTAACTGTGTCCTTCATAATGAAAAATTTTACTGCTTTTATCACAACATCGAATTATCGAAAAATCCAATTCTTTCGTAGCTATAAGAACCCCAATATTATGTAGAATGGCCCACTTATGATTTCCGTCATTCCAATAACCATAGTGATCCTCTATTGTTATGTGAAAGGTGGGATCATCATCACTAACCCAAGAATCTTATGTCTTAATACTCTCAACGACTTCAATAAACATGAGCCACTACAAAAAAAACCTGGTCATCTTCGATTCTATTGAAATACGTTCAGCTTTCCATTTTGCGTATGTCTTAATATTATGTATTCCTCGAAACCAGTTTTTTGCTTTCATTTCCCCGTTTCAAGTTAACAATGTATATTGCTCGGTCGTCTATAAGTTTTCTGGATTTTCTGGGAAAACATTTATAATTTGTTAGGGCCTTTGCTATTTGTTGATATTCACGAGCGTCTCCGAAGTAAAGGGCCGCTCCTTCTGAGAAATCGAAACATATTTTTTTCCTAATCCGATTCTTAGTTTTGATTTTTTTTTTCAGTTTCAGTGATAAGTTAAATCGTACCTAAACGATTTTTCCACCGGTCAAGCAAAAGCTGATTCTTATGTTATAAAGTGATATTGTTATTGGATTAGTTAACTTTATTATACAGTTTCGCTCGCGTCGTATTCCGTAGTGATTCCGCTTCGAGGTCGCTTCCATCACCTCCTTTCAAACAGACATTTAAAACAAAGTCAATTTTAAAATAAAATTTGTGTTCTACGTCCTCCTATCAACGGTTGTTTTAGCTGAAACACGTTAAAAGGAAGACATGGAACGCAAATTTTATTTTAAAAACGACTTTTTATTAAATGCGAGTTTAAAAGGAAACCGTGGAAGAGGCTCAGGTTTGGTATCTCATCTAATTTATTTCAGCTTTTGATCTCGCTTTTTTTACATCCCAAGCTTGATACCGATTCACATTAAAACTACTAGTTTAAATTTTGGTCACGGTCCTGATTTAAGTTCTATTTTTAGTCGTGATTCCTTTGGCCGTTTAGTTTCGATCACAGTATTAATTTTTAAACTAAGTTCTAATGCCAATTCCGATCCTGGCTTTAATTCTGTTTCCGGTTCCGACCTCGTCCAGTTACGCTTCCAGATTGTTCCCGTTTTTGATACCGATACGAGTCAGGTCCGGTTAAGAATGTAATTAAATAAAACCTATTTTGTTCTCGATGATAGAAATGTCTCAGTTTTGCTATCGGTTCCGAATTTAATTTCGTATTATACATACCCCATGGATTGGCCATAGGTGGAGCTCCCTGTATGAAAAATGTGATTTAATGTTGATTATGCCATTAGTTTTAAAAAGAAATGCAAACAACCAAACCGATCTTTCATGTTTATCAAATAACACGAAATATAAATGTGATTTTAAGTGAAATTATATGATTTTCTAAAAAAAATCTGTTAGAATTGGTTTGAATATTTACATTTTTTTAGTTTCTACACGGCAGTGACTTGTCTCAAGTTTAAGAATTGTTTAATTCTTTTATAGCATTTTGAGGAGCAAACTAGCTTACGGGCCACCAGAGAGTAGATAGTCATCGCCACCCATGGATTCTTGCAATACCATAGGAGTTTTATAAGTGCGTTGCCGACATTATATTTATTAAGGATATTTGATGGAGGGCGCGGTTCACTCCGACCTCGATCACCCAACTTCTCCCTTCATTACTCCACTCTTCCCTCCAACACTCCACCCCTCACTCCATCAACCCCCTCCCTCCAACCATCAGAGTTCCTATATCTTATACGGGCGGAGTCGCGGACGAAAGCTATATTAGGTACACGAATACAATTTTAAACCTTACTTTTAATTGCTCAGTAGCAATCATAATAAACGTTACACGTACAATCTAACCGTACTCTCGGTAAAATCCGGGGTCAGTGGGCGTGCGTACTTTAAGCTAGAATAAAAAAGTGGTCAAGCGCGAGTTGGCGTCGTATGTGAGAGAGTCCTCTAGAGTTTTTTGCGGACCAAATTCGTGGCGTGTCAAAGAATGGCCAAATTTAAACCATCCGAAACCGATAAGCTTGCGTGATACGATTGATGGATGTCACTGAAGCATGCGTGATTACAAATATCGTACCTTGTGGATATTTACGGTCTCTGTCTACCCTCGTGAGAAATAAATTTGAGTTTACAATTAATAATTCTATATTCGCACGCAGTGACGTTCTGTTTAATGTTAAGTTAAATTCCTATGTTAAGTTCAATCTTGGGACGTGCCGTGAGTTTCGCTGCATGATGATAAATAGAGATGTTACAAGTCACTAAGTCACTCATTAGTCGTATGTTTCTAATTCGATAGTCATTTAGAATCGCTGTGACACGTACAAAATTATAATTCAATGTGATTCGAAATTGTTTAAATATATTTGACCTTTAACCGGCACGTCAAAAAATACGCTTCTGGGTCAGTAGTATTGACGTTTCGAAAAATGATTTAAGTAGATAAAAAACGTACAAAATCTAAAAGAGAACATTTTTATAAACAATAAATACCATACTTTGAGTTTAAACTCTTTGTTTACGAGTTGCAAAAAGCACTCGGAGTGACTCATTTAACATTAATTTATTGATATTGTTTTTAAGGTCAATTATTTCATCAAATATTTAATGAATAAATTATAATGTAATTTAGAGTAGATACTAATCCAAGACCTTATTTGTAAGTTCATTATTTTTTAATTTGAATCAATAGTTCTGAATTAAAAAAGACAATGCTATGAAAGGATTGCGAATCGAGTTGATTGGCAATTAAGTTAATAAAGCATTTAGATTTAAAATATCTATACCGGTTTAAGTTACGTTTACTTCACTCCACTATACGCATATCCTATTGTACTGGGTTAAATAAATCAAGACATTTTTATTACTTAGCTTAGATCAAGTCAATTTTAATCCATTTTCACTTATGCTGTTTTGTCTAGAAAATTTACGATCCGCAAATAAAACCAATATATTACCACAACTTGGATACTTTTGTTTGAAGCTGCAGTTAGAAAGGTCGAAGTGCTATAGAAATGTGAAATATGCTGCTATTTAAACTTGTAGTTCTTAGAGTAACGAAAAGGAATAATTGAGTTAAATTTTAGATGTTAAATCTTTAAAACGATCACTCATTTCACAAAATAGGCAAGTTATTCATATTTTCTGCGAAATGATAATTACAATTTTAAACCTCTGAATTTTTAAAGTTTCTGTATTTTCAATTCAATGTTTATATTGAATTTTGTTTTTCGATAAAGGCTTGTCTTTAAAGTGCCTTTCTTAAGTTTAATTTGTCTTCGTTTCCATACTTGAAAATGAAGAAATGGAGCCCTTATAAAATTACTCGTATATTTGTCTGTCTGTTCGTTTCTCATAGCCAATTCGTTCTGAATCAACTAGACCGATTTAAATGACATTTGGTGCAAATGACCAAGTCTGTAATCCAAATGTAAATAGTAACATAAATAAATTGATTTTAAATTAGAGGGTCACTTTTGGGGAGTAAAATTAAAATATAAAAGTTTTGTTAACTGTGTCATATGACATATTAAAGTAAACGCTTATTGTGAGAACTCGAATGTATTTAGGGAATACAAATAAGTTACCGGCGTTTATTGTCAATACAACAATATTTATTGTGAAATAACTGTAATTTAATTTTAATCGAAGTATTGTCCATCACTAGCAACTACTTTTTTCCATATTTCAGGCACGTTCGGATTCCAAGTCTGAAGGACTTCTTATCTTCTGAGACTATACACTAATCAACCCAATTTTTGGTATCTTCATATGATGTGAACCGCTGCTCTGACAGAGCATGTGCCATTGACCGGAACAGATGATAGTTGGACGGCGCAATGTCTGGTGAATACGGCGGGTGGGGTAGTACTTCCCAATCAAGTGTTTTCAAATAGTTTTTCACCGGAACCGCTACATGCGGACGAGCATTATTATGTGGAAGAACAATTTCGTCGTGTCTGGAATAGTATTGAGGGCATTTTTCCTTCAGAGCTCGGCTCAGTCTCATCAATTGTATTCAGTATAAAGTTCCAGTGATTATTTCGCTTGGATTAAGGAATTCGTAATATACCACACTCAGCTGATCCCACCAAATACACAGCATGAGTTTTTTCCCATAAATATTCGTTTTGCTCGGGATGTTGACGCGTGGCCAGGTAGTCCCCATGATTTTCTTCTTTTTGGATTATCATAATGTATCCGATTTTCATCACCAGTGACGACTCGATGTAAAACAACTTTTTTTTGTGTCTAGCTAGCAGCATTTCACTCATGTATATAATCGGCGTTCAACATCTCTCGGCTTTAATTCGTATGGAACCTAATTACCTTGTTTATGAATCATTCCTAACGATATTAAATGACGTGAGACTGCTTTTTGAGTGACTTCTAAAGTAAGTGCAAGTTCCTTTTCAATTTGAGACGAATCTTCCTCCAATAATTCCTCCAATTCTGCATCCTCATAAATTTTTGGCCTTCCACTGCGATCTTTATCTTCTACGTCAAAATCACTGTTTTTAAACTTTTGAAACCACTCACAACATGTTCTTTCACTCAAGGCAGCGTCATTATATGCTTCTACGAGCAATCGATGTGCTTCAGAGGTAGATTTTTTAAATTAAAAAAGTAAATTAAAAGTTTCCGCCAACGACGCTTATTTGGCCCAAATTTACACATTTTTGGATAAAAAAAAATATATGATGCTAATATAAAGTTAATAATATGATAAGGTTATGTTGTTTCGACTGAGTAACCTAATTTCCAAGCCGGTTATCATCTGAGAATTCTAAAGTAAGCCTTTTGCCATGCCACCTCACTCAAAACGGCGGAAACTTATTTGTGCTACAAATATTTTATAATTTTAAAACACATTCATGCAGGAAAATTCATGCACATTGACCATTCTCCGTCATATCTCCTAAGACTATTACGCCTATAAAATTGAAAGGAAGTACAGAAAATATTTCTCTACTTATAGATTAAAGGAAAACCTGTAAAGAGTCTTTAGTAGTTTCGGTTCGTTCAATGTCCATTATAGATTGATACTTATTCAGTATATTATACACTTAGTAGGCTTCAGTTTATAGTGAACTTCGCATTATTGCGATGCAATATTAGTTTTGAATACAAATCCAAAAATAAAATGACAGTATAACTTCTATCGCTTGGTCTTGTTCCACGTATTCGCAAAAATAAACAACAAGACAGAATTCAACAACAGACAATTTATTTAGTAATTTGTCTCTACACTTTTTCATATGTACTAATTTTAGTTACTGCGAGCCAACTTTCCTGTTTTTGGAGTTATGTAGTCAAAAAGGAACCCTTAAGTTTCTCCATGTCCCTCCTTCCATCTGTGTTTGTGTCTTTTCGCGGCTTAGCTCTGACACTTCTCTATCTAGTATTAAGAGTGTCTGACTTAAGGAGTGAACGCTGTAATTTGTAGAATAGAATCGTGGAAAAAAAATTTTTACGGTACCTCCCCTGCACGTGTGGGACAAATTTTTTTCTCGATTATACCATGGTGCAGGGTATTGTTGGGTAGCTCATTCAAAAACATAGCAGGTCCATTAAAATCAGTTTTATATTTATGGATCGGTTCATCAAACACTTAGTTTAAGTTTTAATTTCTTTAGAGCATAAATAAAATCACCCCCCTTTTAGTAGATAAATGGTTATTATTTAATATGCGGAAAAGATTACGGTTTAAGTGTATATACTGATGTTAAATAGAAAACCACTACAGCTACTAAGCTGTAGCTGTAGTGGTTTGTGTAGCCTACTAAGGCTGTACAAACTGACTAGCAGTAATCGCAGAATTTGTAAAACGTACTTTGAAAATTAAAAAGAAAAATTTCGTACGAATTCTGATGAAAATTACTTAGATGAAGTTTTTGGTTGTGAAAAACAGATAGTATATATAAGTTTATCGCTTATGTAAAATTGTGGAATTATAAAATCATAACATCTTTAACAGCCTTCTTATATGGATCCTGTTCTAGACGTTGTTAGCCGTTAAGGCGTGAACTTAATTAATAGGTTCATTAACTCATTAAAAGCTCCCTTTTAAGTTCGCACATTATGACGGGTAACTACCAAGCCTTGTATATCCCGACATGCACTTGTTTTTGAAGTAATAGCTTTTTATGGGAGAGTAAACCGCTTCGTAACGTAACGCGTTACGGCGCCAGTCTGTCTAGCCTCTCTTTCTCTCACGCTTACGGCAGCGGTAGGCAGGCTCCTCTTCTCTCACTCTAACCCACAGCGCTAGCCGTATTTCGGGCAGACGCTTCCCCCTCTATCTACTCAGTCTTTAATGTGCAATAGACATATGCTCTTGACAGTGAGCATATAACCTAAAACTAGCACAGTTTTTAAAGTGATTAAAAAAACATCATGAAACAGGCAGAAGATGATCCTCGGAACATTACACAATTATTATAGCTATCGTACGCAAATTATTACTTTTATTGGATTAAATAAAGATACTAATAATGTACATACACAAAATTCTAATGTACATATTCAAGAGTTGTAATTAAGAATAAAATATATTTTATAATTAACAAAAAAAATATTAACAAATAACCTTTCCTTACATTATCATATTAATATACATAAAATTTAAGTAATAACCTAAGCTTTTCTCAAGTTAAACAATTTTAATATTAAATAGTTCAACTTAGATTAGTTTAAGTTAACACTTCTGTCGGGCGTCCCGAAATGCACAAGTGGTTTTTTTTTAGTTCATTGTTCATTACGATAATATAAAAGAAGAAACCCAAGTATGATTTTGTAGATGAAAAATGGTTTCATTTTATTTTGTAATACTTTGGTAACGAGCGGTGGTGACATAATGATTAGTACAGTTGCCTAGGGTCTAGAAGACTTCGACTACGAGAAGCTCGATTTCGACTACCAGAAGATGACCAAATAATTCTTAACTTAAGTCAAACTATGTTATTCTCTCCGTGAGGCAGAGAGCATATCGAGTATTCGGTCTCAGACATTATAATTATATATATGATAGCGGTCGTTTCGAACGTAACTCGCGTTGAAGCAAACGTTGAAGGATCGATATACCTGTTACAAACAAATAGGCGAAGAGACCGAGAGGGCCGAAATTATAAGGGTTCCCAAGCTACGAGATTATAACGGAACCCTGAAACGTTGAGAAATCCTTTGCCAGATTTTCATTTACATATTCAACGTTTCGCAAACGCGTCCGCTCAAAATAATACCCAGTATCGCGCAGGCTTTAAATAGGTACGCCTAACAGCAAATAGACTGACTCTGTTAGGATAAACAGAGGAGGACCGAGGGTATAAAAAGCTGGTGACCCTAATCACAGCCATTTCAACCCCCCAGCCTTTGTGGCTAAGTGTCCGTAGAGTTTATAATTCATTTAGTAAATTTTGCAGCAGTTTTTATGATATTATTTTTTCATCTATTTTATACTTTAAATAGCTTTGCGCGTTTATCTCCTACCTGCATAAAATTGTTTATTTTTTCTTAGATACATCATTGATCACTCTGTTGGTGCCTATATCCTTCAATTCATGTATACCTATCCATCTACGGCGAAACCAAATCTAGGTGTATGATTTTAGCAATGTACGAGTTTATTTATTGCCTTTAGATTCGACTGTTCCCTGATAGAGAAAAGCGAAAGAGGTATAATGCACCCTGTACGATGTATAATCAAAATAAAATAATGTAAGCACGAACCAAAAAGACATGTAATTGTCGCACGATCAGATATCTGCGAAGATATCGTTGTTAAAAGGGTACTGTTGATGAAATGCCTGGGAAAATTTAAAAAATAAAGATATACTTTAATGAAATGTGAGAAAGATTTGGAATATTCTTTTTGAAAAGTGTTGTTTGGTATTTTTTGCCTATCGAAAAAAAGCTATGCCAAAGCTCATTTCAATAGAAAACATTAAATTATTTATTTGATAGGCAATATCCTCAAGTTTTTTGAAATAAATGATTGATTTCTTTAAATAATAAGGGACGCGAATTACACTAACACTAATGAAATGCTAATGGAGATCTTAAGCTAAAAAACTGATCTGAAATTCAGTTATTCTATAATAGCCTATGGATGAAATTTAAAATTAAAGAATATCACAAAAGTAAGAAAACCAAAAATTGTATAAGTAGACGCTGTTTGCTTTTTTCCAGTCTAATACGGGCCCGTACCCCACAGTGTCGACTTAGAGAAACACTTCCAACAATGGCAAACTATTATTTTTATGGAATAAAATTATAAAGTAGAACGTTGAATTCGTTAAAGGGCATAGATTGTTAACATTTATACACATTATAGACGGAAAAATATTTAAGTTAAAATGTCGAATAGATTGGAAGATTCATTTAAGAAATTGGTAGATTGATAAATAAGTAGACTGGTATATAATTTAATAAGATAGATTAACAAAATAAATCAAAAGATCGGTATACAGAACTTATATATATGTAGATTTAATTAATATAAGGGTAAGTACAATTACCGTGTTAAATTAAGTAGACCGAAAGCTTGATGAGCAGAGACATTGGTCAATCAATGGATTTATTACTTTATAGTTTGAAAAATAGGTAGATTCAATTGTTTAAATAATATCAATCATATATAATTGTTAGATTAGTAAGACAGATTGATAGATTCTTATGGTGAATCGATAGCTATGAGGAGGTATTGAGTATTATTGTGTATACAGTGTATTCAATTAAAATACTAAGTACATAGAATTACATCTACATTAGTCGTTGTTTTATTGTTGTACTGGCGGCTTGATGATTAATACGAAAATATACCAATAAATTAACAATTATTTTTTGTGTCTCATAATGGAGCAATATCAATTCATTCAAGCGATTCACAACTTTTTTGTTCATGTTTGTACTAAATAGCCAGTGTTAATTGGACGTTTTCATTCAATCATGCATAGGCTCTTACAGGGAATCTTATGTATACTTGCATACATCATTAATTTCAGCTATAAATATATAAATTATAATTACAAATTACATTCGGTTAGCATATTCATGGATGAATATGTCACAATCTCTTCCCTACTCGGTAATAATACACCATTCGTCTCATTACATCTCGTTGTAACCCTTTTGTATCATTCTCTGCGTGCGAAGGGCGTGACGGGGAAAATGGAGCAGACCAGCGAACGTGCTATGGAAAAAAACACGAAAATATTCGAGACGTCTCTTGTCGAGTATAATAAGAACGCGTTGCATACTTTTGTGTATAATCAAATTACACATACCAATATTTTCCAAATTGCTCTTAGTGTTTGTTGTGTTGTAAAGTTAAAAGAAACGGTAAAGCACTAACTTCACGCGCGTCAATAGCAGATGACCGGTATGCGATTTCAGGAAGCTTCAGCCTTCGCAGGACCATAGTTCCAAGGATATCTCTTTCGTACTTACGACATCTGATCTCTATCGTACAGCTTTTTCAGTTCGGTTTGGACAAAATTACTTCATAAACATTCCTGTGTGATTTCAACTAGCTTATGACAACACACCTATAGTAATTTATTATTGTTAATTGAAAATTATTGCTACAAGTAGAATCGCTGAATACTTTATTATTCACTTCCATTACAAAAAGTGTTCACATCAAAACTCTTTACGAGGATTTATTAGATTCTGGCATGATGTGGTCGGTAGGAGAAAGAGTGATTCCCTAGTGGCTAGAAAATTCAGATTAATCGATCATGTAGTAGCCGAGGATATAATTCTGGTTTACACGAAATATTATTTTTGAATGAACTTGGGAAAAAATGGCTATTGGATTCTTTTTTTTTTTATGAAATTAAACATTAAGTATATGCCTCCTGCGCCCAAACGACTGTAATCGACTTGTTATCGAATCATTCATTCACCTATTTCACTTTGTTTTATAGCAAAAAGAAATTCTGACTCATTTATTTGTGCTGGATTTTATCGGAAGGGACGTCAATCATTTTCCTATTAAGAGAGGTGAAATAAAACAACAGAATGTAGTAGCTCTCTGTGATACATGTGTCATATTGAAACATATTGATTCGACTTGAAAAATTTTTTTTCAAATATATCTTTAACCTTTACATATTTAACACAGGTTTCCTTAATCATGACATAGAATACAGACTACAATAATATCGTAGATAAAAGCTAATACGGCTGTCTAACTTACAGTTCGACGTGAGCCAGCTGCCAATGAATCATTCATCAGAATGTTATGGATTGTCGCAAATAATCTAATAATCGCAGTATTTAAATTCTAAGTTGAATTTTTTCTGTGCAAAACTTAATCAGCGTTTGGTAAAAAAAATTATATATATTGAAAACAGAGATTGAAGCGTCCGACTGTATTCGATATTGGATGTCACAAAACTGAATATAAATTGCAGTTTCAGAATGCATACGTTAACTTTTCAGTGAATGTCTAGAATCCAGTATATGGAATTGTATGTAGGTGCCTTTTGTCTTTACTTTACCGAATAATACTAATAATATTCAATAAGACTATTGAAATCCTTTTTTTGTATATATTTATTTATTTTAATAGATCTCAAAAATCTGACTGTGATTTTATTAGATCCATTCAATGACACCTCATGCGCAATATCAAGTTATATTATCAGTAATTATTTGTGATTTTCACATACATTGTTATTAGCATAACTTTTATTTTCATTGAATTTGCGACAAAATATACATTTACCGTCTACGATACAACGGAGATGTACTTTATTTCATGATAATTACATTTCAGTTTTATTTCTGTATCTAAAACTCCAGAGAAATGAAACAAAACTAAGACAAAAAATAGACTACTTTTAAAATGAAGTTGGGACATTAAATTGGTAGATTTAGTTTAGTGACTCGAATTGGTAGTTGAACGAGAAGACTAAGTTGACTGAGACGTTTATTATTTAAGTCAAAAGTTGAATCGGTAGTTTGTAATTGGAATAACGAATAGGTGGATTTAAATTAATATAATTATTTTATGAATAGTCTATATTAAATCGATATTTAATCGTCGGACTGATAGATTAATAGATTGATTAGGAAGATGGTTATATTCAGTTGAAAGATAGGTAAATTAAATGGTAATAGGTAATTGGTAAATGTCGATTCTCATGGTTACATTTAATTTAATTGCGATGTGTTTTTATTATCTTCGATAAGCCGTTGTATTGTTATGTTTGTGAGTTGAGTATTCCTAGAATAAAATGAAAAAAAAATTTAATTGAAAATATAAACAAACAAATTACAAATCTCATTATCTATATAGAGTACCGTACCCGTGTTTATCCTATTTATAAATTGTAATTTGTAAGCAATTACGCGTATTAAGAACACGAATTGCAGCTCCAAATTGGATTATATGGCATAAAAAAAATCATGAGAGAACGTTAAAAGAACGAAAACGAAAAAACCAATAAAGCATAAAGAAAATTGTATTATTATTTTTTTAACGTAATGAAGTCAATCTAAAAAATAAATATGAGCGAATGGAAGCGAAAAATGGCATTTTAGTGAAAAGTTAATAATAATACGTTGAAAAAATCTAATTAACTAATTATAAAACAAAAAACTATTTGGTCATGAAAAATGTTTAAAGCGTTAATATTAAATATTCATTAACACCGCGAGCGCTTAAATGAAAATAGAAAATTCAAAAGCTTTAATATCAGCGGAGCAAATGAAAAAAAAAAACAGCTGTAATATTAAACGATTCCAGAAAATTGTCCAAAATAAAAGCGACGGACATTACTTGGGGAAAAAATCGCAAGTTCTTGTTAGGAATATTAATGGGAAAATCATTTGGCCTCGTTGAAACCAAAACATAATTTGGGTGATTGTGATTAAACAAACATTTTAACTTTTTAATTATCATATTTCATGTCTGTCATATGTTATAGTTAGTTCTTTTTTTGATAAAACTAAAACACAAAACCTCCAGTGGCCAGTTTTGATAACGGTGGTATCATTCGAAAATGTTCTTATGTCTATTTTTTCACATCAAAGCCGTGCACATGCAATGCATGCAATTGCACTATTTACATTTGGTGCTGTCAGAAAAAAAATATTCCTGACCTATAACATTTATTATTTGGCAATTTGTAGGTTATTTTCAAAACTTTACATGACCTATTTCTTCTATTCTCGTCGGAGATGGTCCTTATTTTGCTTACGTGAAAAGTTCTATTAAATATTAATTGTTTTATTTTAATCGTGTATTTTAATAAAATTTTAACTTTCCCAATAACAGAATTGAAAATTTTCATTAAATTGGGAAAATTGTTTTTTCATTAAATTGGGAAAATTGGGAACTTATTAGTTCTTATTACCTCACACCCAGGCCGGAGGCCAATCAACATTTTTTGTCTAAATCTGTATTTTGTTTTACACCGTTCTCTGACTTCAAAACTCAACTCACGGACAGAACCCACGTTCACAGGACTCAGCACGGTGGCTGGATGTCTCATAAGCTACCTACGTAATTCAGTTATTACAATATATGTATATATTAAGTCGGGGAAATTTTTTTTTTAGTATTTCATAAGTAAAAGTTGCAGTGAAATCTCTTTGGTTGTGCTGTTTGTATCTGGCTAGTTTTGATACCAATAAATAGACAATGTTTTAAATAAAGAAAAATAAAAAGTAAAACGGTATCCCGCCATTTCTCTATTATTTTTCTGCCCACCAAAATGAGTGAATTCAACTTAGAAATACGATACATTTTAAAGTTCGTATTGGAGAAAAGGGCAAAAATGCGACACAAGCCGCGAAAAAAGTTTATGACGTTTATGGACTTGATCTAATATGGGTAAGAGTAGCATAAAACTGGTTCAACCGTTTTCATTTGATAATTTTGATGGCAAAGTTTAATTACGCTCTGTTCGACCTGTTACGGATAAAATTGACGATATTTTGGAAGAAGTAGAGCGATATCGGCATATTAGTTCTTACAACATGGCTGAAGAGCTAGGTATTGACCACAAAACAGTGTTGACCCATTCGAAAAAAGCTGGACATACATAAAAGCTTGATATTTGGGTTCCACACGAGCTCATTGAAAGAAATCATGTATTTATTTGCGATTTTCCCAATAAACCGTAGTGAAAGCAAACGGTTTTTGAAAATATTGAACACTGATGATGAAATTAGATCTTTCACGATACGAACGTACGAAAAAGATCATGACCAAAAACAAGCCAGCTCCACAGACTGTAGCGAAACCCGGATTAACGAGCAATAAGTTGAAGCCATGTGTGTAGTGGGATATATAAAAATAAAAGCTAATATGTATATGTATATATATGATAATAAATATGTATTTTGACGTACAACGTCTTAAAGCTGGGAGTCACTTTGAAAAGTGTAACGCTCGGTAACGTAACGATGAGTATACTATGATCGGTCTGCCGCGCGCAGCACTAGAGAATTAGTGCATAGCTTGCAAATGTATTGCAAGTTATTGTATGTATATTTGTATATTACATGTATGTGTAAAGGTAAAAATAAAATTTTGTTAATATGAAATTCAGTGCGAGATTCTTTGTATAAATTAATGTTTTAAATATAATTCTTTGTATAAATAAATGTTTTAAATTGTTACTATTATTTCATCCTTCTTTACGAATGAATATTCACATTAAAATGATTTTACCATTCAAAGTCGTTGTCACGTAAAACTTTCGCCCGTATACCGACTTTAAAGGCAACCAAATATGCAAATTAATTTTACGTAAAAGCATTGTTTAAAAGAAGGTCAAGTTCAACATAGATCCGGTACTGGAATTGTAAGCAGAACTGGGGTTGGGATTAAGATCGAGAAGCCAGATCGTTTCGTAATATAAAAAAAATTGCAGCAGTAAATGTATTTTCAGTTTTAGCGTTTCTTTTGAAGTCTTCAGTGGCATCAAATCAAAAGCATCTAGGATATGTCATCTAGATCGATACCTACATAGCGATCTCGGCTAACAGCGTGATTGGTCTACATCAAAGATAGATTTTTTCTGTGTCCAAGTTGATGGAGCCGTGAATAAAAGCTAGTGATTATAATAAATACAAAATTTTGATGACCTACGAGCATACCGATTAAAGACATTTAATTACGTTACTGTAGATAGGCTAACTTCAAAGGTAGGTTCTTACCTTTTTGTTGAAAAAACTAGGCGTTAAGCCTAAAGGTCGATGGTACAATACGTACGCATCCTAGGCCTCACCGGGGCCGCCCGTCGTCAGCCCGCCTCCAGCCAGAGAGCAGTCACCTGTACTAAAAGCGTCGCCGGCGCGGGCGGGCGGGTCTTTGTCGCGCGCGCAGCCACCGGCGGCTGGCCTAAGCGATTTTTCATGAGCCCCGCGGCGGCGTTAATGTGTACAGGCGCGGCTCTCGGCGCCGCATACTTCGCTTCTTTTGCCGAGAAATAAATTATGCCCCGGGCTTCTGGCGGGGGCGAAATTCGTCCGAAGATAAGTGTACTCGGTTATTTTCACATTTGGCTTTTTAAGGCGCCCGCCGCCCGCCGCCCGCCGCCCACCGCCGGGGCGCGCGCTTATCGCTTATACGTAATCGCTTTCGGCTTAGCTAAAATCGAAATTCGTATGTAAATAGCACGTAAATCGTGCTCCTAAGTCAATATTTTTATTCGGGGGGCGCGCGACCGGATCGCGCCTTTCCGGGTTCGGCGGGAGCGGGCGGCGGCGCTATCGAGTTTGTACTGAAATAAATAATATACCGATACTGTTTATTTTGACGTGGTACAGTTGATGTGGCTTTGTTGACTTATTTATCGAATTTTAAATGTTTTTGTAAAAAAATATGTACGTTATATTTATTGATCTATAAAAAAGGAAAGATGTCACAGTCCTGCGCTCAAAAACGGCCGCAGTAAATGAGTGCTGAAACAGACAGGTTAGCACTCATTGCACTCAGTCTAGTTTAGTTACACCTTCTGTTACGACGTCTAAATGTACTGTTAAAAAAATGCAAAAATAATACGTAAAGAGCTGTGTAAAAGGATAGAATTTCTTATTTTCTATAAGAAAAAAATAGTTTATTTATAATGAACCTTATGTTATGACATTTCGGTTGAAATATCAGAAGATCAATAATGTTCCTTCCCTCTTTTTTTCGGCACTGCAAAATGGTATCGTAAAATGTGAGCACTTTGAGCCAATTTTCTTCGTAAAATAGGATGAGACTATGCATCTTCTCTTTTTCATACATCTATATTTATATTGTATTTCGTGTAAATATCTTTAATTTTCTTTTTTAAGTCCAATGTTCTTCTTTCTGTTCAAGATCTTTGGTTACATATTAGGCCATAAGGTCACGACATTAGAAACTCACTAAAGTACTAATTCTAATAGTAAATGTAACTACGAATTTTGATTGAAATGCAATAATATTCAACTTTTTGTTTTCCAATGTTTATTTGATCGTCTAATTGGCGATTAATTCGCCATTAGTTATGGCGATATGCATTATTTTTATTTGTTTACATTGTAAATTAATATTATTATTTTATTATTATTTAATAAATAGTTTATTCAATTTTTTTTAATTATTTTTGGCATATTAATGGATTCTGTATACAAATGTATAGGAAATTAATTAATTTTATAAACTTATTTTTACAAATGTAAACAGACGGGATGAAATGTTTGGAGTTATTTTCATTTTGTTACATCAAAGAAGGATATAACGAAATAAAAAAAAACCCTTATGTGCGTACATAAGTACACGTGCACGGTTTTTAATTCACTCGCCAAGGAATCGCCCTTTCACAACCATTTATTACGGATTGAGCGGCCCTCGCGCTCCAATCGTTTGCTTTTAGGAGTGTCCGGCGCGCCGGCTTCTTAACGTGCTGTCCGAACTAGAGGGCGGGCGATTTTAATTTGGTGTAATAAATAGAGTTTTTAATATTTGACTTGAATTAAAGCACATATTTCATTCCTAGGAGCGTATATTTAAGCCGTCAGTCCCGGACGTTGACATAGCACAAGGCCAACATGAAGGGCGTAAGGTCTAAAAACCGCTAAATTTGAAATGAAAAGATTCTGGCAGCTTACATATCTCAGTGGTGAGTTGATAGTAACGACAACAGATCCCTTATATAAATTTAATGTAATTTATTTTACCAAGCATCATCTAATCTACAAAGATTAAAATTTGAATCTTAACTTCGGTCTGAGTGAAATTTAATCCTGTTAATGATTTAAAATGTGAATAAAACGGATTCTTGATTTCATTTTACGAACTTGACGTTAATGGCTTAAAATATTCATGAATTCCAAAAGCGAAATGTTTAGTCGGTGGACTAAGTGCAGATCCACACAGAAAAAAGGATCTTTTAAGGAAGGTAAAGTTAATTAAGACAAATTCAGTCAGAGCATAAAATACTTATAAGTACCACAAATAAGTTGACTTCGAGTACGGTATCAATCAAAAGACGTCCGAATATCGGATAGTATTAGCGGTGTGCTTGAAACTCTCATTTGCAATAGTTAACTGCTAACTGTTAAAGTTAAAAACTAACCATGTCAAAATATCGGTAGTTTTAGAGATATTGGCATTTGTGATAAAAAATTGTAAAAAGTTACAAATGTCAATATCTTTAAGACTAACTTAGTCAACTGCTGATTATTAAGTTAAAAAAAGCGTATTTTGACGTGTTCAGTTTTTAACTTTAACAGTAAACAGTTAATTATGTCAAATAAGAATTTGAAGCACACCTCTGTTAGTGGTGAATTGTTAAGATAGAAGTATTATATTGTTCGTGGTTAAGTCATAAATCTACTTTCTACGATGCTAAGAAGTCGTCGATTATAGAACAAAATCGTTCGGGTTGAATTCGCGGACTACGATGTAGGTGTGTATACAGTCGTGGGTATATTTCGTGTCAACAATACAGACAGCCACTCGTCACATCAAACAACCAACTTCGGAGTGGTCTCTGTTGCGATTCCCTTTGTTCTCCGACGCCATATTTAGGATGCCGGAGACATCGGGACTGTCTACTGCGCAGGCGACGCAGATAGGAGGTGAGTCTTGTTTATTATTATGACACTGTCGAACGCAAACGCGGACAACGTGTTTATCGGTCGAGCCGACTGCCGCTAGACGCCATATTAAGGTTAAGAAAAATCAATTGATGTTCGAACTTTAGTTGAACAGAAAAATTTCGTTAAAATGTATTTTTCATTTAAATAAGGCTAGGTTTATAAAGAATTATTCAATTGTAAAACACTATGTACCTAGGATTATAACGATTTAATCATTGTTTGCAATGTGTTTTCCTTTATCAAATAATATTGAATGGTGGTTTCTAACAATACTAATACAATACAACAACGCTTAAAGAGCAATAAAATCGACTTGAGTTAACATAGTCGAATGTATTTTAGAGTTTTATGAAATTGCTCATAAACTTGTTCTTTGCACATATAGGACGGAACCTAAAAAAAAAGGAAGATGCTTGACATGACGCTCGATCCAAAGACAGTCGATTTGAACCCGAACTTGTTAATGTAATTTAAGTAAAATTATTTCATTAATAACAGCCCTCTAGACGCTGTTAACTCGGCAAATGGCCGAGTAATTCATATCGTGAATTTGCGATTCATTATCATAGTTACGAATGGATCGATTTTAAATAAGAAGTAAACTAACAAAGGAGCTAGACTACACAAAAACTAGTCTTCTAAGCTTATAACAAAAAGTGCTATTCACACGTAACCTATTAATTTTGTTTTTTTTTGGTACAGTTAGCAAATCACTCAGCGCGGCAGGTGTTCGGAGCCCTAATTCGCGCCTCGTACGTCGCAGGTGCGAGCGCCAACGACCGGCCCATCGTTGGGATATTCCTCATTATGATAATAATCGGACCGCATGACGGAACATTGACGTAAAAGAAAAGTACCGGACATTGTGCTTTAAAAAAATCCCCTTTTCCGAGCAGCAACTAACGTCAATTTTAAACTTCATCTTTATTATAAACAGCATTAATTGCGATAATCAATTGAAATTGCCCGTTACTGCTTATCAATCACCGCTATTTATAACTTTGGACACGTTTTGAGAGCAGTTTATCGAAGTAATTTGTAAAAAAAAATCTTTTGACATTAAAAAAAAAATCATTTTTCATAAAGGCATGGCCAATTATCGACTTTGACGCGTATTACAGAACAAAATAAGGAGTATGTAGGGCCCGTTGTTTTTGCGTGTGATACAATACAACGAGGTCGAGGTAATGCAGGAAGGCTCACGGGTACTCAGAATAAAGTAACGTAACGTATGAAAAGAAAAAATATTTATCGCCCGAATAACGAGATGTGAATTGAAACGGAAATATGTGAATTTTTCATTGAATTTAATATACAAAAGTGGCAATACGATTGAGATGCCACAATGAAAAATATCTGGATGGTAGCGCACACAGTATGGCTTTATAGTTTTGCCATTACGCACTAGTTCAAGTTATTGAAGAGTGTAATTATTTTTGTAATTCTATTTGGATTGTTTAATCAATACCGAGATAAATGACATGAACACGTAAAAAATAATGTTTTGGACTGACCAGTCGGAATTGGATCACAGCAGCATGAGAAGTCATCATAATCTGCATTTTGGACCCCCAAGACACAAGCCAAAGTACAAAGCGAGGAAGAGCTCACCAAAGACAATTTCTGCTGAATCGTTAGGTGGAAATTGTTCGTGATTATTTAACTCTTCCTGCTTCAAGACTAACACGGTATAACAATGAAGACTTTTTGTGACAGTGACTGACCACGCTGATGGACGATACGAGACCAAAATACTCTAGATACCAAAAAAGATCTATTGTACCAGCACGTGGATGCCCAGCTCAGTTTACGCAGGCGTGTGACATTGGTTGAATGGTGAATTATCCACTAAGGTGGATGAGTCGAAGTGGGCTGATACCATAGCCGGCAATAATGTCAGATTAAATACCACGGGACTTTCATTTTTGATGTCGCACAAAACATTTCTTATACCCTGCACCACCAATGTACATTGAAAACTTGAGAGAGAGGGAAAATCCTTTCTATCTGCCATAAGACGGCTGCAGAAGATTAAAATCTCACTTTAAATGAAAATGACCATGAGTTAAATACGTAGTAGGATGCGTCCTTGCATGCGCTACAGTGGTAATAAATTAGAACAAGACCTCTAATGTTTATTATTATCTGTTTTTAAATTGTAATAAATTTGATAAAAGTACATAATGTTTTTACTCACTACTCCAGTTTTGGCTTTTACAAGCACAATTTTATTGCTAATTCTAACTAATAGTTACCCTACTAGTTAGAATGCTACTAAGAATAATAAAAAAATACAATTACCATTAAAATAACTTTATCTCTAAGATAGAGAGAAGCATAAGTATTATTCATTATAAAATTATAGTTTATCAGTTTTAAGAAAAGTATGAATTGAGTCCTCATACTTGACCACTTTTCTTTGAAAACACAATTGAAATTATTATTTTTTTGATTAAAAATGTTTCTTCAGTCAGATTAGATGGGAGAAACATAAAAAAGATAAATTTCAATGTCTCAAAGTAGCTCATTTAGTATCCCAGGCCGACCCTCGTTAAACTATACCAAAAAAATATCTTTGTTTCTTTCATATTTTAGGGATAATTAAAAGCGGCCAATTAGAATAAGGACTTGCTAAATTAATGTTTTATTTATGTATCAAATAAATCATTATCGATAATTACAACGTACACGTGACAATTTTGATTTAATACGATTTAATACATAATGTTATAAAAAACATTTTTGTTTTTAATTTTTTAGGTGCAAGATTTTTTTGAAAAAAGGGACAGATATTTATTTGCAACATTTATATTTAACACGAAGAAAATGTGGTTCATTATAAATGATTATATCTTATACTTTTACAGGCTTGTACTGCATTACGTAAAGCATAAAAGTAGTTAGAAACACTCCTCTTCCTCGAGACTAAATTTTCCAAAGTCATATTTCAAAATCCATAAATTAACTTTCAAAACGCCATAGCTGTAACTGGGCCGCTATAATTCGTACGACTGAACCGAATTTTAAGTTTCCGTTAGCAATGTCGAAATACGTAAAATTTAATATTATTTTCTACGAAAGAATCAATGAGAATCCGTTCTTGTAACTGTCTACGTCACACAACAAATTTATTGTTAAAGAAATAAATCGTACATTTCATTTAACATGTTAATAGGTCAGTCAATTGATTAGTTAAAGTATTTTTATAGGTAAGTACAGCCACACGAGTAAGCGTCAATCACGCGAAAAGCGTGGTGATTAAGGCGAATTCCTTCAGAAGAGAACTTCATTCGGCATTGGTTGGTGGCGGTGTTCGAAACCTTTTTATAGCCAAAGGTTACTTATAAAGTTCCACATGAACATAAAAATGAATGAATGGAATATTTAGATAGTATTTAATTTATTTGCCTAGCATTATTGATTATTAGATCTTTGATCTCTTTTAATACGAAATAAAAATATCAGAATCTAGTGAAACTATTCCCAGTCTTCATAGAAATTTAGTGACAATTGCACTGTATCGAGTCCGTCTTGTGCATAATATCGTTAAAAATATCATCTAATCTATTTGTAAATTTGTATGTTTATAAAAGAAACGCTACCAAGCAGAGCATTTGCGGTTCGCAAATGCCTCGATCTGCGAGTGAACAAGGAACGCAAACAGACTCGTAAGGACAGACATCACTACCAATTGACTTTTCCGAGAGGTTACGGTGAAAACCAGAATACATTTAACCAGAATACACTTACTATAAGAAGTAAAAAAAATATCGTTAAAGTTGAAGTTCTCTAAATGTTCTTTAAATATTTCAGTGTGCGTAAATACCAATTTTTATGTAACAAAATGCAAATTATTTATATTTTATTTATTCTAAATATTTTATACCGACTGTAAACCGCGGTATCTTGCTTGCATTTTGTTAACGCATTTAATTTTTTTTTTTTGTAATAAAAAGCTGCCTATATTTTTTTTCGGGTTTCGGACTACTTCTCTGTCAAATCTTATTACGATCAAGTCGTCGGTTTAGGTCGGGAAGAGATAACAAAGTGACAGACAGAAACGTATGCATATTAATAATATTAGTTATGATGAAACTGATAGTCTAATTTTAATGAAGTACACCATTGAAAGTAGAGAGCGATATTGTAAATTAATTAAGACCAGTTTTTACGGCGGTAAAATATTTAATTCCCTCGAAAAGTAAATCTACGCGGACGAAGTCGCGAGTGGCCTTTTGTTAAATATAAAACAATCATAATTACAGTTCGTGACGCAAAATGCATTTTGTAATTTTTGTTTTATTAATTAACGAGTTCCACAAGAGTATTCAAGCAAAGTACTTGAATCCAGAGCGTTGCGTCACTTTTGATTGGTCCAAGATATTTGCATATTTGTATATAATACGGCACGCACCAAACTTAAAGGTGCTAACTGCAGCCGACAGCGAGTTCTTGCGTCAGAGGAAATATAATGAAACTTCCCTGTTTCTTTAAAAACACTATTACTACTCATACGAACTCATCATATTCATAGGTAAATCCAAAAAACCTAACGGGTTTGAGTAGAACTCGCACTTTGAGGATTATGTGTAAACTTGATTATGATTGATATTTCATCCATCGACAATCATGACGATTTTTTACCCATTATTGGTAATGATTTTTGTAAAATATCATTTCCGTGAATTCAGTGATATTTTATTTTCGAACGAAATATTTTTGAATTTTTTTTTTATTTTTTCTTCTTCATACATTAATATCTTATAAACTACGTAAATCTAAATAAAAGTAAATATAAAATGATATAGTTTGATATGTATCTGAGACACTAGACAAAAGTTTTATTTAACTTAATTTTACAATTTTCCCTCAAGGTTAAGATCTAAAACATTTTTTTTTAATTTACGCCAGACGTGATTAGGTCTTTCAACTTTGTATCTATATGCCTAAAATCATTTTTTTAGTAGACTAGGTTCAGAGAAATTACTTTGCTACTGCGTGGATAGAGAAACGCGGCAGTGACCTTTCTAATTAAACTTATTGTATTATGTTTATTTTTAATCAGGAACACATTTTTGAGAACAAACGTGCCCTTAATATCACTTTTAAGGTTTCATACAACCGAAAAAAGTTGCACTTTGGTAAGTACATGGAGATCGGCAACTCTATCAAAAAACAAAATGGCATAATTTGTCGAATTTCGATTTCAAAAGTTGACTTTAGGGGGACGAATCAGAAAACGAAAAAAATAACTTGAGTAAGGGGATTAAATGACATATCAAATAAAAGAGCATGTTACAAGAACTACAAACATACACATTTTTATATGCATACTTTCAAAGGTATTGAAGAAAATATTATCCATTTACTCGTGAAACTACGGAGCTTAAACATTTGGAAAAAATAAGTAATATAAGAACTCAGTTATAGTTTAGAGGAAAAACTAAATCAAAATGCTAAATCTTTAAGTTTCCGCTCGGAAATAAAAAACAGTTGTAAAAAGAGAAAAGTGTTAAAATACTTTGCTTAATATCACCAAAGACTAATACGATGATATATAGTATGGAACCGTATTCACACAAATTCGATTCGCACTTGGTCGGTTTTTAAAATCACGTAAATACATCCATCCTTCTTGGTATTCCATACCAGCAACACGAAGGATTCTATCTCGAGGTTAAACAGTTCATATTAATACATCGGTATTACACGATTACACGTGTGTTGTTCGGTATGAATGTGTGCGTTACTCACACAATCACATCAGATGATGATCGTCTTTTTCCTTATGACTATCAGCGGACAGCGTAAATAAAGCGGTCAACGTCGACCGCTTAGCATTTAGTCGTATCCTAACGCCCGGACAAACTGCACACGTGCATAGCCAAAATGAAGCCTTCACTAATATGGGTGGCCGTCGTCTTGGCCGTCTTTTCGGTGTGCGAGTGCAAAGATCTGATAGTGGGCACCAGCTACAACGGCAGGCTGATCTGGCAGGAGAAGGCCGAATACAACGCGATACCTCTCAAGAAGAGAGTGAAGGAGGTGTTCTTCTCGGATCCCGGACAGCAGATAATTAAGGTAACGCGATGTTTGTCGCCGTAAATGGCCGTCCCGCGCATGACATCACCGGCCCGATTATAGGGACAACCGAGCTGTGCGTTCGTTTAGACGCTATTACTATTTGACCTTTGCTTATGTTGTTTGTTTTTTGTGCGTGCTCGACGTTCACTTGGTAACGAAGTTTTTCGGGTCCGATATTGTAGTTTTCTTAGTTTAACTTTTTTAGTTATTTATGTCAATAAATAGATAATCGTAACAATGATATCGTTACCTCTTTCATTTTCTATTAGCGATAATTGCAATATAAAAATTATAAAAAGGCTTTTTAATTTATAATGATTTCTGTATAATTAAGTCTCGTATGCTGTGATATGGTGATATATTGTTATTTTAATATTATAAATAATTAATCGTCAGTGCATATAGTATGAAGATAAAATGAGGAACATTATTAACTGTGAAATCCTAGATGATGGTCAATTGAAAACATCAGAAGTCGACAAAAGTATAATACAATCTGGCATCTCACAGCTAAACACCGGTCACGGCTTGAGTGTGAACGCTACTTTTGTTTTTCAACTCCTTTCTAGAAATTATATACAAAAATGAACTTGTTCAATGAAATCCAGTAATGCAAATAGTATGAGATTGATCACCCTGACCGCGATTTAAAACCGTGAGGTCGTAAACGCGCCTCGACTCCCAAACAAGGCTTACGGACGGAAGCGTTTATATATATTATATATATATATATATATATATATATATGTAATATAAACTGTTAAAGCCATAACCCACTTTTTACATTCGCCGTAGTTGAGTAAAAATAATATAAAACTCGTGTGTGATTTATACGGTTTCTTAATAAAATTTTTAGGAATAGTTACACTCACTGTCTGTGCGTAATTTAAGAGGAAATATTTTTGTTAAAATCTGTTAAATACCGTTTAACACGCTACAGCCCCTCCTATCGCAGACAGCGCCGAGGAGGTCAAGAGGGTTTATCGTTAAAACGCTGATATTATTGTTGTCGGATTGTGAAACATCGCCGGGTCACAGAACCGCACTACGCCCGCTTTACATATTTGCTTAGTTTTATTATACACATTCTATGCTGTTTCCGTGAAATTATATAAGTCTTGCTTTTTATTTTTAATTATTTCCAATATATTTTCTAATAATAACTCTTCAATCGAAGTTGTTCACGAATACGCCTACTTGGGACATGCTGTCTCTGATTAGAGATATCCAACTTCGATAAAAAGTTTACACAAGCGATTCAGCTAGGCTGAACAGCGTTCGGGAAATTACGAGTCATCTGAAAATCTAGTATACCTCGGTATTATCTAAAAAAGTAAGCCTTCGAACCGTGTGTGTCGCTACTGATGATATATGGATGCTGGACGTGGTCCCTTTGTTTATACCTATCTATTCCTTTGTCCCCCTATTGTCGGTCTTATAAAAAGGATCAACGTTATTAAACGATGGAAAGGGCTATGTTTGAAGTTTCCTCGCGAAGTAGAACCCGGAACGAGAAAACCCCTAGAAAAACCAGATTGACCGAATATAATTCATATAATCGTTAAAGTGGCGATAGACAGGTCACATCGTTGGTAGAACTGATTACCGCTGGGTTCTCGAAGGTTCTCGAGTGGCGGGTATGAACTGGACGGCGCAGCGTGAGACGGCTTCCCACTGTGGGGTGTCTGGCGACTGATAAAAATCGTAAACTATTTTCGGTTACAGGTGGTCTAGATACGGTCTGGGGCCACCCCTTGGGCTTCCATGACATACGGCTGTCGTGGAAATCCAGGATGGAAGCTTATGTCCAGTAATGTATGATCAATTGCTGAAATGAATAACCAAATTTAAGTTCTGTTTAATATTATTGTATATTTAAATAATGAAATCCACCTCAGTTCTCGTAGTTTTGAATGCTGCTGTTTTGACACGGAGAAATGGTCGAATAAGGAAAGATCGATTGAAATTGGTAAAAGGAACGAAAATTTTCTAAACGTCGTCGAACAGCTAAAATTTTCAATTTAATAATACTTATGTAAATAAAAAGTGACAATTATAAAAAATATGTTTAATACTGAACAACTTACGAATCTACGATACTAGCCGCACTACAAATGTCAATGATGATTGGGCCTTTTTTAAGAATAATATAACGAAGTTTTAATGGCTATTCTAAAATGAAATTCCATTCTAAAAAATATATTTTATATTTCATACGAAAACCTATTTAAATCCAGACCGATAGAAATATAGAAACGATTAGTATCAGATCATATTGCTCTTTGCCTGTAAAATTAGCCTAAAATGCAGAAAAGTGTGCGAATTACAAAGCCTTAATTATAGAGCATAACTCCCAGAAAAACCAAAATGAAAATTCTAATCTTTACGTACTCGCAGGAAACGTAACATAATCGTGAATAGAAATGTATACAAAATATGCCGCTTAATCCCACTTATTTGTAGTAAGGAACGTCCTCCGCGTAAGTCCAACTCGCACTTGGCAGTTGCTTTTTAATAAACTTTATTAATAAAAGTTATTATTTCCTTTCTGGTTTTTTTTCAAATGTGACAGTGCAACTCATAAAAACTATTAACAATAAATAACAAAGAAGAGTATATGTCATTTATACGCATCATGTTCACGGAAAGTTCTATTTTTTATGGTTCAATTTCGGTTCAACTTTGTCTATTAGACACGATATTATTTATTAATTTTTTTTTAGATATGAGCTATTAATTTTTTTTAATTGCATAACATTTTAGCTTTTTTCCTTTATTATCCATAATTCCTAACGGGTAGATGATCGCTAGTAGAATATATTCGAAATAAATATAAAAACATGCAACATATAACATATTTTTTAATCGCCGATTAGACAAAATCCAATATTATGATGAAATGACCTTAATATTCATGTTCGGTCGGTCTTACTGACAAACGCCAGCCGACAATTTCATAGATAAATATTGTCGAAAAAACTAATATAATAGTACGATAAATTCAGTTTTTATCATCTAAAAAGAAACAACTTTTTTTCATTTACCGACTCTACGTGCAGCCGGTGTGATCTGAATAATACATTATCTTATGCATTTGTCATGCTCTTATAATGCGCCATTATAATGCTAATGATCGATTGGATTAACCTTTAGCATTATGTCTAATGACGCACTTTTTGAACGCGTGCAACTGCAGGGAGCGGTCATCGCGCACGGGCCGGGCGACTGGCGGTCGAATAAAGCACGTTTCCAATCAAATCTTGAACAGTCATTTTTTTCCTATAGCCGTTTATTGAACGACTGCATATTCATCGGTTATGCCTTGTTAATTAATTCAATTGGACAACTTTTGTACATTATAAAGAGTAGCGGTCATCCGCCCGCTTTGCTGGGCGCCGTGCTCGGGAAAATTTCGACTGTTAATGACCGTCCAACGATTCAAATGGATACATCCGAATCATTTTCCGAGTCGTCCGAATAGTGGATTTTTGCATGCAGCAAAGAAATCCAACTGTCTGTCTGAAAAGCGGGACGCTCCCCGAATAATCAGTTCTGCGACATGCCGACGAGAGAGAGAGAGAGAGAGAAAACCATTCCCGTAATTAAATAAACCATCCCACCCGAAGACGAGGATACATGGGCGTTGCGTGCCGGCGGATAATGCGATAAAACAGCCCAATATCGAGTTAATATCTGATAATAATATATCGCCGGCGGGACGTCCTACCGCCATTGTCGGAAATCCAATATCCCCGCACGACGCACGAGATAAAGTTGCGTCTGCGATCGCATATCACGCCGCTATTGTCCGCGGGCGCCGGCGGGGGTCGCGGTTGACGCGGCGCGAGGGGTGCTCAAAGCGCCGATTTGCGTTTTGATGTTGGACGACTTTGGTGCAGCGGCTGCTCGATCGCTGCGGTCACGCTTCTGGTGGATGAGCCGCTGTTTGTATATCGAGGCTCATGGCATTATATTTTGTGTGACGGGGTATTTTCAAAAAATGAAAAAAATATACATGTTTTTTGTCAGGTATAAATTGGAAATTACTCGGGTCATTTATTGATAATTTCGATATGAATGTAATGTGGAAAGGAAGACTTTATTTCATTTTATATGTTTCAAACATGATAATGGGACAAATTTTTATAGTTCTTAGATTTTTTTTTATTTGAAAAACATCAAGCACGCTCACTACCAAAAACAAAATAGAATATATAATAACCCAAAAGGTAAGGACGCAACTTTACTAGCGCCGTCTAAATTCCATTCAGGACCTAAAATAGTTTTAAAAAAGTAGCTTTTAATTTCAACTTCACTCTTGAGCTCTTACTGTCCAATTCAGAAACATTGTCCTAAAACCACTAACTAAGGTGGTTCTAACTATACCAGTACTAAGGCCGGATTAACTAACCTATGTCAATTCAATTCAGAGTCGTTCTAAAGCGTGGTATTTGTAAGAACCGGTATTAGATGTTTTAAATGGCAACACATAATAATGCTAACTATTTACGAATACATGCTATATTATACGCATAACAAAAATCAACTGCCTATTATAATTAGTCGCTTTAACAAGGGATTATTTTGACAGCTGTCGATCTAATGTGGCATGTACTAGGTTTTAAATTCGACTTTAATTATAGATTTATTTTATCTTGTATAATTTGAAATAGCGTTTATTAACGGCAAATCTAATGCGACAAAAGGAAAAAAGGAAGAGAACTGAAGTGAACATGATAATGTTTTTCTACTTAATTATGTCCAAAATTAAGTGTACTGAAGATAAACAAACAGACATCAATAATCACAAAACAAAGTTTTAAGTACAACGTAAAAACTTCGATTGGATTGAACCTTTTGCGACAAATCCTCAGTTGTTCAATTGGTAGTTCATAAATTTCTTTATATTCTATAATATCATTAATATCATCACACTCATTTATTTCCATAACTACAAATTTCAAATGATTTCGCATATACAACTGTTTAAACCTGTCACAGAAATTCCGTACTAATTCACTTAAACCTAGTTCGAGGTGGTTTAATAAAACAATGGTCGCTAGTCCCATCCAAGTACCAGTATTAATGTTAGTACACGTTTCTGAATAGAGTTTTCGTTGGTCTATTGTCAGCCGTCGGACTAAAATCGGTATTAAAGTTAAACTGTCGTTTCTGAATTAGACAGTTAGAATCAATTTATTCATCTTTTCTAGCAAATATCGGCCCGGTCTCCTTCAGAATTTTGGATTTTGAGCTCAATCCTTGTCCCTCCTTAAATAAAGCTATGTTTAAGAAGGGCCTTGTAAAGTCAACTTGATATAAATTACGAAAACTTTGGTCCTATAGCCAAGCGAGCGAAATCGTGGGCAAAAGCTAGTTCAGAAGAGTGGAACATCATATTTGTTTCTCTCGACAAATCATATCCTAGTCGAACTTCACTCTAGTCGTATTGGTTTGCAGCGGTCGACACAAGTTGAGCGCTTTCGTCTGTATAGTATATATAGTAGTGTTAGGGCTCTTGCAAACGAACGTCGTTTTTGCAGATGTGACAAACGTCATATGACGCGGCTTGCCGTCAGTCGCTGGGTTTATAGCTAGACTGCGCACACGCCCAAAAAAGCCGATATCGGGGAGAAAGATCTTTTTGTAAGTAATGTAAAAAAGATAAATGTGTGTGGAATTATAAATGAGAAAGGACTTGGGACTTGAGTATATCTCGTCGGACGACACCACACTCCTATGACTACAGAGGATACTCCACTGCTACATACCATTTGGCATCCACACAGGCAAACACAAAGATTAGGCGTCGAGAAAGACAATTGATAGACGTATCTTCGCAAAAAAGCATATCAGGATTCTATTATTAGTTATATTTTTTTCATGTAGTGAAAAAAAAATTGTATAAATATTCAAAAATATTAATTATTAATATTATTTAATATTAATCGTATTCGCTATTTCGTTTACATTGAGTTTGAAATAGACTTCCAATTTAAATAATTCATTTTTCCCTGAATTATTATACATTTAGGGTCAAGGAAAGAAATGTTTTAGAAAAAATAATATTTTAAATGTTAACCCCTTTAGCAGTATCGATATTTAAAGTAATTAATATTTAAGATCTAATTATTATCTAAAGATGATTAAAATTATATATATTTTTATTACCATCTTATTGTATTCCAAATTTAGAATCGTGTAGTCGTACAATAATTAATAAGTTTAGCAATTAAGAACATGCCAAGAAAAGTATTATTTAAATTTAACTACCTAATATAGAAACGCAAAACCATCATTAATCTTAGAAGTGAATATTTAACCCTTCAATACTTGACCATCTCTGCAAAAGGATATTTTAGTTTCTGTTGATGCTTAAACTAATCAATGATGATTACAATCTGTGATGGATATCTAAAGATGGTTAGATTATTAAGTAAAATTTATGAGAAACTCAATTTTTTTCGAGTTAAGTCTTAATTTTATTGATCACCTACCGTAATCATAATTTTCCTTAATAAGTGTCTTGCGCACACCATAGCTCTAAAATATAGCACTGAGAGCCGGCAGACTGTCTTAATAGAGCCGCTTAGCAGGAAAGCCTTCAAAAATCACGACTGAAGCTTGAAACGTGGCACAGTTGCTCTTGAGATCGTTTGATCACAAGAGGCCAATTGAGATCGCTACTGCGCATAAGCTCCTCCCCCCTAACATTCTATTAATTATTTTAAAAGCGACTGCAAAATTTGTTCAAAACAAAGAGACAAACAGACGGAGACAAGAAAGCGAGTTAGTATTGTATTGTCATCCAATTCTGACATATGTTTGAAGTTTCATATCTAACTCATTGGTGTGTAAGTTTAAATTCAATTGTAAAATTTGAACCAAACAGACACAAGAAAGCGAGTTACTAAAAATCTAATAAAGTCTATAATTTGTTGATAACACTGAACAGCTTTACTTGTATAGAATAAAACTATTAATATCATAAATTTACTAATAATATGACCGCTTATTACAAAATCTGTTAGTGTTGTTTCCTAAGTGTTTGGCAAGACCATATTTAACATAATAAATATTATTTAAAATTAAATTTACATAGGTTATTCATAGGGCTATTCTTTCTTCAGCTGGAATACTTTTGCGCATAATCGTATCCTGCCGAGCTCAGAATCCTTTAAAATATAACTTGAGTCATGAAATGAAGCAATTGACATTTCAAAATATTTAAAAAAGGATTTAATTTTCTCGTAAAAGCGGGTGTACATTCTTAAAATGACCGTCTTTTCTGTGTTGGATGACTTTGGTTCAATACGCTTTTTAAAATTTTTTTCTTCTCCGATCTTCGCGTCGCCGAAGTTTAAGCAACACTAGTGCCTCTTCCTCGAAATCTATTTAAGACCGCCTCTTGTACCAGGATGATAGACGACGCCAAGCGTCAACTATCTGTATATAATAGATGTAAGAAATCAAATCACAGTCGTTGAATAGAAATTTTTATAGAGTCAATAACTGCAGTCAATGCTTCCTCAAGTAATAGTTTCTTTTATAATTATTAATTCTAAACACTCCTTAAAATTGCTTAAATTATTGCATAATTACGCAAAAAGAGCAAATAAGACAATTATATGAGATCTAAAGGTATAATAACAGCCTTCTTTTGTAAAGGAAACCCACATTGAGTGGGTACATTGGACATTCCTTTGGTATCTTCTTTCAACTTTTACTACTTAGAAGATATTATGTCGTAGTTTATCTTCACAAATATCAGGATTTTTATTCATAACCTTTGCAATGTTTCACAATTTTGTTGCATAAATATGAAATCTTATATTTTATTTAGTAGTTATGAGCTTTGGAAATACGATAGCGGAATATTTCCAAGAAATTTCAACGAAGTAATTTTTACAAATTCTGAAGGATGCGTTTGAAATATTTAAAATATTTAAGTGCGTTTAAATATCACAAACATTAAATTTAAACTGCTAAAACAGCAGCACCTAGCCGTGACGCCCGGAAACTGCGCCAATGGGGCGCGTCCACGTTGGCGCAGTGTTCAATGTTCAATTTTATAGGACAATGGAAATGTTTGTTTTTCAACGAAAGAAAGCCACGTTTGCATTTCTAGTTGTGTCCTTTTCTATTTGTTTCTCGATGTAATTACTTCTTAATAAACTTCTAATTAAGTAAGTGGCACTAGATACATACGCACGAATAAAGTGTCTCGCAATGTTAATATATCGACTGACGGACATGAGTAAAAAAAGTGCCGAAAAAGTGTCAGTAGTGTGACACTTTGGATTGTTCGTCCTAGAGTAGGCTTCGTATGTATATGTAACTGAAAATTGAACATAAAACTATAATATTAATTTCAAAACATCTGTGCGGATCAGTTAAATATACGACGCATATTAGTTGTCTTTTTTTTAAAATTATAATAACTGAAGGAATTTTTCCATTTACGTCTTATATATATATATATAATTATTAATAATATGAATAATTAAGAAAATATGTACAATATATTTTCTTATTTTAAATCACGAAACATGCGATGATTCGTTGGAACAGTAGGCGGTTGTGATTTGGCACATTTTAGTCGATTCGCAGCGGTCTGTCTGTAGCCGATCGGGACGCGGCAAAAAACAAATAACTTCAATGGAAATCCAAAAAAATAGTAGGAAATCTTTTTATTTCTAAAATAATCGAAGAAATATTTATTTTTAATAGATGTGTAGCGTTTGCTAACCAATATTCTTAATAACGATGAAAAGAATATAGAAATCATTTATATATGTAACGAGAGTGTAGAATCGTCGTGTCTACACATCCATATATCTATAAATAATGAAATCGATGTGTGCATGTTTGTAAGTCTATATGGATTCCAAAACGGCTAAACAGGTTATTATAAAATTTTCGAGAAACCTTTAGATTATCTCGTGCGTGATTCTGTAAGTAAATAAAGTTTGGAAGCGATCGAATCATCAGAAACTATTTCAATTTTTCCCTTTTTCAAGATATGCATCATATTATTCCTACGAATAATATTTTTCTTTTAGGCGTAACAAGGAACTGTATATGAAGATATCTGCTAAAACTTCATCACATGACCATCCATAAGACCAGACCGCGTGTGAAGCCGGGGCGTGTCGCTAGTTGAATATATTTTCCAAAAACCGATTTCGGGTGATGTAGGGAGTGTCACAGAATAAAATAGATCTTCACAAACTTTATCTATCTACTTAAACACGCTAACTTCCAAAACTACTAGACGAATTTTCACAAGGGTTTCACAGGCAACTGGAGCGTACCGGCTTTATTTCATAAAAATATAACGTTATAATAATTTAGCATTTTTTTTTAAATAATCCATATATACCTAGTTACGAGCATAATTATCTTGCATACTCATAATATTTTATCTGTAGTTATGTCGTATCCAGAAAACTTTAATTTATAAATGATAATTAAGTTCCATTATAATTCGACATACATTGAAATAAGTCAGTCGAAATAGAAAATTGACATTGATAAGCTTGCAATTTTGATTTTTTTTTTAATTGTAAACGTGGAGCATGCGTGACCTGAACTCGATTCATTTTCGGCAGGATTTATGTAATCCCATAAGTTGGATTAACAAAAAACAGTTTAAGTTATTGACAGATGTTCATTTCTATATTTCCAGGGCATCATAGCACGGGACTTGGACCACACCGAAGCTGTGCCCAGCATCACGGCCGGTGGAGTGGGTTTCTCGTATTGCAACATCCGTTTGAAGAGCGAACGTGGGAGCGGTCTCAATTACCAAATTGATATATACGTTTGATATAACTATGTGCATATTCGCTGTAAAGTTCTGAATTTATTTTTAAAACAATTTTTTATGTACAAAATCACCGGTCTATTTAAAAATTTAAAAAGCTAAGAAAAATTATTTCTCTTTTAAATATGGTACAATATTAATCAGAAATTAAAAAAAAATAGTTGAATGTTCAGTGGATCAAATAAAATAAGCAACATATACTGCTATACTATTAAAAAACTTACTTTAACCAAATAGTTTTGTTTTACTACAATATTAGTTAATTTGTTGACCTGGATACAGGGCGTTAATGACCAGTCTGGTTGCCTGATTTGATATTACCGTAGATCTTAAAAAAATATGATTATATTTCTATGTAAAGGCTGCACAATTTGATTGATGGTAAGTATATTAAAGATATTTTAATTCAAAATTTGAACTAAGTACGTTCTTCTTTACTACTAACTATGCTCGAACGGTTTGACGTATAAATCGTCAAATTATGAAAGCGTAATTTTCATATAGACATGAAATAACCGCATAAGACATTGCGAGAAAATATATATTATTAGTAAATGTTCCTATAATATTGTCATTTTATTATAACTCCATTTTTAGATATGACTCGCCCTCCTTTGGCGGCTTCACCAGTGTGGAAATACAGTGTGTTTCTTCGTTTTTATATTGATCGATCTTGCTGTAATCTCAATCTCGTTTTTGCTTCGATTCTGACTCCGGTACTGTTCCTTATTTTAATCCCGGACCCGCACTTAACTTCGACTCCCGCTTTGAGTTCTCAATTCTGCTATCTGTCCCATTTTCAATTTTAATATTACTACCTGTAACGATTTCGATTTCTACAAAGTTGAGAAAAATGCTTTTATCGAAATGTAGTACAAGGTATATTACTCGTGGATGTTTTCATTCAATATATATAATTATACACAATGTGTATTTTCATTTCTTAAACGGGGCAGGTCAACGAAATCGGAGACAAATGCTAGTAGGTATAATATAAACCTTCTTTATACAAAGAACTCTTAAATTTGCCAAGTTTGGCGATGATCGATTGAACTTTGTTGAATTTTGCCCATTCCATACACACAAACATCCATTTTAACGCACACAAAACACACATATGCATTGACATAAGTAATTAGAATTGCATATATCCGCTGAGCACAGCGCGAGAACGATTGAAAATTCTAAACCGGAGACTAAATACGATTGTTATAAATGAAACAGCGACGTATAGTCAGAGCGGACCGGGAAGTACCCATTACATATTCATGCGCGCGCCGGTGAAGTCCCGCGCCTCCGCCGATGTGCGTGCTCGGATCGGAAGGTATCCGTCCCGTGACTTTTGCCTCGTCAGCAAAAACCTGAGGCCGATAGACGGGATACAGGTGAGCGGTCGCCCTCGGTCCGCCCGTTTCGTGTTCTCTCACTTCACACTTTGCATAAATCCGAATGCGTTTGCGTTTCAGCGGGGTCTTTGATTTTTTTTTTTCGTTCTTGGGTAAGTTTTAGGGAGAAGGAGTCATGGGACCGAACGTTTATTTAACGTACAAATCTGAAAACGCCGTCAAAGATTTAAGTGAGAGAACGTTTACGGTAGGAATTTTCCGAGCTGAATATGTCTATAGTGACGTTATTAATCGCAACGGAGGTTCGCGCAATAAAATAAATACATTAACGAATTGGTGGAGTGACTTGGTGAAGTGTTGTATTGTAATGTGTAATTTGTGGAGTCGTTGGTGGTCATCTCGCTAGTCTGAAAAACAGAAATTATCCATTCAAGTCCGCGAGCCCGCACTGCCGAGTGTTTTCTAGCTTCGAGTCGGCGGTCGAGGACAACATCGCGACCGAACTCGTAGGTTTGGACCTCCTACACTCTGATACGTCTCTCTATAGCTGTACAACATATACTACCCGACTTATGCTGTACTCTTGTTCAGCTGAAATGTCATCTGTTCTGCATTCGAATCAGATTTTCATCTTCTATTCTTAAGCATGCACTTCACCCTCTTATCTTCTTACAGGATTTGTATGTCATACAAATCCGGAGAACACAGCCGAGAGTAATTTTCAAGCCCTAGAGGAGATCTACGTTTTGCAGTTGGATATTATATGAGTTGTTTAACCGCTATCGCTATGCAACATTCTGTGCAGGTATGCAACATTCTGTGCAGGTATGCAACAATGCAACATTCTGTGCAGGTATGCAACATTCGTTTCATATGTCGGAGAATACATTAAGTTGTCGGACCTTCACAGCCCCCGACTCGCACTGCGCCAATGTCGAAGGTTCCAGATCCGAGTCCCTCGATCAGAAAAAAGAAATAACAGGAAGAATATTCCTGCCTCGCAGCCAAGTCACGGTGTCTCTTATCGAAAAAAAAAACTAAAATATACATTTTCCATATCCTCCCATAATAAAGTCTCTAACTGAACAGAGATAGACAAATTGGAATTCAGCAAGAACGGTACGCGACGAGCTAGGGCGTAGGGATGGCGAAGTGGAAGATGGACAGGGACAATTGGCGGGAGCAATTAATCAATAGGCCGGGAGGGGGATCGGGGAGGGGCGACCGGCGCTTTATCAGCTGCGGGGCGCGCCGACCGCTGGCGTATCCGGCTGCGGTCGCGGCCCGCTGCGGCCGCGCCGTGTGAATGTACGCTTTGATACGGCAGGATTAGAACGATGCGAGAAGCGTTGCAGTAGGTAGTGTCATATTGGGGTTGGATGTACGCGATGGCAAGCTGTTAAAATTAATTACAAAGCGACGGCATTATTATGCATTATTAATTAGTCATCAGAGATTATTTACAAATAAAAAGTAAAAAATTGCTCTTTATTCGCAAAATGGAGTTTTACATAGCGCTCATGTGTAAATGATTCACAATTCAGTACATATTGTCATTCTCAAATTGGAAATTAAAAACTTTAAAATTTTGATAATTTTTTTAGTTATTATTATTAGTTATTATTATTGATTTATTTAGTGATTGCAAAAAATAGTAATAAATATAATGCAAAATCATGGAATGAAATATTGAAATTCAACCACATAATTACAACAGATTAATTAAAAAAAAACCGGCCAAGAGCATGTTAAACTATGCTCAATGTAGGGTTCGGAAGGCGTCACTAAAAATGAATGTACTACAGATGAAAAACTACGTTATTACACTTTTTTCCATGTTTCCCGCACACAGTAAGTATAAGCTTTTTAGTCACTTGTAACTAGGGAAACAAGGGTATGTTGACTATTGCTCTAAAAATAGCATAAACTAAAAAGCACCAGCAAAAGAGCGTATCCATGGCACTTACGCCCTTTTGTTGAGAAGCGCAGTTTTTTGGCAACAGCTCAAAAACAGTACATCAGATCATGTTCAAAATATTTTTTGTTGAAAGTATTTATCAAGTGTTACCATTGTCAATTTTTGTCAATCTAAGTTAAACCTAATAATCCTATTATGTTTTCATTTATTCCTTATATTACATTATCAATGACTATATATTGTTATTTTTAGAAAAATAAGGCAAATTGTCAGTTCCCTCTCACCCACGTTGTTACAGTATATTTACGCTTAATTTTGATAAATATGAATACTCGAAGCCAATAAACAATTAATTTGAAGCCCATAATGAAACATGGACTAATGATACAAGAAACCTGAATTGATTTTGGCCCAAAAATGCACTTCAAAATATTTCGCCTCTGTCTTACAATCTCGTTGAGGTCTCAATTTTTTTTAACACGGGTTAGACAAACAGGGACATGAAGTTTGAGAGTGACCATGTAGGAATCAAGGAGAAAGCATTTTACCACAGGGCCTGCTGAGGACAACACCAGACAGTCAGGCAGTGTCATCTATCACAATTGATATATCAACGACGATGCTTACTTCATGGTTAAGGTTATGTGTGTGACTAATTTTGAGCATTATTATAGTTACGTAAACAAATATTTTCAGCAATATTTGTAGCACTTAGAAATAATAAAAATGCTGTTTTTTCCCAATTTTAAGACAACAACAAAGTCTTGTCGTTCGCGTACGTAAGTCTGTTGTTTATCTCAGACCGATGTCTGCTTATCTATTTGTTGTTTATTACTTCAATATTGACATTATCGAAATTTCCGAACAATATTCTGAAATCTTAGCAAGTTTGGAAAACCGGAAAAGTGTCTTCTTCGTTCTGTTGGCCAACATTGGTATCACAATTCCTATTTATTTATACACAAGACCCATTATTTTTTGAGTTCGCAACCCGTCTTATTTTAATTAAAATAAAAATTTGCTGGTGTTGTAGACGGCATACATATATAGACAGAGTCGCGGCAAGTAAGTGTTTAGATGATTTTTTATATCGCCTTGTTTCCATCCCTTTATTTCACTTTAAAGCAGTCGAGTTATTTTGATTTTTATTTAACAATCTTACAATTGTTATCATTAACCCAGTCATTGATACTATGTTTATATTTTCTGATAGACGAACTGCAACCATTTATGAGGTTTAAAAATTTATTAAAATATGTTTATCATTTTTCAGAGACTTTTGTTCAATGCAGTATTAATCCTTAACAGAATAAATAACTTAAGTTATTTTAATATAGAACCATTTTTCCTTTAAGATATTGTTATTTCAGTTAGTATTTTAGGTAATACAACAGACTTATTTATTGCTAACTAGATATCTAACTTTTGGGTTGTGTAATTCTTACATGGACCTTAAGGCTATGAAATAGTCACGGAAACATTTTGATTTAGGTTTTATAAAAACAAAACCTAGCCTATTGGCATCGCATAGTTTAAACTAATCGATAGACACTTCACTGATTATAATCCATCCAGCTATTGAGATACGAGTATTACTAGATACGAATGAAAATTATAACCCTGTCTGCTGTCGTGCAGCAGGATAAAAATATACAAGTTTTTTTTATAGCATAGTCGAGGGGCAAGTGAGCAGGTGAGCCATTAAAAAGTAAGTGAACACCGTCGCCCATAGGCATACACAACCTCGCAGGAATCACCACTGAGTTACCGACCTCTTGGAAGGGAACAGGTTATCTAATGGAAGGAATCGAGTTGATGGAAGGGGACGAGAAACGAGTGCATCACCCTAACTCTCACTCACCGAACGAAAGGCAACAGCGAAGCTGCTACTTCACACCCGTACTCTGCAAGAGTGGAATATCTCGGAATTTATCTAAATAAAATACTGTTTAAGCGATCCAAATTATTTGAGCCATTTTTAATAAATCATGAATATACGTAAAATAATTTCAGTTCATTATAATTTGTCATTTCAGACTACAGACTACTTGTAAGGGTGCACATTGTATATGTATTTGTGATGGTTTCTTCAAATCTTTAATTGTGATACAACACACAGTTTGGTAGTAAAAAAATTTGAACTCCACAAAATGGCGCCCAAAATCCGCCGATTAGATTTTTCGCTATTTAATGCACTTAGTGACACTTGCGCCACCAATACCAATTTACCTACGTGTGACATATTAAATTCGGTTCATAAGTTTAACAGTTACGAGATAACATAGACCATTCGACAGGCACGGACATAGATGCATACAGGTCAAACACATAATCCTGCTTTTGGGCTTCGCCTCAGTCATAAAAAAATCAGTTTATTTAACTAGTACTTTGTGTTACTAGTTTGAAAACGTTCACTTTGGCTTTGATTTCGCTATTAAACAATGTCTTTGTGACCGAAATGGCTGTCATTAATAATCCCGTTTCTCGAAATAAAGACTGAATAACAAGCCTTTAAAATGAAACCTCGTGCCTAATGGACGGCATTTATTTGATACGTCAACTTAAATAATTGTTAGGAAATGCCAACTAACTGGGCTATTGTTCACACAGAAAATTATCAGCGTCACGGTTTTCTACAATTTAAACGGCGTTGTAGCTCCTAAAAGAAGCAGAACTCTCACAATTATTTAATTTATTAAAACTCTGTTTTTTTTCTAATTCAAGACCTGTATACTAATATCTCATTTGCATATAATTCTATTTTTAAAGGATTTATAAGGGTCAAACGAGTGTGCTGTCTATTCAAAAGAGATGGTCAGTGCCGTCCATGCACACCCGCAACCACAGAAGAGTCACTTATGCGTTGCTATTATTTTAAATAGGAATATGCTGTTTATTTGAAGACCCCTTTTCAAGGTTCATTAGAAATACTGCTAATGGTAAATTATTCTAGAGCTCCACTGGACATGGTAGAAAAACGCGCATGAAGCGTAGAATAGTAAAACGCTACCCAAATGCGTAAAGTTGTGTTTTTGGGGGTTAGATTTAACGAAGTTAAGTTTACCCCATTCTAAGGTTTGCTCTAAAGATGTCTCTGATCTAAACATATACTGCCAATCGTGATCTTAATGCTAAGTCTCATGAGAAAGTTGTCAATTTATTTACACAACTTGACGGGAAGCCCATAGGAAGAAAAATTCAAAAGAAACGCTTTATTCTAGACCCTAACAGATGTAGCCTTTGCTACATCTGTTTAGATGTAGCAAAGGCTACATCTGTTAGTTTTAACACTGAAAGCCTCCCGAGTAGTCTTTATTGTCTTCGCTCAACGATGGATCAATGGAATGAGAATATCACCAGGTGAGCGGCTACTTTGAAAACCGTACTGACAGTCAATAATTAATTGGTATTCTTCTAATTAGTCCAGAATCATGCGGTTGATAATGGATAGCATAATTTTAGAGAATAAAGATCTAATTGCAATAGGTGTGTAATTGGACGGATCTGATAGTTCGCCTTTCTAAGGTATAAAGTGATCTTCTAGGAATCTGAGATGATGTTGAATGAGTATAGGTGACGAAACAGACGCATTAAAACTGGTGTTAACTTAGGAATGGATATTTTAAACACAATGGAAGGTAAGCCATCAGGGCCAGTTGACTTACGAATATCAACGAATATCAAGGGATATCTATAGATAATAAATAATTTACGTACAAATATTTCTGTAAAGCGGATATCACTCATTAAGTTTCCATAACGGATAAAAGACTGTAGTTCTGTGTCGCTATCATATATCAGTGTCGAGATTGACACGAAAAGCGTGCCCAATAAAACGGCTTTATCCCTTGCAATATGGACCAACGATTCATCCTCTTTGTGCAGGGGTGGAAGTGAAGGTTCACAAAATTATCTTATACGGCCTCGGCAAGAGACCAAAGTGCCTGAAATACCGAAAGGTAGCGCATCTTACTCTCGCCAATCCTGCGAAAATTCTCGGACGTAGACAAGCCTTCTTATAGATCTTGGAGAGAATTGTACTTCATCTTAATTAGATCAGTTTTTTATCCATCAGACGTAGCAAAATTCGTGCAGGCGTCCAGAAAATTAATTTGTACTATAAAAATGTACTAGCAACTGATTTAAGATCGATTTGTGGAACAGATTACTAAATGTCAATACTATGAATATAGGTTTAAAGTTTACTGTATATTATAGTATATCCTGAAGTTTATCACCTTTAAATAAAGGAATTACTTTCTTTCATCAAATCAGGAAACACGTCTTCATATCGACTCTTATTAAAGATACAGCCCAAGTGCGGTGCAATGCAATCTACAATAAAGTTTAATGTAGATCGAAGACCATGAATATCAGAAGTCGTTTTAATGTTTAATGAATTAAATGTTTTGATAACCTCTTCAGAAATTCTAAATTAATACTATAGATCGGAATTCTTTGCTTCAGTAATGATTCGGCAAGTTGTTGAGAGTTGAGAGATCTGATGGTCGAGACAGGAATGTCAATAAAGAATGGACGTAATTAGAGGTTTTGTCAGCTTAAGTTTAATATAGATATATAAGAATTGATATGTATATTTTAACTAAGTCAAATTAAACCACTCGCTTCGTACCTCTGAGCACGTCACGTCGTCGTTCTCCGCCGTTATCACGCACCGATGACGGCGGTCGTGCGCAGCTCCCGACCCGCATTGGTCTAGCGCGAAGGGCTTCAAGTCCAGACTTCCAATTTGAAATACAATAACCTACTTCAGCAGCAGGGTAATTAAATCCTGACTCAACAATTGATTGTGATTTTTTAAACAATTATGATTAGGATTTGTTAGTATCGCATGATTATAAACGACAATTCATAGAAACAAAATAGAAAAACGGCAAAGTGCGTATCGGGTGAAGCGCATTCTAGGGCTGCGTAGTTGCTCGTCACAATATGTGGACTTGAAAATGAACTCTTTTGTTTGATATTGTGAACCTATTGAGTTCACGGTTTAATGGCTATATAATAACACCTAAAAACAACCCCAAATAGGACGGATGTTAATGATTGATGATATGATTTTATATTTCCGTAATGTAACATGGTACATAAACTTAGTTTACTGTTATCTTTGATTACTTGTATTTGAGAATTATTTATATGATCTGTTGTCATATTGTTGGTCGACTATTACTCGTTAGCTGGTAATGTCTAATCAGCTGTTATAGTTTCCCTTTTAATTTCATTATATAAAGTAAGGGAAATAGTTTTTTCATATTTTATGTATAAATTTAAGATGATTTTTCTTCATATTTGGTCGGCGAAAAGTTTTTCGTATTTCATTAAAAAAAGTTACAGTAAAATCTCTTTGGTTGTGCTGTTTATATCTGGCTAGTTGCTGTTTACCAAAATGAGTAAATGTAACTTAGAAATTCGAGACATTTTTAAGTTTTTTTTGCAAAAAAAAAAGAAATAATGCGACATAAGACAATAAGCTAGAAAGTAGACTGCAAACAAAAATTATGACGCTTATGGACTTAATGTAGTGTCGATAAGAATAGTACAAAACTGCTTAAAGCGTTTTTAGTTTGGTAATTCTTATGTCAAAGGTGAACATTACTCTGGTCGACCTGTTACTGATAAAGTCGATTCCATTTTGGAAACAGTAAACGATGTTTGGCATATTTATTCTTATAAGATAGTTGAAGCGTTGGGGATTGATGTCAAAATAGTTTTGATATATTAAAAAAAGCTGGATGTACAAAAAAGCTCGACTCTTAGGTCCCCGACACATGAGCTCACTGAAAGAGATGTAATGAATTGTGTACTCGTTTCCAATTCTCTACACAAATGTAATAAAAGCGATTTTTAAATGAACACTGGTGGTGAAAACTGGATTACCTAAAACAAAAATGTGCCAAAAACATCATGGTGAAAAGGAAAGCCAGATCGACAGACTATAGCGAAATCCCGATTAATGAGCAATAAGTTGATGTAAATGTATGGTGGGATTGGGTGGGCACTATTCATTATGAGCTTTAACCAGCGGGCAAAATCATCAATTCGGATCTCTACTACCAACAGTTGATGAAACTCAAGCACGCAATATATAAAAAACGACCGGTTTTGATCAATTTTTCACCATGATAATGCTAGACCATACATATCTTTAGCCGCTCAGAAAATATTGAGAGAGTCGGTTGGAAAGTGTTAGTGCATCCATCATATATTCCTGACTTTGTACCCTCAAGTTTTTCACCTGTTTCGGTCTCTTCACAATTCTTTGGTAACGTCAGTTTAACATTGACTGGACTTTTAAAACTACTTGTCTCAGTTTTTTGATCACAAATCCCAAAATTTCTATAGCAATGAGATTATGTCACTACCTACAAAATGGCAACAAGATGTTGTACAACAATATATAACATATATTTGTATATACATATATATATATATATATATACAAATATATCGTGGATCTAAAGACAGACTCGCTGTCATTAGATCCACGTATACAGTTTCTTTGTTCATCAAAACTTCTTTGTACTTCCAGCCTACGTGGGTAGTTCCTTTTCTACTCCCAAATAGACGAAATAGTTTCCCGGGTGAAACAACGAGGGAGTGGTTTGTTAATAGAGCTTCCATTATCTGTTAATTGATTGTAAATATTGCCTTTCAAAAAAACTAAACAGGATTGAGGTGAGCTCATGCAGTTTGAGTTTTGAGCTATAATTCTTGCGTACGAGAAACGGATTTCATACATTCTGATATTAACTTTCACTATACTATGTGACACGTCCTTATAAACTATTAAATATATAATTTTATATCGAAATATAGCGATTTATACTTACTACTACTTTTATAATATTTTTATTTTATCAAAAATCTATTAAAGAGATTTTATTGTTCTGGTCTAATTTGTTATATATTATATGCCGTATATCAAATATTTGTGACCATTTCCATTCAATGTACGCATTATAAAAAAATATATTTAAAGTTTTATTACAGGTTTTGTTTTTATTTTTAGAAGCAGAAGAGCACACCTTTTTTAATAATTTAAAATATATACATAGAAGATCCACGAAATATCTTTAATACACAAGTTACTATATAATACTTGAATATTATCATATATATATAATAAAATGTACAAATTTACCACTCATTCTGAAAGTAAGAAAAACAGTAAGAAATTTGTGTGAAGGCAGGGGAAAGCAAGAAAGTTCATAGGCAATAGAATTTAATTCAGATGCCATTAACAATTTTACTTTGAAAGATAAATGGTGACTTAAAAATTTATCGTGAGACGTAAATTAGAACAATCCTTTTTTTTTTAATATAAATCAAGTGGAATGTCAAATGAAAGACTGCATGCTTTTGCTGTAAAATATACAGAGAAAATCAGTTATGACAGACATACATAAATTACATTCTGCTACGGGAAAATCGTTGTAATGAAAGCGTGTTGTCGAGATGACGACATGACGCACGGCCCGCAAATTATATTTATTAAGTTGAAGCAACGATTATTCTTGAGTTGAAATCAAAATTTCGTTACGAAACTAGACTGTTTTTTCAATATGTATTTCAAAGGTCTACAGCAGTGCTTGTAATAATTAGAAGACTAAACTTCTTCGAATAACTTGAACATTTTTATTGAAAAATTTTTCGCTAGAAAAAAAAGTATAGCCTTTGAGGAATATTTTTTCTGTTATTTCTCCGAAAGTGAAGGCCGATATTAGTACCTTTTCAGTTCATAAAAATGAAAAATCAAATGCTATAAATGTGAAAAAATTGGAAGACATTTTTTATTCAAAATTTATTTCATATTGGAGATAGGTTGATTGTATTTGGCCTGTTTTTATTCCAAAATTCATTCGGTCGCGATAGCATTATCGATTTTGAATTATCAATATTCAGTCGGTTAGCACCAATCGCTTCGAAGTATTAAGTTTAGTAGCAAGTAGGTACAACTCACAATGAGTCCAAGTATTACTCATTAAAATTTGGAACAACTGATAACGGCAACTAAAAAAGAGAACTCGCATCAACTGCTGCTGTAGAAAGGAACAATAGTTGAAATGTGTCAGCGTTGTTGCAATTAAACGCTAATAAAGAAATAGAATGCGCTGAGCAGGTCAAAATTAATATTAGTCCGATATATAACTAACTTACTCCATTAATTCCCCATTTTACATTTAAGGTGATAACCTAAACTAAAATTGAAACTAAACAACTAATACGCTTCGGAGAGGTAATAGAATAAGTATCAAACTCATGACTTTTAACACTTAATAAGAGTTGGTTTTCTTATCGGATGTGTTTTCTTCTTCCAGGCTTTTCATTGTACACTTTAGAAATTCAAAAATAATAATTACTCAATGGGAGCAATGCAAAATAACCTTTGACTTTGTGCAAATAAAGTTTTACCTATTCCATAATCCGCTTTTTATTTAACAGAACTCCCCGTTGACTTATATACTTTATCGTTTGGCAAAATACACGACAATGGTAAATTTAATACATCTGCAAATTCACTAACGTTAGAATGACAAAACGTTAAGCACTGTCGAGGTTTATTGGAGGCAATATTCCCCTAACAGCAGCAACCGAACTAATGCATGCTACGAAGCTGCAAGCGAACAGCGAATTCCCGTCCCTGTAACGTTTTCTGATATCCCTATCGTGGCAGTTAGTTAAAAATGTGCTCCCAGCGCAGGCATTAGCGCGCCGCGGCCGGGAGGAGCCGGTTACATTTGTCTCGGCGACGGCGGATCCAGTTTATACCCGCGGGAGGCTTTCAAAGTGAGTTTACCGCGCCCGCGATAAGATACGGCCGGGTAAGCCCTTGAAGCTCATTTGTCATCGCGCCCGCGCCGGCGGACGCCCCAAATTTCTGTTTCGAGGATGAAAAAATGCCGATCGACGCGTCTCAGAAGATAGCCGTCGCTCCGGATAGACCTGCAGATGTACGGTTTTACGGAGATGGGCTTCGAGTGGGAGGGCGTGTGTGCGTAATGACACGCGGGTGTTAATTAGTGGGACTACCGCACGCGTGTATGCATACGAAAACGATGTAAGCGTCCAGTAGTATGTGTTGTGCAGGATGTATAAATTGATGTGTTCTCTAAATTCTATTACATTGTCGATAGTCAAAGTGGTAATATTGTAATCGAATAAAGGATTCCTTATCTAATTCGAGTTCATTCCATTTCTATTTCCAGGATTAATTTTATTTTTGATCATCTTTGATATTTCCTCTGTGTAAATAAAAATATCTTTCCTTTGTAGCTCTACACACAAGTTAAGCCAATTTCTGGCTATAATTTTCATCATTCGACAGAACGTTAAGACGAGATAAATTATGTAGACAAAGGCCGTATTCCGTATTTTTCAAAGATCGAAGTTAATAATAAACAATGTATAAATAATTATCAATAAATGACTACTGATAACGCATTAAATACAGTCATCACTTTTGGAAGTATCTAAATTATTCATGATCACGGTTACCTCGATTATTCCAGTCTTCCCTCAGCGTCTTTTTACGTGAAGCAAGAAAAATAATGTAGCTGTTTTTTATTTGGTGAACTTCGAGTAAACAGTAGGGAATCACTATGTGAATTTTTAAGTTACAATATTATGTTTATTTGCACAAGCTGTGCTAAATAAAAAAAAATGATTATCTTCGGCCCAATGTAAATATGAAAAATTATTTTGCATGAACACCATATGCCGCCCTTCCCGAATAGTCTCTCGCCATCACTTTGAGGACAAAAACTGACCATGAAGTTTACATGCTAATTTTTTAAGTAATCAAAATGACGTCCGAGACCGAATGCTTCGTCCAATTTTCGTTTTATTACCTGTAACGGGTTTTTGATACAATCGATTGGATTTTTCTTATTAACTTTTATATTTAAAGCATTTGCAATCTCTACATTCGTGTCCAATATTATTTTAATGTATGTAAATCGATTATTTACGAGGAAAATCTTAAAACAATTTAAATAATTCATTGATGCTCTCAATTTTATTACCATCGATTACCTTCAGTTACGAACGTGGTAATGAGAATAAAAATAAAGTAATGAGTTTTCGCAAACATTTTCAGATGATATTTTTTATGTCTATAAACCACCATACTAATACTAAATAAAGAAAATGTAAATCTGTATTAACCTACACAACTAAAGTTTTTCCGAAATAAGTTATGAAATTAAAAGGTAGATGATAATATGGCACACTTTCTAGAACTCCTAAAAAAAATCGGTTGTTAATAAAAACTAAAATAACGGCTCGTCATAATGTACGAAATTGTTGATTTTTCATCGCAGTTTCAAAATTGGTTTCTGAATAAAAAATATTTGTCACATAAATAATAGGCATCTTTAGTCTTTTTTGACATACCCATTTCCAACTAACTTTGTATAATTAGACTTGTCTGTCTGCAAATAATAAGACAATATGCTAATATTGTTTTTTTATCTTCAGATAACGGTTAAATTATATTAACGATTTTAATGAAATGTGACATGAAAATAAGTTGAAACCCAGACTAAGATAAAGTATATGTGATTTAAATAATAGAATTTTAATAAGTTTTTGTATTAAAATACAATACCGTTATTCGATATATGTAAACATAAATCGAATAATGGTAAAAAAAAAATTAAAAAATTCAGAATTAAAAAAAAAATGATCAGACAAACTTAAATACTAAAATAAAAAGCAAATTTGTTTGTGGTAAATAAAAGAAATGTAAGTTTTTATGCAAAATATTGAGAGTTTTTCCATGTTATTTTAAGTCTTAAAACTTCTCATACATTTTCTGTAATCTATTTTTCAAGAGAACTATTTTTAGTGTTTGATAAAAAATAGATTTAGTAGTTTTAGAAACTTTTGCCCGCGTCTCCGCCCGCGTGGACATCAAACCTTCAAGCGTTTATATCGACCGATCTGTTAATGTCTCTGTTAATCATGAATCCTATCCCTGGTTTCGGTTTCACTCCTGGCTCTGCTTTTGATTCTAATTCTGGTCCCGATCTAAATTCCGCTTTTTTTTTTCAAAATATACTTACTTCATCCACGGCTGTGGCCGTATGGACATACTACAACTCAGTTCGTAGATATCTAACCTCGGTAATCCACCTAGGATTACCGAAGTTTGGCAAGATGATGTGGGTAACTTTAAAAAGGCTAATAGTGAACATATTGGGTTCGGTGTCACTTCAACCCTCTCCAGCAATCATGACACAAATATGACTTTTCAAATTATACATTAAGGAGTCGATCAAAAATTATTATATGTAGATAATAATATTGTTACAGTGATTGGTTGAAGGTGAGGTATTGACGATTCATCATCAAGAGTATCTCAATTTCAACTAGTCGTGCCTCTGAAAAGTTACGGATACCGCGGAGTGCGCGGGGTTACAAAAAAAGTGGTAATTATTTTTCATGTCACCTGCATTGAAAATGGGAGTTTCCATGCTTATTGAGCCGAACGAAACTAATCAATTTCAGACCAATGAGACCGTTACCGGGCAGAAAGTGATGATTTTCTACCCGCTAAATGAAGTTGCAGCTTTATTTTCAATCCTGTCAGAACATCTTTTGTTTATTTCATGCCTTTATAATTGTCATTCTGACAGTTAACTGTAAAGCAATATCATAATTCTGTTACTAAATATTAGTAAAAATAAGAATATAATAAGTATAATAAACAACCACTCAAAGTGCACCATAATATTTTAGTAGGTTTATAACGGCAAAATCTCTCCTTACCATTAAATACACGAGACATAAAATATAACAACATCGATGATAAAGCAGCATCTGCAACTTGGAACTTATTTATTATATTTAAATGTTTAAGACAAATTTGTTGCTTGGATAGAATCCGAAGGAACTACATCATGGTCGGAAGAAGTTTTATTAAGTTATTTCGTAGATCAAGCTGAAAAATATGCAACGTCAACTTATGGTATTTTCGCTGTCTGTCTGAAATTATCTAGACCTGGTTGGCTCCACACAATGAAACTAGCATTTTTAATACAGGTTATATAATCAATATAATGTGTGACTCGGAATAAAACACGTTTTCAGACCGGATGATGTCAGCCCTCGCTTCGCTCGGACAGCCAACTTCACCCTGGTCTGAAATAGTTTTGTTTCATCCCTAGTCACACAATATACTATTGCTGGTCACAAGTGGAACGACAGTATTATAACCATCTCACGTTATTGATAACATGTTTAACATGTTATCAATAATGTGAGACAAGAAACTAAATAAATATATAAAAAAATGTTATGAGGAAATCAAACTTTATAGCGACGATGGATCGCTCCTTGTTTAAATACACGCACGCGCACATGTGTACCTGCGCATATATATTTTTATGTCGGCTTAAATAATTACATCATGGCTAATCTTAATGTCTAAAGTGAGAAAATGACACTGCAGACGTCTACGAATCAAAGACTGTCGACTGTCGTTGGGTGGCGCCAGTATCTTTACTCATTCCGACACGGCCATCTTGCTTGCACACGTCCTCGTATACTAATCTAAATATATCCACAAAGTATTTGCACGTCTCGGGAAATTCTTACCATCTGCTGTTTTTAGGGTTCCGAGCCAAAATGGCAAAAATGGAACCCTTATAGTTTTGTCGTGTCCGTCTGTCAGTATCTTATAGGCATTTTATTCAAAAACTACACGATGTATATATATATGAAATTTATAGTGTAAATGTCTTGTATGAGCCGCTAGTTAGTTTGGTAGTTAAATATAACAAATAAATAACGTGTTTGACTGATATCGATCGATAATTATACACATGTGCCTTAGCACGCACAATCGTCTAGTCAATTAGTTTAATAAAATTATGTAACATGAAATAGTTTGGCTTTGAATCGGGAACAGAAGTTCGATTCTTACAGGGTTCACGATCTGAACCCAGATTTTATCGGATTGTCGCAAATTCCACGGGCTGATGTTTCGTTTCGCGTCCTTTTCACGCTCTACGAAAAATAGAGCTGTAGGCTTCCTTCCCGTGCTTACTGCGTCAAAGTGTTGTCCCGTTCGTTTGGTATGCTGTACCGACATCAGTCTGCCGTAGGAAGATCGTTAAGTCTACCACAATCTATCTTTCTGTTGAGTTTTGGGGTTGAGGTTGGGAGAATATTTAATTTTCCGAGTTTTCTAGGGTTTCGGTCACACTGAAAATATTTGTATAAAATAAAGCCGTATACTCTCAAGCTACGCAACCTCACAATAAGTCGTGTTTAACACTAGGTATATTTGAGTATCAGACTATGAACCATTATATCATTAAAGTATCGATTGGTATTAATTTAGGACTCAAATGAAACCAATAATATGTAATAAAATATCAATCTCAATAACATCAATCAAACCTACGATCGAATTTCCTAAGTGCGCTAGAGCACTTCGATTCGTTCTTCACTTATTAAAATGCTTATTATATAAATTTCTACAAGTAAATAATTTCAAGTAATTACACCTTAAAATTAAAATTCTATAGTCAAACAACACATTTTACACAATACACAGTGAAATAAAACAAAATATATTAAATTAAATTAAAGAAAGAAAATTAAATGTGAGCAGTAAAATATTCTAGTTAAGCATTTAAATTAAACTATCATTATCGTGTTGTGCAAGATTTCCTATATAAAACCGTTCTTATTTTAGAATATTACTTATTGGGTGACTTTATTACATGTAGTATGTGAATTTATAATAAAATCTCAAATTTAATATTTTCGGACAGCCGAATCAGGGCCGATTTTTTATAGCATAAGACGTACCATGTACGTTCTCTTTCTATTTTTTTACGAATGCTCAAGTGTGCCTTTAAACAATGACATATGTCCATAACAATTTCTGTGAACCGAAACTCGTATTTCTTTCAATATTATTTTTTCTTTATTTCTTTTTTTTTTAATATTTTTATAGAAAATTCGTTTGCCGAACTAAAGACGCCCGAAACAAAAGACTGCTTTTCTATTATTAATATTTACAATGGCATAAGCTTATCTAAAGAAATGACTTATACGGCGTTTCTATGAAATGGAAATACATTTTACTATTTTTATTTGTAGACCTAAGAATCCGTTTCAGTGTTCAATGGATCACCTAAAGTAGTGATTTAGCGTTTTGAGTATAAGAAAGCATGTAATATTGCTTCAGTTTAGACCTAATAACGGTAGTAGAAGTCTACTAAATGATAGTACATCTACGAGTTCGTTAGCGAATCGATTTCAAAGAGTTACTTAACAGGTTTATAGACACGTCCTTCTTTTTTTTTCTCGACCGATTGCGATAAGTTAAAAGTAAGAGAATATCGGTACACGTCGTTTAAGTGTTATAGACTTTGTCGAGTGCTGTTGGGTGGCGCTGTCATCCTTACACTTTGTTTGTTGTGTATATATATACAATAAACAATGCGTGAGGATATATACTAGGTTCTGCCCGCGGCTCCGCTCGCGTAGACAATGCATTATTTAGGTTAGGTTACGTATCTATAGGTAATATGTGCGTTATTTCATTTCAATCTTTGTATACGCATGTACAGAAGTAAGACTTAAATAGAAAAGTGAATTAAAAAGGGAATCGAGGTCGCAGCCAATAGCAGTATCGGAATTGGGAGCAATCGTGAGTTCGGGAGTGGAACTCGGTTATGATCGATATAAAAGAAAACTATTCCATTACCAAGCGAGCACCTATTTTGTCTCAAATTAAAAAATACTCCTCGAAAGTGAGTTTATTTTGAAACGGATTTTGGGAGCATTTTTGAAAATAATACGATAATATAATAAAAGGAATTTACTTACAAACATACATTATCATGTAAAACATTAGATCATATAACGCTCATAGCTAAAAATCATCTTTAATACTTAACCTTCCCACAGTATTATTGTATGAAATCTCAAACTAGCGTTTTTCTCTTTTTTTTCCCCGAAGAAGTGAAGGAATAATATTGGGTACGTTATTGTTTTTTGTTTGAAGACAGACCTTGTTCGTGTCTTTCATATTAGCTTTCATATAGTACTTCGTGCAAGTTGTTTCTCATAGGGATACTTCTTGGAAACTGTTTTCATGACAGTATCTGTAGGTAAATTGTTTCCAAATTACTATCTTTATTTGTGCAGATACACTCGTATTTTTTTGTTATTGCTTATCCGTATTAATGCATATTTGTTTTGCAATATATATTTTCAATATCATTAATAAATTATATACTATTTCCATAAGATATTTAAGGTAATTAATTAATCACTCAAAAATTTGTCTATAATAATATTTAAAAAATATATAAATTTAGTTCTTTTCAAGAAAACTATGGTTCATTCAATATTGTCATCATAGTTGTCGACAGTATTGCTAATTACTTCCTACGAGATGGGTCACTCTTCTTATAGAGAAGAATAATAGCATTTATATTACAATTAATATCAAGCAGAGAATTCACAATTTTATGTCATTCTTGTATTAAGTTTCTCGTCTTGTCTAATAAATCTTAGGTGGTTATTTTAAATAACTCATTACCTCGTGTAGTAAATGAATATCTACAATGTGAAATCTACCTATATATTCAATTTCCTCCACCCGTTTATAAATAAGCTTCGTTAATATAATTTCTATGAAGCCTTCGTGTCTGAAAATACCATCAATCGAAGTTATACTCGAGTACAGTATAACCTACAACAAAGGAGAACGGAAAGTCGTAGGTGTGAGGAGATCTAATTTAGGTCAAAGTTGGGATGGGTTTCTTTGTAGTGAAAGAGCTGCGATTGATAGCGAAAAAGTGCGTTTGACGTAAAAATATACTAAGCATTTTTTACTGAAAATCGAATTTGTGAACCCGGAAGAAGCCTAGTTACTTTTTCTTGCGAAATATGTTAAAAGAAATTTAACCTTTATAACCGCAATTGACGAGTGACGTCAGTATTGTACAGCGAAATTCGTGTCTAATATCTTGATCGTTATTATGTCGCATGTCTAAAACTTTTATGTCGTACAAATTAGGGTGCAGGAAAACTTCTGAATTATGGTACGGTAGGCTAGAAAGACTGTTATTCTGTATAAAGTCGACGAAAGTGTAAGAGAATATTTTTCAGAGAAAATACACTAAGTGCTAAAAATTAATATCCGTGTATAGCAGACTTTATATCGGTCTATTGTCAATTAACCAGTTGAGATCAAATAGAAAAATTCTCGCTATGTCGTACATGAATAAAGAAAAAAATGTAGATCGCTGAGCAGAACTATCACAGATGATTATTCAAACATCTTTTCAACGACTTTTTGCAATAATTTTCTAAATTAATCGTTTTTTCTATATAAAAAGATTTCTTCTGTTAACATGACAAGCGAAGGACGACAGGGGCGTTGCAAAAGGAGCATTGGCGTTTGAGTATTATAAATTTCAATGAATTCGTCACAACATTCTTCTAATGTTGGCTCTCCGACTCGATCAGATAGCGGAAATGACGTAGCTACTCAATAATTGCGGGTAGAATTGTAAATTTTTAATTTTTACTTCTGCAAGATTCGAGATCGTCTGCAATTCCACAGACGGCAGTCCGAGCGTGGTGCTCTCTAGCGACCTCTTAGATACGTATCAGAATCAGCGTCAGTATGTTCATATATCATATGTTCATATCAATATAAGATCAGTGCGTTCTTGACTGTTTCAATAAGTCAATGGGCTAGGTATTTCAAGTTATATAACTGTAAGAGTGTATCTATTACGTAGTCCTAATGCCGAATACGTTACTAGTATCTCGTGTTTTACACAATGTATCAACGCTCTCGAATTATACTTTTTGACAAAATATTGACAAAAATAATAAAAGTTTACCAAATTTTGTTTTTCGTGAGAATACACTAAAACAGTGAAAGTTATGTTATTTCATATATACTAACTATATTTTAGAATAAACAGATTTTTCTTAAAACATAGAAATACAATTAAAAGTGTCAATTCGGTGAACATTACGTTCCATGAGATATCACTTTTTGAACTCGTTAACCAGAGATTTCAAATTAGCACAAACATTATTTTTATAAGCTAATAACATGGTTGAATTTTCGATTTATTATCATTACCATGTCGGTGGTGTGATGTATTATTTCAACCGCATAATTACCACCATGAATGCGTCAGTGGAAATAGTATAATAAATTCATCTTATGATACTTCTAAAATAAGGTAGAAAATTCTTAATACATCAGATGTATAGAAGTGTAATAATAGCTGGTTTGTTTCAACCATTGCGCGTTCACTGCTGGACATGAGCTTCCACCACTGGTCCACAATTACTCTCCCTTATAATAATAGTCAGTAAATTAATTAAGAAGAATACTTTGAGGCAATATTGCACGGTGTTGCTTTATCAGTTTACCTACAGAGATACGAAATGCGTTAAACTGTCATATATAATGTAAAGAATTCACTAAAGAAATCTAGAAAATTCTGAGACAATTAGTAGTCAAGATAACTGAGAAGCCCTTCTAATTTTTCCCTGTCCGCTTACAGCCTTATAACTGCGCCATGTTTTCATCGATGCTCATGAAAATGTACAGACAGATACACACAATTATGTGGAATAATTATATAAAAAAATATACATTTAGATTTCATAAAATTCAGCGACCAATATACCTTTTCCCCATTTCCATTGTACGGGATAACGTTGGGTAAGGATTTAAAATATATTCTGTAATACATTTATAAATACTTATCAACCTCACACAAGAATCAGTGTCCCTAACTAAATTTTTTTCATAGATTTATTGTAAATTGTAATTTTTATGGCTAATTAGTTTGCATAGTCGTTTACTTCGTGTCTCCCGAATCTTTGAATCATTAATAATCATTTTTAAGAAAATCCACTCAAAAGTTTATTACATAACATATCCATAATTTTTAATAGGCAATATACCTTAATCACCGGTCCTATGGACACACATGTCATTTTAATATTACTAATAAAATAGGCACCAGCTTTTCGAGCCTACCTTTATGCTCATATTGTTTTTCAGTTTTAAAAAAGAGTGCCGTCTGATTCAAACTCAGTGCACGTGCTAACTTTAATCCATTTAATTCACTAGTACGGAACCCTATGTGAAGTCTGATTCCCTCATTGGCCAAGTTTTTCCTCATATGATTTTGTCTCTTCGTGGACATGCTCAATGTATAATTAATTTATAGGGAGTTTACGTGGGTTGCTTTATACCAATTCATTAGCGGCATTATAATTTGTAAGCGTGTACTCTATGGCAAAAAAAACTGCGATACTAACCGTCACACTGTGAAACCTTCTTTGTGTATTTTAGGCACAGCGTTGTGAAATAAGTAAAGCGATTTAAAGTCGTTAAGTCACGAAGTTTGAGAACTTTTTTATATGAAAAGTATAAATCGTTGGACAAGAAGAGTTTTGGCAAATAATTTCAGATCCGTTTTCACCAACAAAGTTTCTCATGAAAGCGTTATGATCGTAATGCTATTTTTCATTATATATAAATACAGATTTAAAGTAGAGCACATAGTTACTGCAGCGATGCATTTAAATGTAATTTATGCAATGAAATAATAAAGTGCATACAATAGCATCACCGCATAGCGCTGAGTGGTCGTGTCCTAAATATGCTATCACGTAAAATAATATGTGGGTTATAGCAATACAAAATTGTATAAAAAATGCATTTAAACATAAAATATACAATCTTAATTAAATTTTAGAAATGTGTCTAAATATACAATATAATATAATATAATTATATTATTATATGATATTATATATCCAATATTTTAATTTAATAATTTAGTTCTTCGAAGGCGTTGTAACCTTAAAAACAAGGGTTCAATGAAGCAGCACATTCCTCTCTTTTTTTGCAATAAATGCCTTTTTTACAACATATAGACAAGACAGGTAAAGATATATTTAATACTACCTTTCTTTAAAATAAATTTGTGTAAAACTTTTTTCGCATAATGCTGTTATTTTGTATTCAATAGTAATTTTATTCAATAGTTTTCCTTACAATTTACATTTAGAATACGCGGTCCATGAAGCACTTATTATCAATCGATTCATAACGCTTAGCCTGACCTTCTGTAGATTTTACTATCAAACAATCCGTTCTACAACATATATACGTCCACGCTCTGCTAGCAAAAATAATGGGCTCAATTACAAAAGTTAAACAAAACTTATAACTTAGTTATACAATACAGTTTTGTTAACAGATATTGGCAAGTCGGTAGATATTCATGGAATTATATCACGTAACGCGCAAAATATTTTTTTGATTGATTGATTGACGCGCTCCTGGCATATATATTTGTATATACATTTTGGGATATTCTACTTACACTTGGCTTGCCATTTAAAACATGTATGTACGTTTCGATAACTTAATGATAAACAGTATGAACTATATTCACTAGTTTCGCTAGGTTTATTATTATCTTACAACTGTCAATACATATATTACAAGATTGATAACGTCGAGCAAAAAAAAAAAAATTATGTCGATGCGAGTGATGATTGAGAAACATAAAAGTTAGGATGTTCTCGTCTTGGGCAACTACGCTGTGCATGGCCACAATGTATTTTAATTAATTTAATATTCTCCAAATCGTTAAACATCAATAAATGACCTACTACCACTGTGTTGATTGAGATTGATTGAAATGGTTTTATATTTCCTGGTCATATTTGCACTGACGTCGTGCGTGTTCAATTAAAAATAACTTGCAATGCTTTGAAACTACCTAAAATACTAAAGAAGAAAAAAAACTTTACAGAATTCTGTTGGTGAATACAAAAAGCATAATTTCCAAGGTATCACTTCGTTCAAAGGTAGTGCAGATTTTAATTGAATACTCAATTAAAAAGGTTTGCCATCCCTGTAAAAATCACTGGTGGCTGTATCACTGAAGACATTCAGTGCTTATAAGAACAATTTTTGCTTAACCAACCTTATCACTCAAAAAGGTCTTTTAAATCGGGAGAAAAAAAAAAAGACATTGCCGTGTATTATGAATACTTTATCGTTAGTGTTGTTAGTCAACAATATATGTTAAACCATAAACTGTATTATATATCCTACTTTTTCAAAATGTTTGAAAATCATAGCAGACTTCTCCATTTTCAGTTTCTGACGTACAGCAATTTAGAATGTGAAATACTGAATGCGGTCACGCAGACCATCTGTTGTAGAACCAGAACGCATTCACGTGATATTCGTTCGAATAGAGGCAAATTTCGAGTTAGCCTTACTAATCTGTGGTTGCAACAGAAAAGGGTGTGTTCCATTATTCTTTGAATGAAAATTTTCTCATTTATGGTTACGCAATCTATGGTTTCAATTGAAACGTTATTACGTCTACGTATCAGTTATTCCAGACATTTTTTCTTGCATGTATGTCGTCACGAATCATTGGTATTCGTGTGGCTTGTACTGGACTGCGTCCCCGAAAGGTAAGGCATAATGTGTTTGATTAAATTATATATTAATTTTATATTGCTTTTTATTCATTAGTGACTTTTTCCCGCGGCTTCGTCCAACTGAATAAAAAATATTCATTCATTTTTTTATGGACATACCACCATAGTTTTTCTCAGTTTTGATTATGCACTCGCACACTATACCATGTTGATCCCGAATTCACTTTCAATTCCAATCCCGGCCTTGCTCTCGATTTCTATCTTACACCCGTTGTTAGGTTTAACAAAATGTCGGTCAAAATAGCTTCACGAAAACACATTATTTTTAATTCAATTTTGACATTACTGCGTGTGACGACACGCAGACGTTTAGAGTCTGCAATTATCAGTAAATTTCTGTAACGCGTACAACTTTGTGTACATTAATGTCGTACATCTCTAATGTTATAATCATCTTAAGCCGTGTAAGTGCCCGAAAAGCGATTTTTCACAACTCTAGTATATTTTGAAACAATATTTTATAAATAAACATTTCAGAAAAAACTCTACAAATGACGAAAAAAAAATAATGTTCAAAGACTTTGTGTACTTTAAAAAACCAAATATTTAAAAAAAGCCGCCGCTGCCCCTAAGCTGCTTATAAGCTACAAAAGAACAGTGTTAGAAGTAGTTTTTATACCTTTTTATATGCCTCGGCGAATTAAATCTTAAAAAAGAACATGTCTCAATACATTGGCCTTCCGTTTGCGCGTGTGGATAGGATCCATTGAGACTACCAACCAGTGGTTTGATCTATCGAATCGAAATCCTACACGTACACTTCCAGCTTAGACTTGAAAAGTGATAAAAGCATATATTACAGTTTATCATTTAACCTTACAGTAGAAATCATTACATTAAGTAAATATGAAAATCTCAATTGGAAATAGTTAAAGAGAAAATGATGCAAAATCGCAAGCGAAATGTAGCGCCGATGTAGAAGAAAGCGGATATTACACAACGTCGGTTTTCATCGAATACGGCCGCCGTTTTTCCAGATGAACGGAATTCGAACAAAGGTGAAATTCGTCAAGAGCAATCTTGTAGAATATTCGCAATTTATTGCAAATTCTGAACGCGCTGTGTCCATCGCTTTACCCGTCTACGGCAAAGCCAAAGGTGCGTTATAACAAACATTAGTAAAATTATAAGAAGATAAAGAGTGGGATAATTTTTGCCGTGTCATAGAAAATAATACTTTTGTCTATAGATGAGATTTAATAATAATGCTTAGGATATCATTTGAAAAATCGCGAACATTGTGTTGCGGTTGTCCTGTTGATATCGCTTAGTGATTTTTTTTAAAGTGGATAAATGATGTGATTCGTTTACAAGTTATTCCTCAACTTCACTTTTTACGATATATAATTTTGTAAGTTGTTATTGCTCGGGGCATGAGCCTGTAGAACTTATGTTCTTTTTAATTGTTATCATCATGTACAAATGTGATTAGAGACGATGATGGACATTTACTGAATGAGGAAAATAATGTGAAAAAGCGCTGGAAGAATTATTTTGAAAGCGTTTTGCATATGAGGATACCGTTGCAGATGACAATGATACTGCAACAGAGTATATGATTGATGATGGAAATTAAAGCGAAATTACGATGGATGAAATTATGAAAGTACTAAAATGTATAATGTAAGAAAGTTGGAAAAGCTGCCGCATATGATAGAGTTTTGTTAGGGATACTGAGGGACAGTGGAGGTATAGTGGCAAGCCTGCTGTACCAACTCTTTAACAAATGCTGGAAAAGCCATAGAGTGTCTAATGACTGGTGTAAAGCAGTCATTGTCAATGTACGCCGACGTCTAAGTAATCCTTGCGTCTTCTGCATCGGGTTGCAGGAGATGGTAAATAAAATGAAAGATTCTGTTAAGAAAAGGGATATTAAATTAAATGTCGGTAAGACTAAGGTGATGGTGTTTGAAAGGGGCGAAAGCAGGACTGAATGCGATATACTTATAGAAGGTGAGAAAGTCGAACAAGTGTAAGAGTTTGTATACTTGTGTAATCTTTTTACAAATGATGGTAAACATGAGAGAGATATCGAAAGGAGAGTGAATACGGGAAATGGATTGAATGGAGCCTTGATCGCTATTACGAATAGCAAAAGCGTCTCACGACAAGCGCGCTTGGCTATCTATAATAAAATAAATAAATAAAATGGCCTTTAATGCTGTTTCTTTCCTTCAGTTACTGCATATTAATACATGCATCACTTGCCTACTTTCTAAAAACTAAATTGGTTTAATCAATTCTAACTTGCGTTTGAATGATCGGCAACTGGATGTTTGAGCGAAACAGTTTGTCTGCTAACGAAGGCCTCTTCTAAAGATTTCCACATATTCTTGTCTCTTGCAAAATAGGTCCATACCGCGCTAGGTATTTTTTTGAAGTAATCGTCCCATCCTTTCGTTTGTCTGCCTTTATTTATTTTGTTATCTCTTTGATACCATTCTGTTACCAACCCAGTCCATTTCATTTTACTTTTTCTCAACATATGTCCCATCCAACGCCATTTAAACTGTCTGTAGACTGTATGCATTTTTAAATTTTGTTTTCTTTTTAATTTCTTTTAAGTTCACTCTATCTCTTCTTTTTATATCTAGAATACTCCTTTCCATTGCAGTTTTGGCAGACTTTTAATTTACTTTCTTGTAATTCTGTTAACGCGTATGTCTGGCACCCGTATAATGAGCATGGGATAATACATATTTCGTATACTTTCTTTTTTCCTTTCATTGACATATCTTTATCCTTCTTTATTTCCCTACGAGATCAAAACCGTTTCTAAGTATTAGTTATTCTTCGTTCTATTTCTTTATTCATATAATCATCTCTGGACATATGTTGGACTAAATATACATATTCATTTACATATTCTATTTGTTCGTTATTTACTATTATTTGTCCGTTGGTTACTGATTATTGAGCGTTCGTCATAATTTTGGTTTTAGTTAGGTTCATTGTCAGGCCGGCCTTAGCTCTTTCATTCGATGTTTGCTGCAACATTAGTCCCAAAGTTCCTACGTCCTCTGAAAACAAAATCAAATCATCCGCGAAGTGTAGATGGTTGAGATTTTCGCCATTCATATTGAGGCCATTTTTGGTCCAGTTTAGATTCCTGAAGATCATCTCCAGCCCTGCTGAAAATAATTTAGATGATATAGGATCTCCTTCGCGTACACGTCTTTTAACAGGAAATTCGTTTCCCGTAGATTCATGTTCAACTTGTACGGTGCTTGTTGTTTATACGTTTTTAATTATTCATATTTCTCTTGCACCCCTTGTCTTTTTAGAGCGTCCCGTATATACTCATGTTCCAATATAACGAACGCAATACATTTTATTGTATTCTCGATATTTCTGTAGTATTTGTCTTAGAGTCTGAATGTGTTATATAGCTGAAAATTTCCTTCAGAAACTAGCTTGTTCTTTAGGTTGGTTTTCATCTAGTGTATTGGTATTTCTGTTTAGTATGATTTTTGTAAATATTTTATAAATATTGGACTTTAAAGTGATCAGTCTGCAGTTTCCTATATCGTCCTTGTCTCCCTTCTTATGCAGCAACATGATTGTCTATTTAGTCCATTCTTCCGGGATGGTTTCCGTTTCGAGGATTTCATTGAACAAATCTGTAAGTCTTGGTTCTATCACTAATAACGTAGTTTTTAGTAGTTCCTTTGTGACTAATCTGATCCAGGTGTCTTATATAGTTTTTGTGTTTGGATAGATTTTATTGTTTCTTTTTTTTAGAATTGGTTTAATCTCCTCTTTATTTACTAAATTATATTCCTTCATTACTTGTTCCCCTTTACGACTTTGGTATAAATTTTGGTAATATTCTGTAGCAATTCCTAGTATTTCTGGTCTTTTGCTGGTCTTTCCACTAATTTTATTTTTGATATTTGGAATCCAGTCCTTTATATAATTCATTTATTTTATCGTCTTCTATATTCTTCCTTTTTTCATATGTTTTTTTGATGTTCTTGATCATTGTGTTTTCCATTCTTTAAGAAGTTGTTCGTTAATCTTTTTACTTATTTTTGCTCATCAATGGCCCTCTGTGAACGCGGTAGAGTGTTCCGGAAGCAATTTGATCTAAGAAAAAGTGCAGTGTCATCCGCGAAAAGCGCGAGTTGGACGTCTGTTTTCGGCCGTGAGATATTATTTACGTACCCGGAGTACAACAGAGAGAAGAGCGTGGAGCCTTGAGGTAGTCCAGCTCTTATTGGTCTAACTGACGAGTACGTGTTGTTAAGTCGGTAGATGAAGTGGCGATTACTAATATACTGGTGGATAATAATTACTAGACGATCTGGAAGCTCTAGTTGATAGAGCTTATGTATAAAGCCTGCGTGTCATACCCTATCAAAGGCCTTGGTTACGTCAAAGAAGACCTCCACTATCTTTCTTTCGACTTTAAAACCTTCCGAAATGTATTCTACAAGACGGAGGCTTGTTGCGGACAAGAATGGTTGGGTCTGAACCAAATTGTTCTTTAATTATAAGGTCTTTACCTATGAGATGTTCGCTTAAGCGAGTTTTGAGCGTTTTTTCAAATAATTTTCCTAGTATGCTCAAAAGACTGATAGGTCTATAACTAGCAGGGAGGTTGCGTGGTTTTCCCGGTTTAGGAATTCCAATAACTACAGCTTCTTTCAAAGCTATAGGAAAATAACAATTTTTTATGCACGCATTAAAAATTGTGACCAAGAGAGCAACGAGTGGCGCAGAAAAACACTTGAGTACTTTACTGCTGATAATATTCTCTCCTGGACCCTTCCTGATTTTAAGAGCTTTGATATGTTTACTTATCTCATCTTGAGTGATGGGATCCAGATCGCCTTTAGGTGGAAGGGTGACTCTGCGACGAACCTCCTCTTCCACCCTCCTAACATGTTCAACGTCAAACGAGAGGTTTTCAGAGCATTGTTGTTCAATGCTGTCTGCTAAACACTCAGCTTTTTCCAGGCCATCGAACACTATAGAATTATGAATTTTCCTAAGAGTGGGAGGGAGAAGAGCTTTTTCCGTTTTAAGGGCTTTGGTTAATCCCCAAAATGCTTTATGACAAGGTTTAATTTCTACAATTAGGTCGCTCCAATTATCGTTCCTAACATCCTGTATGCGGTCCCTCACTTTACGTTGAAGGGTATGCGCATGGGACCTATTTTCACATGTAGGGTATTTGCTCGCTTGGCGTAACGCAGCGTTCTTTGCTTTTATCAGTTCTTTGACGTCTCTAGGCAGCTTCTTGCGAGTTTTTATTGTATTTTGTCGTCTTTAATTATAAATATGAAATCATTGTAAAGCGCACACGAGTTGTACATAAAATTGTGCCTTGACGGGGGACCAATGAGAGGCCAAGAACTGCGGCGGTCTATACGGTACGACCGCGAATTGGTGTACCGAGCGCATGTGGCGCTCATACCTGAAATATGCGAAGTGAATGGCCACGCTCTCTCGACTGTCATGTATGCAGCACATATGTGCAGGTGGCATCTATAAATTGCAGCGGAATTGGTGTATTCGTCACAGTTGTAATCCGATTACCACTTGTGAAGCTCGTCCTGCAATAAATAAGTCTGAATATTGACACTCTGTCCATAATCTTGTCGACACTACAAAAATCCCTGCTCCGAGGCGACTGTAAACAAAAATGTGAAGTGCGGGCTTACGCAGGGGTGTTGAAATCGCCGTTACAAATACCTTGTCTACAAAAAGTTGAGTTATATGGTGTTACACATCAAATACAATAATATTTTGACTATTTGTGTCGAACATACTGGGACGTAATATTGAATCATGAGTGAAATTAGCAGCATTTGCTATAGTCTTTCCAGTAATTTCAATAGATAAATAAAACTGCCCGAAATTTTCGAAGATTATTTATTTCTAGTAGATTATTTTGATATAAATTGTTTGCCTTTTTTATAACTTTTTTATCTAGTACCTAAGTATAATAATATAAAACCAACTATAACCAAATTTTAACATTAACTCCCAAATCAAAGATAAGGGATCATTAGTGAAGTTAAGGGACGAATATTGTCTATTTAAAATTAATTGTTTTTAAGATACTTTAAGGAACTCTTAACTGACTCTGAGAGTAACAATGCGCTAAGCCATTACTAAGTAACTACTAAGTCAGGATTAAAATTTAAGTAAGGTCTCTAAGTGCGATAGTACGTATTCAGCATAAATCTATGAAAAATACTCATATTAATTTGCTGATAACTTTTTTTAAAATTTTCGTTAATGATATCTCTTATACGAATCAACCAATTCTGATGCAATTTACAACGATTGACATTGTCTTTTAAGCAGAATAGCTGGTTAATTTTGGAATATATCGGTAGAGTATTTTTAAAAATATTCTATAACAACACTTTAAAAAAAATTCTCTAACAATATCTCTTTAACAAATCAAATGACTTCAAGAATTCAGCAAAATTGAATGTTGTTTTTTAAGGAAAACAAATGGATGAATTTTTAAATTTATCGGTTAGTCATTTACAATATATTGCAAAAAAATACTTTAAAAAAAAAATTATTTTTAAAAAAATATCTCTTAAACGAAATAATATATTTTTATGCAGTTTGCGGTAATCGATATATCTGTTTGAGGACAAGAGCTACTTAGATTTTGGTGTTGATCCCTTGAATAGCCTAAAAGTTATATCAAAAAAACATTTTTCACCCGTTTCGAATGTCGCAAGCTGCGTTTCGGTCAGTTAATCCTTTCAAAAGCTATGAGAGGTTTAACTACGCACGTACACATACAAACACAGAGAGAGGGATAGAGAGAGATCACTCGGGAAATAGTGGAAATAGATTCTTATAACTCTGAAATGTCAAGATCTGATGAAAACTTGGTTTTCGAAAATCTAACTGAAAATGTAACTTCAATTTTATGATTTTTTTTTTAATTTTCATAGTGGAAAGTTAAAAAAGGCACATTTTTTAGAAACACTGTTTTCACAAAATATTAGTTTTTGTTTAAGATTAAGATTACTTGAATTCAAACATGTTTTGTTGTTCAATTTTTAAGTCGCATTGATTTAAAGCAAAATAATATTTTTAACAAAATTCCATTTCTAAGGACTAAACAAACTTCACATATCTTTTTCCGTGCATTGTTGGTATACCTTAAGTACTAGAAACTAATGCTTCATGACGGGAAGATTGATGAAGTTCTAGTATTTTCTTTTCTTCTTTTATGTAGACCGACACGTTTACTACATTGTACTGTATATACATTGACTATTGTTAGTGAAACATGTTGAACACTTTCAACCTTTATATTTATTGAGGTAACGTATCCTACTCAAGGAAATAATTTGAAAAAATATTACATATAATTTGTAATTCATTTTAAATTACACAGCTAATGGAGATATCGTCGAAATCAATAAACGTATTTATAAAAATGGCAGAGTTTTATAATTCTGCCATTTCCAAATATTTGGCATTCCTCACTTAAAAATGATATCTCGGAGACAAGATAACGGATTACGATTAATTTGTAATAAACTATCGGAATACCTTATAACTGGATCCTTTACTAAGATGTGAAGTAAGAATTGACACATATTTTAAAGAAGCTACACAAGGAAATACATACTACTTGTTCCGATTATAATGGGCAATATTGATAACTGTGGTCAAGCGATAGAGTGTTTTAAAATTTGTCACAGGCCAAACGGTGATATTGACACATGTTGGAAAGAGTTAAATATTGTTCAATCAAACGTATAATTAATTACTTTGGCGCATTATTGAACTCAATACAAATCGAGAACATTCTTCGATGCTCCGTCAATTCGGAACATAAATATCGTATCGTAAATTGGATTATCAATGGTGGTACCTTCTGGAATTAAGATGTAAGAATTCGACAGCGACGATCAACTTCAAAACGTCTCCGAGTCTGACGTTAGACGTTCTCGATGGAGGGACCTAGCCATGAATACAAAATTCATATTCAGTTGAATGGGACGCAAAGTTGTGTTAGTAACGTTTTTTATATTAATAAGTAAATTATAGTTTAAAAGGAAAACAAAAAATAATATTTTATTTTTGATGCTTTGTCATCAACTATCTCTCCTGTCATTCTAGGATGTCAACTAACTATCCTGGTCAGTGGTGGAGTTCAACAAAGAGGGGATGGGACGAAGTGCCCTCATATTAAAACTGAACCAACACTGTAGTATGTTGACAAAATCGGCGCAACTCTTTTATTTCGAGGATTGCAAATATTGAGTTATATATAACTTGATTCATTTAAATATAATCGTCCATTTGATACAATTAAAAAAAGAACTCACAATTTTAAAAGAATTAATGACACCAATGAACGATAATTTACAGAACTAACAATCAATGGATTTATTATCGTTTTTACGCATTTAATATTTCCATGAACGGGGCTGAAGTTGATTCGCTTATGTTTTATGTGAGCGTTTTTATAATAAAGATACAGTTGAGAATCAAGAATCTACAACAGATATACGTTGAGGGTATGCTTTACGCAAAGCAAAACATAAGTGACTCGAAAAGTAATAGTTCAACACATTCTGTCTTTAATAGTAAATATATTTTAAGCATACTTGCCTTTTTACCAATTATTAACTCGCTTTCTTGTCTATCTGTGTGTTTGTATGTTTCTTAGTCTGTTCGGTTAGAATATCGCAATTGATTTTAAACAAACTTGCTAGATGTCTGAACCTTTAAAAAACATGTATTATAACTGGATGACCAACAAACCAATAGACAAATAAGGAAGCGAGTTATTTATTTAACAGTTTGTAACAGGTTGCAGAATTAAGAACTAAGTTTACTTACTTCTTTTTTCTGTATCTTAAGACAGGAAAAAAATAATATAGTAAGAAAATAAAGAAATAAAATACAAAAATAGGAAACTGGCGAGAAGGGAAAGAAAAAAAGGATGGTCGTCCGATAGAGACGAGTCGGGTTGTTGTATTCAATCCTCTGTCAGAGTTATAAAGACGAGTATGTAGTAGAATTTATCACGGGATCTTATGCTTAATTCCACATATCGGGGGGATCGAATTTGCCTTCGAAAGAGCCTTCGTAGTTTCCCCAGATTATTGTACCTTTGGGATTTATTTTACCATTCAACCCAAACTTAACTAGTTAACGAGTAGGTGATAGGAAGTCACGATTCGGGTGCCACTTGGATCGATTGTCCTGAAATGAACAGGGCTATACGGGTTAAACAAAGAAGGTACGATCACAGAACTCCCACCATGCCCGTTAATTAATTATGAATGGATTTACCATAATCATCCAGACGAAAAAATCTAGCGTGTAGACTGGAGCCCGAACGAGTTCTCTACTAAAGTCCCGCCAGAAAGAGAGAGCCGGAAATTGAATACAGGCGGTACATATCACTTGTCTCCAAAATGCATAGCCACTGCTCTCATCGCGTTGTAGCTTGATTCGACACTGGGCTGCTCATCGAATCAAAATGAAATGCAATGTAGTCTAAGATCCAGCATAAGAAAAACGTCCCTACGTCTATTAATCCATTGAAGTAATGATCTAGGGACATACCTAAATATGTCCCTAGATCATTACTTCAATGGATCATTACTTTATTCATCAGATTAGAATTTAACAGTGCAGAAATGACCAGAAAAATCCTTCGCCCATTAATTAACATTGGTTAACATTGGTTAATCCTTTCTTAGTTAGTATTTTTAATGTCACTTCCCTTCACATGTGTATTGAATTATTTCGAAGCTACATCACATTGTTGTGTTGTGAACTGTTATTAATTATTTGCGTCTTTCATAACTGCTGAAAATTGTATGTAAAATTAATTAAAGTCTTTGTGTTTTGTTTTCCCTTGTGTAGTTAGTTTTTTAGCATTCACTTTTAGAATTTGAATTCATTCAGCGCTGAATCAACACTGAAAATATTCTTTAAAAAAAAAAGAGGCAATGTTGAAAAAAATATTGTCAGAATTTTTCCTCTAACTTTTATATTCTAAAATTCTTTACATTTAAATGAGCCCTTATTTTGTTCGATTAACAGTTCCGTGAGAAGATTTTTCTAATGCTGGATATCAGGCTGATACGAAAATTATAAAATTAAATAATAATACAAACTGTGCATAAAAAATATTTTCACAAATGATAAACTAATGAGACCTGACTACTTTTTTGAAGATTTCCTAGAATTTAATTGTTATTCACTCTATGAGATTGTAGCTTTATTTTAAAATACACTTTTATATGTAAAATATCCGCTTTTCTCAAAATGATTATTTCATACCGGCATATAGAAAAATATCGGAAAACCAGATAAGGGCCATTTAAAGTTTTAATATAAAACGAATATTATTATTTAGAATGTTGCATACCTATTCCGATGGCAATCCAATAGTCTATGCTCTACTCAAAAATAATGTTATCTCGAATTTCCAGAACACTTAACCAACAAAGTAGTATAGTTTTAAGCTATTGCATAGCTTTTATCGCGGGCTTTGAGCACGGCGACCGAATCAAGAAATTCCGTAACGAAAATAAAACCCAACCCCCCCACTCCGCCATGTAGCTCGGCCGAGCGAGCGTTCGCTTAACGTGCATGTATATGGTACGACTGTACGAAGCTCGCACGGATCGAGACGAGCTGCTCCGAAATCGGACGAATACGTAAGCAGTTGTTTGTGAGAAAGTATATAGGTGTATAGGTATCTATCATATCTTTATAATGCCACACTCACTGCATGTGCTCCGTAAGTATACATGTAGGTATATATGTATACATAGGTGTATCCATGTACAACAGTGAATAGCAATTGCTGTTGAATAGCTATACGCGTAAAATTAGTGTATTAAGTGTTTTAGATAGATATGTTTAATTTTGTACTATTTAGATTGAAAGGAAGTCCCACAAAAATACAAGACTCCAAATCTTAATTCTTAGTTAATTTATTTCATACATTATAACACTTAAAATCCGCCTTAATACCTCAAGTATTTAGCCACTTCTGCAGAAAGCAGTTTTACCTCAAGAAGAACGAATAACGAACGATAATACCTCTTTACCGTTTTAGATAAGTAAGAAGTTCATAAAAAATACATAACAATCCTCAAAAAAAATCCACTCAAAAAATATTCTTTTAAATAACTTGAATTTTAAATGTAATTTAAGAATTTTGTATTAAAAGAGCCTTCTACCGAAGTTATTCCACTTTACTCCAATAATAATTATTTTCACCAGTTTCGGAAATAACAACAGAATAGAGTAAATACTTAATCAACACAAACGGTGCGATCTTAAGCCATCTTATTGTTTTTGTACGCAAGTACAAGTTAGGCCTTGTTTTCATAATACTCTAAGAGTTTGACAGTTTGGTTATTGAAAACAAACACTAAAATAATTATTAGATGAAACCGTCAAGTAGTAGTACTTCTTGATGAATAGAAGCTAAAACAAGAAACAATGACTAAATCTTACCAATCAATTATTACGTATCATTGAAAATGGCGAGTAAACAAAATGCCTAAATGTTTATATCGACTAAAAGTCAATTAGTATACATATAATCATATATATATATATTGTCTATATTATATTATCTATATTATATAGAAATTATTCTATATAATCATCTATATATATTGGATCTTGGATTGACAAATATTCAGAAAATAATGTGATAAATTTGCAGAGTTAATAAGAGCACTCAGATGTCTATTAAAGAAAAAAGGTTAGTATACGATATATGCATCCTACTGTACCTAAAATATGGCTACAAAGTATAAGCATCGGCGGAGCAGGTAAAAACAAAGTCCATCTGAAAGGTGCAGAAACGAGTGTAACTGTCTTCTTTTTAAGCTAAGAATTACGTAAAATGAAAGTCATAAAAAAATTAACAGTCAACAATAAATTTATAGGACGTTTAAATAGAGGCGAAGAACCTATCTACTGGGAAAATTAAAACGAAAACAATCCAAATAAGTAATTAAATAGCATCCAAAAAGTATAAGAGAAATCAAAGCTCGACGGGCCAAGTGTTGGGAGAATGATATCAAAACGATAGCTAATCTGGGAACAGCGACGAAAGATAGGATACAGCGGAAGTCTTTAGAAAAGCCATTTATTTATGTTATTAGAAAGCCATGCTAGGAAGAGGTAGGTTAAAACAGTTGCTGATAAAAAAAAAACGCACAAAGTATTAGACGGTGTATACACATAATACATTAACTTACCAAGACCACGCTTGTTGTAAAAGAAATGAACAGCGATAAATATTTATCTAACTTAGTTTTTACGAAACCACTGCATTCCTACTCAACCGCAAAGCCGCCACTTCTGGAATTCATATCTCCATATATCTGGTACTCTTAACAAAGAAAAAAAAAACATGCAAAGGCTCACGTAACTACTCACAGCATTGTACGTAATGTAACGGGAAAAAAAGGAAAACAAATAAATACGTATATATTAAATAAAAAGCGTTCCCCAGACGTCGTTCTTCTCGTTTTCCACGCTTTTTAAATAATAGAATACATTAGGTCGCACGAAGATCCGGGCCAGGTCGAGGATTAGTCCGCGGCGGGGCGGGGGGGAGGCGCCCTCAAACTGAAATCCTCGCGACGTGATCGAAATACTTTATTAAACGACGCCGTTCGGATGCGAAATGATGCCTTACATTTTTCTGGGGGGATGTTGTCCGGACGCCCTCTTATGTTTCATAGTTTACATACGCGAAAAAGTGGTTTAGCGTTCGTACGATCGCTCGAATACATTATCTCTGGGTTACAGTTCTCGTGGGTACAATCTCATATTCCGAGTTTGTCGGTCCGCTTTGAACCGATAATGAAAGATCAGGTAAATGAATTGTAAACTTGTCAAGTCGTATATTCCTTTCGTGTATAGTGTACCAGTTTCTTATATTTCGCGTAATTTGACTGAACATTATTTCGGCCGGTTCCTAATTTGAAGATTCCAATGTTTCTATGAAAAGTCGTAACAGTTTTTGCCAGTTTCGATGTTATGATAAAACGATAGGAAGCCCGTTCGAGCCGAGTTTTAAAAGAGTCCTTATTCGCCAGACTCTGCGGACGTACTCAAACCACTGACTTCAAAAGCCCCCAGGGTGCCAGCCATGCTGCAAAGCAGGCGAACTTAAGGGACTTATCAAAATCGATAATCCCTGATAAATTACAGAGTGAGGGTCGTTAGACTCGTTCCAGAACATGATAAGGGCAGGATATGTTCTATCCGGGGAGGCGAAAAATTTTAACTAAGCGATGTGAAGTCGCCCTTTATCAAATTAAATAATAAATGAATGGGGACTAAGTGTATTTTAGATAAAATGGCAATGAACCATGTTTGAAGGAATAATCTATGTGTATCATTGCTATACATGACATGTAATAAAATAGTAGAACCGGGTGTGTCTGTATATTAGAGATATGTATGAAAAATGAAGAGATGACTATAAGAGAAAGGTAATACAAGAGAAAGTAATGTATGTTACTTTTTTTGGGTTTGTCTGTCTGTCTATCCGTGTACATCTTCAAAACTACTGAACAGATTATAATGTTGTTTTCACGGATACATAGAACTTGGCTTGGAGCAGAATATAGTTTTTAATTGATTTAAATTAAATTTCAGAAAAAAGTTATTCCCATTGAAAAATACTTTTATTCTCATTTAAAAAGGCTAGATATCCTGAAAGTTATAAGGCTAATAAAAGCGAGATTAAAAATTGCAAGAAATTAGAATGCAAACAAAAAACAAAAACCCAAATGTGCATGCTTTAAGCGCTCGTGCCATACATATGCTATTTAAATTAGGAGTTCATGATAACATATGAGCTTTACACCACAAATCTTCTTTTTTATTTTTGTTTTTCAAGTAATTTTATAGTAAACTTAAATCGAAAAAACGATAGGTAATTTCATATTTATTAGACATCATAATTTAAAATCATATGTGTAGTTTAATGCATGATTTTTTTTTCAGTTTTAAAAAGAATGTTATTATATTACTACCACCATCTGTTGGCAATTACAAAAAAATAAACAACTTCACACTCATCTCCACCTTTATTTTAGATATTTAAGCGAAATGGCGGATCAAAACATGAATAACTGCCAGATAAAAAATTCAATTACAGCTAATCGGTACTGTATCAAGCTGTGAGTTTCAATACAGTTATTTCCAACCGGTTAGTGATGAGATTGAAAAATAAATTAAGTCTAAAAGTTAAATAGTTTTTTAGTTATCATGGTTACACCCAGTGTCGGATTGGCCATATAGTGAAGGTGGCGTTTGCCGGCCGAGCCCGGCCTGCGCGGGCCCCACCCCACCTACCCTCACGCTTACGACCTACATGTAAAATAGCTTATTCATACCTAGAGAAAAATTAAACAGACAAATTCGGACGGCTTATAGCAATTGGCCACGAGGCCATCCCTGAAACTTTCCGCTATTTAGCTCAGAGATATGGACTCTCTGGTACATTATTGAGCTCAATAACTATGATGCGCTTTTTTTTTGTTTTTGAACAACAATATTTGACGATCAATTAAATTTGGGAATTCGATAACGTTTTTTAGTATAAAAATGATGTTTTTTCGGGAGTGTTGCAGTATAGAAAAATTTGAAAGTTACATTAAAAGACCTTTTTTAAAAATTTTGTAAAGGCTTTGAAACGATATAATCAATTTTGAGATAGTTTTTTCGATGTATGAAATGATGGATGTATGAAAATCGACATGTCAAAAAATTGGAAAGTTAGCTTGAAAAAACACTTATGGACAACGGCAACTTTTGAACGAATCAACCGATTTTGATCTGCTTTGTGACATTCAACTTTCCTTATTAACCATTAAATGTGTATCTCATCTATCCTTATCGAAAGCTTCCGGGGGGCCCTTAAATTACCCGGGTACCACCCGGGACCTTCAAGCCCAGTCAGACCCTGGTTACACCCAGTGTAGATGGGATTTTTCAGGCGACAGTAGAAGCATACCTACGCTCGCACTTAAAGCATGCTATACCTATATTTGACCTTCAGACAACAACGTGTTCCACTTATTAAAAAACGGATAGAAATTAAGAACAGAATTGGGGACGAAACCAAGTGTGATTTAGAAAAAAAAAGACCCAGATCGAAGTCAAGAATAGTATCGAGATCATAATTGTAAATGGGAACGAGATTTGAATTGACAGCAAAATAGTTCAGTTTTAAAAATGAAAGAACACATTTTTGTCCACGTGGGCGAAGCCATGGACGAAAGGCTAGTTATTCAATAATTATTTTGGCTATCGAGCCAAGTAACAGTCGTGCCCACTTATATGTATAAATATAAAATGAAAAAAAAATCTTTAATATCATTTATTAGTCCAAAGATCAAGATCGTCATGAACCGATAATGAAATTTAGAGCGAGACCGAAGCCCGATCCAGCAATGGAGCGAGAATTGCTATCGGGAATAGCAGCGTCATTGGGACCGGAATTAACCGGCGTTTGTACGAGGCGAAGGAATTCATTCTATTTCCATGTGAACGAAACCACAAGCATATTGGGACCATTAAAAATTACAATCATTGGAAAATTTAAATTCACGTCCAACGGGGTGGGTAACTCATAAAAGCAATTACATATTTAGCAAAATATTCACGGCACTCATATTAGTAAATAATAGTGAAATATATGAAATATATATATATAGGTATAATAACATCACATTTAATCCCGTCCTACGTTTCAATATAATAGTAACTTAGAAGGAAATTGAGGCATAAATAAAAAGAGGCCTGGATGTACGTATAAACTACCTTACTTAAGCCATCTTACCAGATAACAACTGGGAATACCTGAAACTTCCATCATAATAATTTATTAAACGCTTTGTTAGATGTTCAGTGAATTTACTGGGAGCATAATAAAGTATTAAAACTCGGTTGAGCAAGCTCAGCTTAAGATTACTAATATCAAAAGAACTCAAGAAAATACGCAGGTGGGTAGAAATAAAATATTGCCAAAAAATAATATACATTAATAATTTACACAGGAGGTAACATATGTAACTATCAAGTACCGTGTCCTGACCCGCCAACCGGTTCATCACCACAGCACCAAAAGATCAAAATAGTCACATTACGGTTGGAAAAAATTCTTTTACAACCAAGAAAAATGTTTGGACATTATCTCTTGCGATGGTGAAGATATGTGATATTTAATAGAAACCATATCATCATCGGAGTTGAATATTGTGTGAAAATTCTAGATTATTACGGCGGTGTGTTTCAAACTTTTATGTGATATATTTAACTATTAATAGTTAAATATATCACATTTTTAATTTCAACGGTTAACCGTTGGAATTAAAAACTAAACACGTCAAAATAGGCTGTTTTAACTTTACAATTGGCAGTTGACTATAAGTTAGTTTTCAAGATATTAACATTTGTGACATTAAATTAATGTCACAAATGCCGATATTTATAAGATTACCGATATTTTGACATGTTTTGTCTTTAAATTTAACAGTTAGCAGTTAACTATTGCAAATGAAAGTTTGAATTATACGCTGTAGTGTAGCTGTTTGCTCGCGGCTTCACCCGTGTGTACAAAGAACAAATTCTGATTTCTATGCTGCTTTATGTTTCGATTTTGATATTTATGTCGCTTTTAATCTAAGTCATACTCCCGATTATAATCTCTGGTTCGGTTTCTGTTTTGATCCCTGTCCCGCTTTTAGCTCCAATACAAATTCTTATCTTTTATATATGAAAATGCTGCTATTTGCAAATTAACGGTAGAATGCCATCTGTATAGGCGAAATCTTATGACAAATCTCTTTAGCTGACTCATTACTTGGAGGTTTCGTAATGTAATGTTTAATTTTTTAACGACTGTTTATTTGCATATAGCATGTTATGGCATGAAGACTAACTAATATTGTTCTCTAAGATTGAAGTATCACCATATATATTTTTTAAATAGGTTGACTAGTGTAATCGTTACAGATAGAGAGATAGAGACAAATAGTCGCTTTTAAATTCAAATTACTAATTGTAATGTAATTCCTATTACTAATAGTAAATGAAATTGGATTACATATATGTGCCTGTTTCATAAACACGATGAGTATCTACATAATCAGGCACATCTCAACTAATACAATTTAGAAATTACGTGGAAAAGCAAGTAAAAATGAATAATATAAGCAAATAAAGAACGGCTTATATTATAATCTTTCTCAATAAACGGACTACCTATTACAAAAAAAAATCAAATTGAAATAGTAGTTCCCAAAATTAGTCTGTTCAAATATAAAAATCCTTGAGCTTTGTATTTTCTGTATAAATTTTAAGGTTTAGATATAAATCATTTCGAGTGTAACGTACACATTACATATCCATTTCCAGAAACCAACAGAAACCATATTGCTCAATAAATAATTATACAGAAAAAACTAACTTTTAACCTCGAGCTAACGGCGTCGTGTTTCGAGCGTCCAACCATTGAGCCAACATGTGTTTTAAAATCTATTGTTTAAATATTTCATAAGTAAAAATTATTTTAAAATTATTTTTATACTTAATGTTTTTCTGAACAGCGCAATATTTTAGGAAGTAGTAGATTATATAGCCTTTACTGAAACGCAAGGTGAAAATATCATCTATATTTATAATAATATTGTAAAATTCACGTGTCTCTTTTTGTGTCCGTTTAGGAGTCTTTGCAAAAAGAATTACAGCAATATAACGGGGCAGATAACAGAGTGTTTCTATTTTTCTCCGTTTGTCGGTATGTCTGTTTATTTAAATGTGCAACAAGCAAAAACCATTTAATCATTACAATATCATTTTCGAAATAGAGGCCTTAAGTCGGAGCAAAACTCAGTGTTTCACTAGCTTTTAGTCGCGGTTTTGCTCGAACATATAATAAATTCCTTCCTGCTTGAGTATTCTTTCTTGCGGAATGGATTGATTGGAATCAATTCGTCTCAGAGCCAATTTTATGAAAACCATACGGCTACTAGTCGTTTTTTGCTCGATCCGCTGCGTTTAATAAGATTTAGCAATGAATATTCTCGACCCTATCTTTATTTTAGTGTCGGTTCTTATGTCTATCTCGAACCTCTATCATACATAGCTGCTATCTTTCTGGTATTTATATATATTTTTATTGTCGTATAAAAAGTGTAGCGAGTGGTAACTGAAAACTGAAAATTTTGATTGCACTGTCTGTTCAGGCGTTTGAAAGAGTAGATAGGTCGAACAAACAAATATACAATCACTCAATGCTATTACTTGTGCAGGTAGATTGATAATGATAATGTATTTCACTTATTAACATTTTTAAATTAATTACATACGTTAATAAACCAAAACAGAAATCGTAAGCGGGACATTATCGAGCGACGATCCACGAAATTCGATGACATTATAATAATATCTCATTATCGCAGGCGCGAAATTCTCCCATAGGTACGCAGGGACAAAGGGTTCGTTGACTTGATTTATTGTTATTAAATATCCCTCACGTGCTCCGGATTATGCGAAATCACGTGGCCACCCAGCCGTGTGGGCGCGAGCGAGTCCCGGGATAAATACAGCCGAGCGACTTTAGCCAAATGGAAGTTGCGAAGGAAAGCGGTGAGCTTCGCTTTCTTTCACAATCTCGAATTTTTCGCATTCGAAAAATAAGGTATCATCGACCTCCCTAAGACTAATGATATTTTCATTTACCGAATATGGTACATCTATTAAGACAGATGGACGTCCCTCCCGAAATTCGAGCTCGCTCTGTAGATTCAAACACTTTCGTGTTCGTTTCGTATCATCTATTTCGATATTTGCGAAATGTAAGAAACGTTTTTTCTTATTTATTTCTAACTAGCTTTCGCCTGCGGCTTCACCCTCGTAGTCAAAAAAATAATTCCTTCATCTCTTTTATATCGACCGGTCGTGTTGACGGCCGCGATCTTGATAATGACCTCGATATTGATTCCAATCGCAATCTCTAACGAAATTCTTATTCCGATCAAATCATACCAGAAGGACGTATACTCTAACACCAAAACTACTACATCATTCTGTTATGATGTTGCGAATAACCGATCGGTATGAGAGAGAAAGGAATTTGTTGCACGTTAAAGCGATCAAAACCGCGGACAAATGCCAGTCAACGCTAAATGTTATTCCGTATTAAGCCTCATAATTTTCAGAAATTATATTTGAATTGATTAAACGGTTCGTGCGAGATAAGTGTTTAAACGTATAGACAAAATGACACGCAGCGAAAAGAAAATTAATGTTTTGGCAATACAATATAAATATTTATATTTATCCCTCGCCCCGAAGGCGGCTCATATTGATGATTGCACAATATTGTTGTTCGCATGAGGATAGCATTGAGAGGTTGCACAATGATTGAGCTAAATTAGAACAAGCTCAAGATTTATTGCGCATTGTTTTCGTTCCGTGTAGGCTTAATATTGCTCAATACCTTTCGTTGAATTGGTTATGTATGAGTCAAATCAGTCGAAAATTCGTCGCTGACATGTCGCTACCACGGTAATAGTGAAACGAACGGCGTCAGTTTTATTCACTAAATTGACTGTTTGGGTTCAAAGGAGTATTCAATATTATTGCACAATGAAAATAATGTGCGATGCTATAGATTATTATAGATTGTTTTCGTGTTTTCTTGCAAAAATATTTACTGCACAGACAAACGAAATCTACGATTTTATTTTGTGTGCAGATGATGTTTTAACGTCGAGTTTCAAAGTTGTATAATCCATCAGTGGATAATAAAATATGGTGCTTTTTAGAATAAAATTTGACTATAAGATATCCTCTAAATAATCTATTATTTCTTCTATTAGTTTAGTCTATTCAAATTTCGAAATATAACTCTTTACTTGTCTGTAAATATCACGTCTGTCCTTACTCTACAGTTACATATTTTAAAGTTAAGAAGCACAATAAAGTTGATAGGTTGTATTGTGAATCGATTTCAACATAACTACTTTAATAATAATAAATATAGCATTAAATAATTAATATAAAATTCGTCCGATACTACATGTGAATTTACCTGTGGCCGTACTTAAACTTTGCAAAATTGAATCGATCCACAGGAAGTCACATTTTTCACGCTTCGCAACTTATAAATCAACATAAATGAACGTGGAGCAAAACTTTGCAACTGTCATAAACCCGGCAATTTATCTCTTGAAAATATAATTCAACATTGAGGGCGAAAAATGTTTCACGCAAGCGCCAAAGACAGATGTCGCACCTGACGCCGAGAACTTTAACACCCAAAACCCTTGTCTCTGGCTGTGCATTATATTTTGTTTTACGGCCGAGTTCCGTCTAACCGAATGTATATGATGTAAATCTATTTTGAGTTCTATAGCTAGGGTCCCGTTTGAGGTTGTCTATAAAAAAGGTTTTTATTGTTCTTGTTGTTTTTATTACGTCTGAATGTTTGTTGAAATCGATCTCTGCGTATTGATTGTATTCTATTGTGTGTTAGTTCGCTGAAATAAATAATTAGACGCTTGCGTGTAAACGGCGTCAACGTGCTGCGTGTTGACGTATCTTACAGGCAAGCGTCTAATATTGATTGTATTTCAATGCAATTAAAATTCCAATATCTGAATTATGTCTAGTGATTTTCTTCATCATATCGTACATATTAATTTTCAGCATGAAACCTTATGGACAAAAATACACTTTTGGAATTCTAAAACACATTTTCATTTTAACATTTCAATAAATTATGAGATCATTTGGTCAAAATACTTATTTATGATGATGACAACTTTATAATCATCACAATCGAAAAGTTTATAAATCTAAATGATTTTAAGATTTTTAATACGGAACTTTGACTCATTGCAAAGATGATTTGCTTGAACATATTGAAGATGTACTGACTAACTTCTTAAGGCTTTTCCTATTTGAAGGTTTTAATATCTCCAGAAAAAATCTTTAAATAATAATTTGTTTTCGTTCGGGTCACACTCACACACGCTCCTCAAAAAATATTATCACATGATTGATGGGGTAGTGCCTCCATTACGAAAACACTGTAGCAGGTTACGAGACTTGTACAATTTGGTAATGGAGTGTGAACGAACGTGTCAATTAAAGGAAGAAAAATTTTTTTCATACATAATTTTTTTTTGAACGCGAAAATATATTTCGTTGAGCCGAACTCGATTCGGGCCGTTATCCAAAGATGAATTTGAGATTTGTAAATTGGAGAAACTGTCTTTGAAAAAAAGAAAGAGAAAGATTGAAGTGGTTTTTTTTTAATATTAAACGAATTATTCAAGGAGTGACACAGACATCCGACAGCGACTAAGGTCCTGTCAAATAGTAGGAGAAAAAAAAAGATTATTCGGCAATTCAAACCTAACTCGATGCCCTCTTATTCTCGTTAAGATTTCAGAAATAGGACAATTTTTTTTTAATTGGATCAAAGGAAAAAAAAAAGTTAATTTTCATTTAATCAGTGATCAAAAAAAGGATTATTACGTCAAATAGACAATCATTAACCTTTTACACGCTCTACGTATTCTGATTAACTATTTAATACAATAGTTATGATTTATACTGCAAGTTACGATTTTCTATTTGTTCTGTATTGAGGTCGGAATGATCTTACTCACGCCGACATAAAAACATATATTAGTGCCAATTTTTCAGCTTCACCGTAGACGGCTGAAAACACGCTTTTAAACTAACTCACTGCGTTCTACTATTCCCGGACGCTATTGGCAGAAGCCAAATAGCGCGTTTTCAATTCTGTAAAGTTGAACGTGATGGTGCACGGCCGCTCGCGGCTATATGCTGACAACTACAGTGCGTTGCAACTTGAAATTGTTCAAATCAAAGGGGTTGAAAACGTTGAATTGTTAGGCGGAAGTATCGGCTGATAGTATTGAACTCGTTTACTACAAATATGAAAACAAAAATTAAATTGATCAGAGACAAGATGTTCTAAGTTATCCTAAAGAAACAATCGAAGGAATATTGTAAAGTCAGAATTGACTCGCGAAAGGTGCCGAATCGAAGACGTAACTTAATGTCTTTATAATTACCAAATAAATACCAATGTATTTGGTCATTTTAAAGACTTTGTCAGGAAATAGCGTAATCATTTAAAATTACATATATTTTTTTGTTACGCCGTGCTTGAGTTTCTCGTTAAAACCAAACACTGTCGAAAGATAATGTAACTTAATGTTAATATTACTTCGTCAAATATATATTAAGCTAATATTGTCAACCGATATTTCAAATACAGAAACTTGACGACATTTCACACATAGCTGCTTCAAACAAGAGAAATTACAAATCGCTATTTTAAGTCAAAAGAATATTAGGTCACTCATCTGTTTTAGAAATCCTAAAAATACAGCCCGTTATACGTCTTTGCAGACAACTCTGACTACGAAAACGCTCACCGCCGCCCTAGCGGAACGAACGACACAAAGGAATAATAACTCTCACGCACAGCCAAGTGCGGTTCGGAATGCGCCTGCGACGTGAACACGCACGACGCATATTCATAAAGGATGAAATAATGTTATAGGCTATTAAATTATCGGTTCCTTTGAAGTTCAAACGAGTGTGACTCCTGAGCGTGCAGTGCCATTATTTATTCTGTGACGCCGGTCATCGTACATATGCCGCAGCGCAATCACGCAGCGCGTCTGCCAGACTCGAGAACGCAATCTCGCATGAATCCTAATAGTATCTATTTCAATTACAATAGCCGAGGGAACGACAGCGGGGCGGGCGTACGGACGCAAATGCGAATAAGTCCCGATTCTGTATCATTATTTATTCTGCATTAGCAGTAATACCGATGCCAAGGTAAGGATACGTTGGAAGAAAATAAATCTGTTGTTATTTATGAATCAATGCGTGTATATCTACTATAATACAGATAATGGAATAATTTTGCTACTGATACTAGTATGTACTAGTATCAGAAGAGAAATTCTTCCAAAAACGGTCAAACGTGAATCAAATTAGTTTAGCGGGCTCTGTATACAATAAAATATTTAAAAGTAAATTGTTCCGGGTTGTCATTTATATTAAGGCATTAAGAACTCTATTATTATCAAATAATTGTTGATTTACAACTTTATATTCATAACGATATATCAATAAAATGTAGAGCCAGCCAGTTGACTGACAGTTGATTGTACTATTGCAATAATGTTTATAGAGACGTAACCGGTCCGTTAAGTGTAATAAATTCAGCAACAGGAACAATGCATAGCGGGCGCGTGATAAATGTACTCTTTTGGAATTAGTAGTTGCAAAACCGAAGAATAGGCAAGTCAACCGATTACTTACTATATCACTTAAGTTACAGATTATTCACACATCAATTATTCTCTCACTATTGTCTCAACTTTATCATAATTCAAAGCATTATAGTTTTAAAAAATCAAAATAATATTTTAACGGAAACTAATTGAAATTATTGACAGAGAAAGATAATTATTTCAAACGTTGCATAATCGGGCTAACGAAATTCGACCTATAATTAGCTGATTATGACGAATTAAAAATAGGGTAAGTAATGTGTTTCTAAAGGAAGATTAAACAGAATTGTAAGGGCTCGAAAACTGTCATAAGATGGGTGACGTCATAATAAATGCACTATTGTAAAGCGCTTTTTCATGAGGGATAGTGAAATATGTGTCTGTGGATTTTTATTGGTCATTAAATATGATGATATATGTGTGGCCATCGTGAATTTAATGTAACATCCTTCTATATAAAGTACATTGTCAAATTTATATTTTTACTAGAAACAAGACGTAATAAAACAAATGAAGTTAAAAATTTGGTTCAAAGTTGAAGTTTTACACATTAACGACGTTTTGTGAAGCTATCTAATATCGTTTTAAAGTTTAAATAAAAATTAATAGTTTCAACTAATATATACATGGCTACAATAGTGTCCTCGAGAAAAATTTTTAAAAATAGGGGTAGCAATGAAACGCATAATGTTACAGACATGTGTATTTTGGTGGGCACCATAAAGTGAGAGGGTGGTTAGGTGGTACTGCCGTGCGAATCATTTGGATGCAGGCTTATAGCAACTCGCCAGTTATATTGTACTGATAAAATCAGTACACTAGAACCTATTCCGAGTCGGAACGTCCATAAGATAAAATCGACTTTTGTATTAGATCTCTTCACATAGCTACGATTTCGAAAATATTAGACCCCCATGGAAATCATGCTTTTATGCTTTTTATCAATATAGTATATTTTTTGAGGTAGCTTTCTAGAAAGATCATCATCTCTTCCTCCATCAGCCCATTCTGCTTCTATCGGATGTCCTATTCCTACCCGACAGTCCGGCCATGCACCGATGACGGTTCTGGGTTGATCAGTCTCCATGAACGACGATTTGGTTATGAACGACAGTTACCATCAATCAAGTGCTTATTTGTCCCTCGTGAATGCTATAATAAAAAGAAAAAGAAAAATTAAATTAAATTGTATCAGGATGCATATGATTAAGTTGAACATATTGCATTAAATTGTTGTACATATTCAACGAAATTATTAGAGACAGAGCGCGCCTTTTAGCGTTTCATTAGTATTTTTAATTTTTTTGGTGTACGAAAAAAATTATAATTATATTTTATTGAAGAATAAGCATACTAGAAGCAGTTACATACAACTAGATATAGATATATTATAATTCTATTTTGGTGTGAATAATATTATAATACTAAGACATATAATAATATTATGATATCACGGAGAGGTTTAATTAACCTATCCACGAACGTCGATGAAATAAAAAACGGTCAAGCGTAAATCAAATTAGGTTAATGGGCTCTGTGCAATAAAATATTTAAAAGTAAATCATTCCGGTTTGTCATTTATATTAAGATATTGAGAACTCTATTATTATCATGAAATTGATGGTTTTCAATTTTATATTTATAAAGATTTATCAATAAAATGTAGAGCCAGACTGTTAGCCGAATTTATATTAATTTTTTTCTGTAGTATGTATTACACAAAAAAAAAACAAAACATAAACCTTCTATGCTTACCGATAATATCGGTGGTTTGACTTTAAGATATATTTGAATAATAAAAAAACTGTTTAAGTTAGAAAGTTTTGAATAAAACAATCTGTTTCGACTATAGGCGACTCCTATAGATTACTTTTACGACTGTGTTGAATTTCAAGTCGATTTCAAGGCTAGTTATTGAGAAAAACAGCTACGACACACAGACAGATAGAGACCAAAAACAGTTTTTAACTAAACAAGCGAATAGTTCCATATTATTTTGTAGCTTTTATTTGAAGGAATGCAAGCATACCAAATGCCATGTTGTAAGAATCGCAGCTTTTTTGCAATGACCGTAAATTCAAATGTATTTTTTTTAAATATCCTAAAATACTACTTTCAAATTTCTTGAAAGCCTCTCATTAACTACATAATTGATGATTTAACTTCCCGATATCTGAAAGTTCTGTAAAAAATACTTTAGTCGTTTTAAAATAACGTCGAAGTATGCAGACAAAGAGGTAAATATCTAGTTTTTCACTCCCCAAGATTTAATTGATAGAGCCATTCCAATAGTCGATATAAGTCAACTATTCCGGAACCGGTCCATTATGTAATTTATATCCTAGATAATCTTATTACATAGTAGTAGCATATAGCCGTTGTAGTACAGTAGTACATAGTAGATATAGGATAACCCTTATACTGGCTTATACCCAGTGGGGTTGAACCTACATCATTTCGCTTTGCGCGCCAACAATAGGACAGGGACGTGAAATAGTATTATATGCTATATAACAATATTACAATATTGTGTAGAATATATTAAAATAATTTGACCTGATTAATTCTATAGTCGGGAGTTGACTTTAACGATTACAAATAATAGATGGGTCGTGCAACTAATGACGCTTTTGCATTAACATACTAGGTACTTCATTAATTGAAACTACCGTTTGCCCGCGGTTCGGCCCTCGTAGACATAAAATGAATTCCTTCATTTATGTTCCGATTTCTCTACCGTTCTCGGTTCTGATCCCGGTCCTGCTATCGATACCTTTCTTTCATTCTCGTTTTCGATCGTGGTGGCGCTTTTGATTTCAACTCCCGTCTCGATCTGCGGAGATTGTTTTCATTCTCGACCTCAGATCCCTTTTAAACTTTGATCTCGGTACAAATTCTCATTCCGACTCCGGTCACGTCCTTGATTGATCCCATACTCGATTTCGACTTCAGTCTCAATCTCGATGTCGATCCCGGCCTCGACTTTCAGTTTTACTTCTCGTCCTGTATGCAATTTCGATTCTGTTACCGGTCGGTTCGATTTGATGGAAAGAGACGCTATTAGTATAAAATTTAAAAAAAAACCGACTTCAAAACTATCCCAAAACAAATTAATATGCACTAAAAGTAAAAAAATGTATGTATTCTTCTCTCAACTTAATAATCAACTTGTTTGTCTTACTCAATATATAGGTACGATCTATGGGAACCATTGATTAAAGAATAGATAGGTCCTATCTTCAAATTTTACCTCAAACACGTACCTAAGAATAACAAACAATGATTAAAAATATTTTAGAGTTCCTCTTAAGTAAAATAAAAAATGAAACATGACTACCTTAAAGTCAATCAAATTATTGATAGTATGATGTAGTTACATTATTATTATTTTGAGTTGGGTGTCATTGTTAGGTATATTGTAGTGTTTCCGACGGAATAATTATTTTTATAATTTTATTTATACTCTTAAAAATCAAGGAGGATACTTTATACTACTATTTCGGATTGATTATTTCAGAAAATATTCACTTAATCGAAAAGCTTTTGGAAAACTTAAAAGGAGTGTTCATGTGCCACACGTTAATTTTTATATTCCTAGAGGTGAAATATCGGTATATTACACCCCAAAATCTTGTGCGTTGTGTAGATTATACCTGAATATTGAATACATTCTTCAGTTTAGTTCTATTCTATGAAAAGATATAATGATCTCATTTGAGCCATTTTAAATTCACGTTAATTTTTCATGACTACAACTAATGAGCTATCTTTATTTAAAGCGTTGAAACAATCCCCGCGCTATCTCCGAGGCCGAACGGAAGTTCGTCCATGACGTATCCGCGCCACCTCCAGCTCCTACTTCCTGAGCGCGTTAATTTCCTGACGAGGAAATGAAATACTAATGGGGGCGTTCACATCGCTCTCGCCGAACACCGAAACAAATTGTTCCCCTTTACGCCGTGGTGTATAATAATCCATGAAATAAATATGGCTGATGAAACCTAGTTGAAAAAATTATGCTGGTGTTGAGAAAGTTATTAGGTTAATTAGAAAATTTATTATTTATTCAGTATCAAAAACCCGAAACATGGTTTATGGGTATGGGTCAAAATAGATAAAAATACTTTGAAGAGTGACCAGTGCGTTTCCGACCTCTTTTATAGAGGGATCGATAGAGAGGGAGTGGGCCACCGGAACTCTCCCTCACTGGACGAAACGAAATAACGGATGCTGTTACTTCACGTCCGTATTTTATGAGAGTATGATACTGCACCAATGGATCCGGATCATTTTTGTGCTACAACCAAGTTGGCCACAGCAGCACACAGGCTCTACCACTTAGGTTTTATGTTATTGTTTGACTTGACGTGATCTAGTCCTTGGATATTTACGTCCTTTTCGCATTGATAGATTTTCTTTCTCTTCAACACTTGTTAATTATTTTTTTAGGCTTATTTTTAAATTCCATCAAAGCTACATGCATAGTCTCCATTTGTACTTACTGAATTGTCTACTTGGGTAAAATATTGATTCTCTTTTCCTGGCTCTAAACGAACTCTCTGTTTCTAAGATTTCTCCCTTATGTGTATTTTTTTCTATTCAGCTTAACCTATTTCTTTATACCTATACTTCTTTTTTGGTGGTTTTGATAGATTATGGTCTTCTATTAGCGGATACACTTACTTCATCAGCGTTATTTGTGCAACGAATTTATTGTTGGACTCATATTCTTCATCTACCCAATCAAAGAGTTTCTGTTATTTAATAGTATCGAAAAATTATAGCTGCACAACCTAAACGTTTTGATACTTTATGTATTCAGTTATTCTTTTTCCATAATGGTTTCAAAATAGGTTTTGAAGATAGACACCGTGTATATCCCGGACTGCATTAATTGTTTCGTAAAATAGGGTAATTTACTGATATTTAAAATACTATATTTGATTATGAATTATGTCAATTGCCTTAAAGTAATGACTAAAAGTGAAATAAATATTTAAAATCACTTAAAAAAACAATGAACTATCAGCCATAAAAATTCTATAACATCTCTATCTTTTAAAACGGGCTTTAATATTATTCTGTATGGCGCCAGTGAACAACGTCGTTACTGGGCACTAGCGCCTTCCTATCTAATTAGCAATAAAACGGTCATCCTTCAAGTATTTTATATTTATCAAAAAAAAAAAATACGCTTTCACTACATTCTTCTTCAAACAAAAAAACTTAAAATATAGTAGCATAAAAAAAATAGTTAATTTCCCTATTGTATCTACCTAGATCAGAGAAAGCAGAGAATTAATGGAAGAAAAGCACAAAAAAGGGAATATGCTGAGAAACATTAAAATTGATTAAGGACTGTAATCCTAAATTGAACACTTTCAAACCTTATTTTAAACGGATGCTTTCCCACTACACTGTAGGTTATAACGCCCACAACAGCTCGCGAGAAGTGTCCGACCACGGTCATTCGAACCGAAGCTGAACGCTATGCAGTAATTAATACGGTAACATATTTGACAGTCCTGAAATTGAATAAAACCCTGAGTCATCGGAAAACGGGGGCATCCATCACCATGGCGAGCTGGCGGAGCGTATGGCGAGTGCGCGGTAATTGGTTCCCGCGTTTACGGTGCAGTTTACCGATCGGGCGCTTTTACAATTCTTACCCTGACGATATCAATGTGGACGTCCATGGCTCGACGGCGATACGGGGAAGTCAAACGTGTGGAAATGTATGAAGACGCCTTTGAATATCCGTCGACGGTAACTTTAAGCCGTGGACGTCCACGGCACGTCCTCTTGTACCGCGACGATATCGTCGGAGTACGTCTTCCCGTTAGACCGTCGCAGTATTTTTGCGATGTGTTGCATAGCTTATTCGTATTGATGTATGTGTATGTGTCACGCGCCCTTGCCCCTCAGTCTCCCGCCCGCTTGGGTGCAAGCGTTCCTATCGCAACTCGGTACACTAACTCTTAGTGGTCCCATATACCAATTATTATTACTTTTTATTTAGTAATTAATAATATCATTTAAATATAATATTATTATTTCGATCGAATGAGTAGAGATTGAGACCTTGTCTGTGAGATAATTGAAAAACTTGACTTGATCACCTTTCAGTTTTTTAAATACCATATGGATTGTACCTTCTACTACTATTTCATAAAATATTTCACTTTTAGCAACCGATGCTGCCATAATTTTGTCTTTATTTATCTATTTTTACGTCTTTATTGCAGGGAATATAGATGACGCAGCCGAAGATAGTTGTTGACTGGGGCGTCCGCGCTCCTTCAATATATTGCATCAATGTTTTTAAACGTCCAAGCCATGAAATTTGTAAAAGAGACTTTACCGTCAACGAGGACGTCCACGTTAATTTTTGGACTTCAACGGCCACGATAACTTGATTTTTAAATGCAGACTTATGAGAGCGACCATTGTGGTGCAGCTAGTCCGGATTTTTACATTTTTGTAGGTTTATTGTTATCTTTAGCACTGGCGGATATTTACGTTGTTATGTTTAAGAGGTGTCGTTCTACTTTTTTCATTAGTAAATATAATTTTTGCGGCACTAACAGTAATGCCATAATTTTTGAAGTCCCATAGTCGACTCGGACTCACATTATTCAGTGTTTTGGTATGTCTCTGTGTTTGTCTGCCTTCAGGTCCAGTACATAGACGAATATACTGCAGTATATATTGAAGTCGTGTTTTAGTGACAGACAGTTTTACCTGCTGCGTCTACGCAGGATAATAACCATAGATCATACACTTACGAACAATATTGAAGAAAATGTTTATATATGTATGTTTATATATGGTCACGGAACTTTCCTTACGCTTGATCGAGCATGATCCCAACAATTCCAAAAATAATGAGTTAACGTTAGTTGAATTGTATAATACACGCATTTTAAATTTAAGCTTAAAACAGTGGCGAGCCCTCGTATCAAAAACCAAGCCTATCCGCGCCAACTTCCAGCGAGTTGGCGGGCTCACTGCCCGCACACAGACCGCGCTGACCGACACCGCTATCGCTTCACGAGCACGTATAGACCGTTAACTACTCCAGTGGCAGCACTCGCCCCGCAGACAACTCTCAAGAGGATAAAACCGCAATCCTCAAAGCGCCGCCGAAGTGGGTGGGCCAAAAACAAAACCACAGCGTTTAGTTGGGGATATCGGCCTCGGGGCGGGCGGCCGGCGGATGTCGGCGGCGGGCGTCCGCCGGCGGCGGCGGCGCGGGCGGCGGCGCGCCCGGCGAAAAACGGAAACCACTACGGTCCATTGTGAAGGATTGGCAATTTCGTACCGAGTTTACTGAACCATCGCCCGGGCGATTTTAGCGTAACTCGAGAACGATGCCTTTATAATAGTTATCGCTTATGACGTCCCCGGATATTGGCCGCTCTCCGGCTGTCGCTGGGTCGTTTTGTCTATGGGCGGGAAATATCGTTATCAGGTAGTCCTATCCGGAATCCGCAAATAATATAGAATATCTTGTATTGATGGTTATTAATTTAACAGGTGTAGAGAGTTGTACACTGACACATTTGCCTGTTTGTTCAAAAATGGTAGGTAAATTTAAATTATTTCCGTTTTGAAATTACAAAATAAATTATAATTTGCCGGCCTGTTTTCTATTTGCGTAAAAAGCTGCTATATTTATTTATAATAATTCTGATCAAAAGTTTAAAGATATAAATGTTGGGATGGAAAAACTAAAGTAATAAGCAAAAATACATTTTTTATGCTTGGAAATATAAATTAAACAATACTTTAATTTTTAATCAATATATTAACAATACTTTTATATGTATATGAACATGGAGAAATCCGAGAGTATAAAATTTAACGCAACGAAAGTACAGACGAAACAATCGTTGTATTAGGTTAAAATATTTGAACCGTATAACAAAAAATTATATAACAAAGAAGCGGTTATTTTCGACATCATTTGGATGTCTATTGAAGTAAAAAATTAGGATAGGAAAATTAAAAAAAAAATCAAAACGGAAATTTCTCGAACCGGTCGTTCGGTCACCAAATATACCTGCATATACAAGTCTACCAATTATAAGATTTTTATAATCAACATTAGATAACAAAAATGAAGTTCCTACTATGAATTTTTGATATATTTCATAATGCCTTCTTTTATATTTTTTATAATTTGTTTCGTGTTATTGAAAATGAACACTATACGGTTTTAGGTTTGACCTTGAATTGCTAAAATAAATGTGTTCTTGATAGGGCAGTTGCATAAGCTAAAGTGCGCGATCTAAGTACGCCTTAGTTCAACTCTAAAACAATGTTTTCTTAAATGTTTCGTAAAACTTAATTTTCAGTCAATATCATAAAAACTTGTTAAACTGAATGCTAAGAATTGAACAGGGTTTTTGAAAATTTTTGTAAGTATATGTTCCTCTTTACAGTTCGGTCACAAAAATTGGCATGTTGTAAAGGTTAAATAAAAACGCCTAAGGGTTCCACCCTTGCGCCCTCCCGGAATCAGGTCTGCCTATAACATGCATTAATATGCAGCATGCAATTACATATTCAATTCTTTGGATAGCGGTTCGTAATGGAAGAACATATTCGAGGATCAGCGGTGGGTAGCATGCTGCATGTTAATGCATGTTGCAGTCAGACGTCTAATTATGAATTTCCGCAAATTGTCACCTCACACAATAGAATATTCTCGGAAGTAGTCTCTTTCGCATATCCCGGATTCTTCACACACATCGTAATCGGTTTCAGTCAAAGGTGCATTAAACGCCCTTAAAACCTTTTCTAACGAGTCAGCCTCGGGTCCATACGGCATCAGACCCCAACACCTCAAAGAATTTTCTGTCACATTCATTGGTGACAGTGCTTCGACGGCTTCGATCAGATAAAGTGCGGTCGAAGCTATCACCAGATTGGTCAATTTTTTTGCCAGATAAACTCTTTCGCTTGTCCCTTCTTGTATGGAGCTTTGCTGTGAATAGAAAAAATTATTATATGTATTAAAATGTATTATAGGGTATTGGGCCCATTGCGGTAGAAAATATTTTCAAAATAATTGAAATGTCGATTTATTTCAATTACACCGTTTCGAGTTCGATAACCGTCTTAGGTCTAAAATGTCAGTACATGCCACTCGTGCTTTTTAATGGTTCTTGAGAACGCCGACAAAATTATTATCAAAGTCGACATTGAAAACATATCAACAGCATTGAACATGACATCTTATTAGCTAAAATAAGAGAAGAAAACCCATTTTATATCCATGCTTCTCTCAAGTGTATGCAACGAACAGCAATCTTTTCTATGTGGTTAACATTATTTCGTCATAGTTTGGCATGCTTAAAATTATTTAAAATATCTCCTCGTGCAGAACTCTATATTACCATAATTTTTAGACATATTGAACAATCTAAGACACTAATACATAAAAGTATTTACAGTATTTAGGCAGTTACATCACCGAAACGCAAAACATCACAAGGAATTGTATAATACTAAGAAAGAAAGCGAATAGTTAACTCAATATCCAGTATCCATGTCAGCATACAGCATCCTATGCAATAACATCATTTCAAAAGGTTACTATGACAGCACAAGTGAAAATAAACGACTTATACCAAAGGTACGAAATTAAAAGTTCATAAACAAAATCCAGTATAAAACTATTCAAGTTATTTTTTTTAATTTTTGCGAAACTATGAGTATTCCATACATTAATATTAACGGTGTTAAATTTCAAATTGTATACTATGAAGTAACTAAAATTGTTTACCCCGCGACATGCTACCTGAATACCGTTTACTATTTATCAACAATAAAACTATCCGAAACCATTTCTGCCTAAAGCACTCGTTATGCAGTATTATTATACCCCATAACAACCGCCTGTGGAATAGCGTGAGCTGTACCATGTTGGTGTGAAATAAAAATAGGATAACCCTAATTGTAAACTCGGTGGAAAAAGATTTTGAAAAATATGAGACTCGCTATAATCGTAACACATAGAATATTAAAACAGTCTATGTGTGACTATTAATAGCGAAAACTCATAACTTTTTGTTGTGTGTCATTGTTTTTTATCTATGAATGTTTCTATATTGATATAATATTATTGTAACATTCAGCAGATCTTAAAATGAAGTTACATTGTTATTATAGTATAGTAACATTTTATTTTAACAAGGTATAATAAAATAAAGATAAACAAGTATCATGCATTTAATAATTTGCAAGAGACTTTTGAGCTCATAGTTTCTTATTTATATATATTGTTTTGTAATCAAAAGTGTCCTTGCTTGATTTTGAAGACATCATATATATATACACATATGTTGTGCCTCAAATATATGTACAATTTCTCAAAGGATGGATGTTATGTAGAACATATGTTAGATATAGGACCTTTGTGGTCATGATACGCGAACATTAGTTCCATTTGCGAATTTTAAATGATAAAGATCTCGCCGAAATGTTCGAGTATCCTAAAAACAATAGTGTAGAAGAGGAGATACCCGGCACTAGCCCCGCGATTGGTGATAAAGCGAAGCAGTGTAACATTTGAATGAAGTCAAATAAATCTGAATGGTATAAGCCGAATAAACACCGAAGTCCCGCACCGCTGGCTTGATCTCATAATTAGAAGATTCTCGAGAAATTAAGCGGCGTCTACCGTCAGGGGTTAAAATGTATATACTGAGCGCCGCCTCGCAAACAAGTGCCGAAAAGAAAGTTATCAAACTTACACAGCAGTTCTTAGGTTTTATTAAACGATTCCTAATATTTTTGGTGTGCGAATTTCCTCAGTCTAATGTTTGGTTATTGTCGCTTTCATCAATACGATATTACTTCATTCCTTGGAAATTCGTCAAAGGTAGAAACGCAATTAAAAAAAAATCTGCAAAACAGTTGACCCTGCAGGCCATCCCTAAAGCTACCCGCTATGATACTATATGTTTTTGAGCTGTTCTATTTAAAAAAAAAAATGTAGTTGTCCCAAAACTCAAAGACTTATCTTTAAGCTTTAAGAGCTCAAAAGTTTCAAAAACAGTTGTACTTGTAGGTCATTCCTGAAACTTTTTGCTATTTTCAAGCTCATTAATAATGTAGCTAGGAGTAAATTATTGAGTTTAAGCTCAAAAAACGATTTTTGTCTTCTTTCAAGTTCTTTGAGTTCAAAAATATACTTTTAATACGCCTCAACTCTTCGAATTCAAACATCTAGATTTATCTAAAGAAAATGCAATTTTTTTAATTTTTAAACTACGATATCTCTCGAACACATTGTTTGATTTTGTTCTGCTTTACAGCATCCGACGTAATTTTATATGCGAAGAAAGTCGACCGATACCAAACATCAAATATAATCATCTCATACAATTGAATAAGAACTTTTACATATTATTGTGAAAAAAGTTTTTTTTACAATTTTTTCCTTAACGGCACCTCTCAAGCGTACCAACTGATTTTGATGCAGTTTAAAATAATCACGTTGTCTTCTAAGCAAAAGAGATAGTTATAATAGATTTTGAAATTTATTGGTAAAACAATGCAGAAATAGTAAAAAAACGCTTATTGAAAATTTTTCCCATAAAATTTTGTACGTGGACGCACATGCATGCAATCGCACACACATATATAGACATCAATCATAAAATGGTCAAAATAGATTCTTAGGTCTCTAATACGTCAATGTTTAAAAAAATCCTAGTTACCGATTGGAATGAAAACAGTATCTTTCCAATTTATGAAAAAACGCTATTTTTAATATTTCAACTATATCTTGCGAACAAGTTATTCGATTTCGAACTGCTTTATGGAATTCGACGCAGTTTTGTAAACAAAAAAAAAAAAATTCGCGTACCAAATATCAATGTGTCAAAAAAGTCACATGCTATTTTGGAAAAACTCTTGTTTTTTTAAGGAAAATAACTGATTAGATTTTCTAATTTATCAGTAGAGAAGTTTAAAATATACTCTAAAAAAACATTTTAGAAAATCTTTTCTCAAATTATACCTCTTGAACAAGTTAATTTTTTTCAAAACATTTAGCAAGGATCAATGTTGTTTTTTAAGGATATGGATTATGATTTGATCGGTAAAGCAGTAAAAATAAATTATATTTTTTTTTCTCCAATGATATTTTTTGAACAATGCAACCGATTTTTAAGTAGCTTGCACTTACACACACACATACAGAGATAGCTTATAAAATGTTCAAAATAGATTCCCAGGGCCCGTCAAAACGTCAACTTCTGTTGAAAACTCGATTTTCTACGAAGGAACTTCCCAATAACGAAAATTTTTCTATTTTCATTGTGGGTAGTTAAAAATGTAACGTATAAGTTTTAGGTAATTATACAATTTTAAAATATATAATTAATAGTAAGCATAGTAGACATATGTTACATATTTTGGCAAATACTACCAAATAAAATAGTAAACAAGTAAGGACCTGGGTACTCTTTTAACTAACGTCAGCGCATTTTATATTATATCAATATTCTTTATAGAATATTGATGTAATATAGAGTGGGAATAAAGTACGTTCTCTTCTCCTGTACGTACTTTGCGTAGAAAAACCTAGAAACATAACCAAACGCACCTCTAGCTGAAAATTGTCTAATATTTTTTTGAATTAAGATGCCTATTGTACACTGTGGAACGCAAGGTCTTTCTCATAAATCGGTATTATATGAGAGTCGATGAAGAGCCACTTCACCATCAGCCTATTCAATTCTTAGAAAAATTCGATTTTCAATAATGGTTTCTCAGTAGTCATTTCCATCAAGTAAAGAATACCTATAAGACTTTAAATTCAAAGCGAATTTAAATGCAACAGGGCAATTTAAAGATGACAAAATTAAATAAATCAAAGGCAGGATTGGATGAGATTGAAGAATATTTAAAAGGAATACTTTGAACAATGTAGAAAAAAAATTGCTCTCTTCATTGTAAATAATGTATGAGACTTCATAATCACACCAGGACGTCTCATACGGAAACTGTCATTTAATTACAAATTTATAAGGGAAGCCTATATAAATATCAACCGCTATTAATAATGTCAGTTTTACAATTAAAATTAAAAATGAAGGGACTGAGATTTCCGGTGGCCCACTTCCCCTTCTGCCAGACATCCTATGCCTTTGTAAAGGGCTGACATACATTAGCGACTCCTCTGGGATTGAGAGTGTCTGTGGGCAGCGTTGATCATCTATTCTGTGGTCGCTCGCACGTTCTTTTGCCTCTTGATGCCATAAAAAAAAATGATTGATATTCTACAGTAAAGTTATTGTTTACGTTTGTCAAGTCTTATGGATCGCACATTGTCTTTTAGGTTTTAATATTAACAGACGTTTCATTGTCCAAAAATACAATTTCATTCGAAGTTGAAATTAAAATTTCCCTTGTGAATATCGTGTTTGATTAGTAACCATGAAAACTTAACAGCGGTATATATATATATATTCTTTAAACGCATTTATTGTCATATGCAAAATGTTCTCTATACACGCTTTCAAACGCTATTCCATAGCGTTTTATCAATTGTATATCAATTCTAGATATTCGTACAAATAATGTACGAATATCTAGAATTGAATAGAATAAAAGTCGGGAACAGCTGAGCACCGCGGCGCCCGCCCTCGAAGGACGGCAGGACATCGTATCAGTACAAACGTCGTGAAGGTACGGAACGTTGACGCAATCGTCGGAAGGACAGGGTGAAGGTTTTGCTTTTATTTCTATAGTTAAAACAAAGACGCCAGTTGTATCTACCGCTTGTTATACTCTTTGCAAATGATAAACGAGCAAATATGTTTTTGCATGATAATGAAGTTAGCTCCTATGACGTTTCGTTACTGTAATTGTGTGCTCGTATTGCAAGTTTGACTACTCGCGCACACGGGATAACGAAATCTGCTCTTTTGTATAGTAACAAAGGATTTAACTAGGATTTACTATTCCAGTTTAACGGTAATATTATGCTTCTGGATAGCTTTAGTTTTTTATAATTTTATAAAATAGACTAGGTTTCGCTTGTGACTCTGCTCGCATGCTCATGGAATTCTCCTCTTTCCTAACAAGCGATCTATATTTTAGGCACGGTGTCGATCTCGTTTTTTTTTGACGATCTGAATATCGTTCTTGTTTCTTGCTTCGGACTCTCATCTCAACTCCAGTTGCAAACTTCAATCCCGGTTCGCCCTCCACTCCTGTTCCGCTCGGAAACTATGCCTTTCGATTCAAAGGAGCGTGACCTTAAAATCGAAACCACAAGTCCTAATTCCATTCTCTATCTCGATCCTTGATGACACCCATTGAACGGTCAGCAGTTTCACCCACACGGAATTCTATTCTATTTTTACATCCCGTTTGTGATTTTGTACTCACGTGGGTGCAATAATTACTTTAGTGTTTATGTAATAAATATTTTTAAATGGGTATGTATGTACGTTTGTTTATGACCGTACAACCAGTAAACATAAAGTTGTTTATCATATTTTGCTAATATTGTAAATATGAAAGTATGGATACAGGTATGTATGTATGTATGTCTGTTTGTATGTTATTGGAAGCTAAAATCATTCAAAGATTGCAATGAAATTTAACAACTATAAAAAGAAAAAGAAACATAATATTAGTTTTATTATTCAATGATAGCACAGTTATCTATAAGTAAAATATATTTTTTAAATGGATTAAGTAACATAAGTAAAGATTATCTTTAATATACAAGCCAACAAATCTTACCACAGAAAGAAATAATCACCACCACAGAACTGCGTTAGTGTCACGTTTGCTGCTCTGCGCAACGCCCTCCTGCGGACACAAATATCGATTCTGACATTACTCACAAGTCTACTGGACGCCTAGCAAATACAAATTACAAACTCAAATTAATAATATCTTTATTTCATAAGTTATACAGTAACACGTGAAATGCGTCATATTTTTTTTTACAAATTTCCACTAGCGGTCGTTCGGAAAGCAGTTATTCCTCAAAAATGAGCAATAAACTCAAGGGTAGTGTTTCCTAATTTTATCATTCATAGCCAAAATAAATATAAAAGCATTACTGAATGAAGTAGCCCGTTAAGAAGTCGGGCTGTTCATGTTCATGGATATTTGTTTTCTAATTATTTGAAAATTCTATATTCTAGCCTTTTTTTAGCACAACGGCACTCTCAGATTTGTCTGCGTGTTGACTATGAGGTTAGGTGGCGAATCAGGGATGAATTGGTAGAAGAAAAGCATAGGCGATGGCATGAAGAGGCGAATGGAAAAGACCTTTATCGCTGTTTCTCGGATATATCGGCTCAGGCTTGACTGGGTCAAGGCAATACATTGGAGAATCATTGTTATACATTTTCCCGATCAAAGTTTTACGATAACTAAAACATAATTTTTAACATTTAAATAATGTTTAACATAATCTAAAACTTCGTGATGGAGGAATGAGGCAGGCCATTGCCACGACCGAACATGACGCTTTTTTTTTACGTATTTTTAAATTTTCCCTTAATATAGCTAAAGAATTTTCACTTCCAAAAGTCAATTAACCAATTATTTTATGAATTTGAATAATAGTTAAAATAGAAAACCATTTTGATAACGCAATTTTAAGTCATGATCTGTTACGCATTAACCCATTTCGAGGTCATATACAAGACCAGATCTCATTTATCCCTATTTCAGTTTCAACAACGAGACAGACACAGAAAACGCCTCTAGCTGCACCGCGACGTCAAGCGACAGACGACACCCCGCCGGGGGCCGAAGTGCGGCGCGCCGGCGGGGGCCGACCTCACGTCAGCGCCAACGCGGTGCGGTTCGCCGAGTACTCCTCTCGCGGCGGCATGAGCTAGTCGCGAGCCGTTGCCCGTGACAGTTACAGGCAATATCTCTATGCGGCCCCGCCCGCCCGCCGCCCGCCGCCCGCCCACGCTGGCGCTACGGCGACGATAAAAAGCTACGAGCTTCTATCTTTGATTTTCATTCGCCAGATGCTGAAACGAATGTGGAACTTTCCGCGAGATGGCGTCGTGGGGTAGCGTTCTAAACCATTCGAAAACTATTATTCTTAGAGTTCTTCCTCACCTCAAAACTGACCTTCTTCGTAAATTACTCAATGACTTGAGACGTCTTTATTGCGCGAGTACGCGACTGCTGGTCAAAGGCAATACTGGTAGAATCAAAGGCAAACTCATCGTGTATGCTCTATTATTTTTTATTATATTAATCAAATATATTAATTTTTAAGTAAAAAAAATATTGAATTCTAAAATTATTCAACTTTGATAATAATAATTTTGATTTATAAAAAATACAGGAAAATAATGGAAATAAAAGATATTTTAGAACTTCCATTTCTGCAAATATACAATTCTTTTCGTTTTTTTTTTTATTGTTGTTTTGCTTGGGTGTTGTACTGTGGTCAATAGACTCCCAAGATGAGTATCTGTTTATCGAGTATTTGTAAGTAAAAATTTAAATAAATTTTCATAATTTAATTACGTATTTTGTTTCATTGGAAACCAAGATTTTTAAAAACTGTGTCAAAAAATAAGACTTTTGGCTGTGTGTGAAGTTCCCAATAATTTCAATAAGACTTTTAGTCAATAGACTCTCTAAAAGAAGATTTCTACTTTCACGGATGTTCATTATCAAGATTCGATTCTTTCGAGTTTAGTCACAATTGAAATTCAAAAATTCTCTTAAATGCAAGAAAACCGGGAAAGACCATTTTAGATTGTGGTTTTATCGTTATAGTCCGATCCATGGTGCAATTTTACAACTGATTATTATCAACTTGATTTTCCGTGAGTAGCTACATTTCAATAAGTCTCCTAACTTTTTCTTGTACAAGAATTCTCGATTGTGGTAGCTAACAGAAGTAGCAGAGATAAAATATATCGACTTGATGATTCTCAAAAATTTATTACTGACTGTGCTTTTTTTTTTATTAAGTTTTAAGATAATTATCAACTTTATTAAAAAAAATATTTGCCCTCCAAAATGTATGGTCTGATCAGAGTCTTCTCCTTCCGACGTGTATTCGATAAGGAGGTCTACAAAAATGATTGCTAACCAGCTGATTTTGTTATTGTCGCTTAGTTAATATTTATATAATTTAACAGCCACATTATACTACAAGTTGCGTCGTACACTCGGTCCTCGGTCCTACACTCAGAAAGTGTTAATGCCACATGACCATTTATCTTATTGGTAACCGTAGGACAAAAAATAATATGTAATAGGTTATTGTTCTCTGTCCCAACGAAACAATGTTCTACAAGAAAACAGGTATCTAACACTATTCCGAGAAGAATTGACATTTTTGTTTTTCTATTTGTAATATAAAATATAGTGAAAACATCTTTAGACAGTATCAAAAGTTTTAGAAATTTAAATAACTTTATTTTCGAGTAAACTAATGACGAAATTTGGGATTTTACGAGTTATTTCGAATAAACCTGTTTTTTTTTTAATGTCTGGTGAAATATTCATTTCAACGAATTTTACAAGAAATTCTTTTTAAGCGTAAATTAAAACATCCATCAAAAACCTCTCTTGTGAAACTTCTAGAAAATATATATTTAAAGAGTTACTTGCAAAATAAAAAATCTAGCCATTTTATAAATGGCTGCCATCGCAATTTTTTTTTATTTAACTCAGGAAGTGAAATCGATTCATATAATTAATACATTCAACTAATAACAATAGTAAGGAAACACATCTAGGTTAATTAAATCTTTTGTTCGTTGACATAAATGTTGAAATAATAATAATACGATTAAAAAATTTAATATTTGTTTTATATCGATAACTTCTTGACTTCGTATATCTGTCGCACAGTAATGGATAATATAATTTTTTAAGTATTTCCGCGAATAATCGAGCATTTCCGAACATATTGCAATTATCCGACTCTTGATCGAGTAAATTAGAAACACGTGCTAAAATTTACTATTGAATTAAATATATTTATATTACACTTAAAATTTGTTAAGAAAATATTTAAAATATAATGTACTTTCTAAAATTATTATTTAAATAATGTAACAATAATATTCATAATACAAATAATCTATTTTTTTTTTAGATAATTACCTGAAAATATGAAGTTATTTATTTTGTTCTCATTTGTTTTAAAATTAAAATGAAAAATATTCCATCGACTTACATGAGGCAAATATTTAGATTTCACTGGAAATTCTTTGTAGCATGAGGTGTGGTAACCTATTACTTCGTCATTCCAACTTTCAGGCAGTACAACATCTCGATATTTGTGTTTATGAGGCTTTCGATCAGGTAAAAAAGTTTTGCAAGAACGCCAAATGTCTTTATTTAATTACTTTACTTCTCTTTTCTCTCAAAAATTAGGAGTTTCACACAGCAAATCACACAAAAAATACTCCATAATAATTTTGCAGCACAAAAGAAACCTTTAAATTATTTCTCGAAAGCCTAACATGTAGTCAACTGAAAAAAATATACGCACGTTTATGGTCGACACTAACTTGCGACACCTGACACACAGTTAACAAGGCACTGCGGATGCATGCCGGCGTGACTCAGCTATTGTAGACAAATACAGAATTTAAATGTTTTTTGAAAATATCAGTTTCAAAAATGGGAATTTAAAAAAATCTAATTAATAATTATATATATTGCTTGGAATAAAAAGAAATTTAGTCGCCGAGGACCAAAGTTGTTTGTGTGGCTTACATTAAAAAAAAAATATCAATTGATTTTATTCAAATTTATAATATGTTTTAGATTTATAAGAAATTATAGAAAATATTTTTTTTATTCCAAAGTGATTGTTTAATCAAATTATATATTAAATATCATTTTTTTTAAAAGAAATAATTATGGGCATATTTCAGTAGATGAAATAAAAACAATGTCTTGAAGTTTAAATGAAAACAGTTTTTTAATTTCATAAATTTCAAATATGTATTTAATTACAGTACCGCGGTAACGTACGACTCAACTTGTAGGATGATGTGGCTGTTAAATTACATAAATATTAACTAAGCAACGATAAAAAAATCACCTGATTAGCAATCATTTTTGTAGACTTCATTATCGATACATGTTAAAAGGAGAGGACACTGATCAAACCATACATTTTGTAGGAAAAATATTTTTTTGAATATTGTTGATAATAATATTAAGATTTAATAAAAAAACCCCATACTTAGTAATAAATTTTTGAGAATCGTCTAATTGACATTTTACATCCCTGCTACCTCTGTTAGCAACCATCATCGAGAATTTTTATGTAAGAAAAAATTAGGCGTCTCATCAAAATGAAGCTATTCACACTAAATTGACTTGATAATAATTAATTTTAAAAATGGACCATGCATCCTAAACTATTATTTTATGTTGTTGTTATGCCATAATTTAGTCACCCCGCCACTGAGGCATAGCCGCTCACAATCTCATCGTTTCAGACCACATGCTTGGATACTAAGGCCACCGCGCTGGCCTAGTGCCCGTCGGAGAGCGCTGACGGTCGAAGTCACCAATATGATGACAACTTCCGGAATAGACATCTCAATGTGTTTTCCGAGGCACGAGCGAATTGTTGAATTTGATATAGTTTATTAAATAAGTAAGCTCTTTTTTTAGTAAACCACGCTCTGAACCAATGAGCTACCACTTATCATGTCGGCTCTTGCCCTACAAGTGTATTATGAATAATATAAGTTAATCGACTAAGTAGTATAAAATCTCTGTGAACCATTAAAATTATTAGAATTGCTATTAATTAGACAGTTTCATTGTTTATTGCCGGAGTCAGATTCGTAAATTTGACATCTAATAATAAATATTTAAGAAACTTAATGAGTTTTGTAAAAATGGTTCCTAATTATTAAATAAACTACTTTATTCAGATAAGCATAAGAATTATTTCAGGATAGCTTTCATAAATCTTATTAAAAGCAATTTACCAAAACTAATTTCAATTAAAAATTACTCTAAAATTTTCAAATAAATACCACAAAACGCATTTCATAATTTTTAAAAGTTTGTATTTTTGTAGCTGGAAGATCAAAATTATAATTTATTTTAATTGCAATGAACGCGCTACTCGATAATGTAAAGAACGTTAGACATTAATTTTGATGTAATATCGAATGTTGTTTAATCTAATCTATGAAATATAAGGTACTAAAAGCTATAAACTTACATTACATCTCATTACACATTGAAAACTATAATCTAATAACAACACTTTTGTTAAGCTTATCTACGGGTCGATTTTATAACCATTTCTCGTTGATTGCAAAATTCTAATAACGTCTAAAACCCTTATCGAGATATCTAGGCTAAGCTGAGAGCAATAACGTTACATCAAAATTGATATCTCTGCAAATAGACAAATAGATTTTTGCTTGTATTACGCCACCCTACTCAGAATTTAATTGGTCTGCAGGGTTTTGTGGCGAGTAGATATGTGCTTTTCTTTGCTTTTCAGTAATAGGAACTATACTTTTAACCATAGTAGACGGTAGAAACCCTCGCCATAGGGTGGTATAAGAGAGGAGAAGTATTTTTTTCCCCTTTCTTCTTACTTCAGAACCTTAATATCCCTTCAACGCCATATCCTCTCTACTCCCTCCTGATCCCTGCAAAATTCATAAAAGTTAATGTTTACGGAAATTAAAAAATATATTACCCCAGGAGGATACGCATTGTCAGATGATCTTCTCCCAGGTTTGTCCTAGGCAGTCACATTGTATCTGGGGGGAAAAAATTCCTTATCGTGGATAAGGGAGGCTCTAGGCTCGATTAAGGAAACTAATGAAACGGTGAACACCAACAGGTTACACGATTAAGTTGATAATGAAGAATCGCGAGGATGATGAAAGCTGATCCGTATCTGATCGCTGTGGAGTAAGCGGCTTGTTGCATGTCGAGTCTGGTTCATACTCAATATTGGTTGTTTAAATAAAATAATAATAGCCAGCAGAAAAAAAAAAGATCTCCGGTTTTGTATTTAGCTTATAAATTGACACAGAAATTAAGAAGTGCTGAACTGGATCATTACATATAGCATAAGTGTGACGCACCGTGCGCACGCGTATGGAGCGCTTAAAAGCCCGTTTTTAATTTTGCTGATCGCTTGACGATTCGCAGGAGCGGCGCCTCAACAACTTAGGGCGTGGAAATAATACCTCTGTACACTAGTTGTCTATAGAGGTGCAGAGCTTCACTTCCGATATGCCAACAAGTATACTATGTACTATAGTAGACTGTAGACTAATTGCAGTACTAAGTGCAGGCTGAATGCAGCATGCAGCTTGCATTTTTATAGATACTATTTTCTGCCAGTTACAGATTCGTCCTTTAAAGAGCGATCAATTAGACGGGTCGAATTCAGGCTAATCGAATCGAAGCAGCCTGGATCTCAAAATCCGTCCTCGATCGGAAACCGTACCGTCGGAACAGCTATGCTAATTTTCGAAATCGATTCTGGGCTGTACCATAATGGGCGCCGCTATCTATCGCCTCTGAATGACTACCGTCAGCGCTCAGCGGTCCTCATGACGGTAAGACCGTCGACCACTGACAGTAGTAGATATCTATGTTACGTGGTCGACCCTTTGAAAGATTACCGTGGCACTGTACTGCATATGTGTTTGATAAATTTCGGAAGTAAAATTCATACGAACTCATCTTTATTTACAAAATAAACCTATATGTACAAAAACTATACTATACATTTTACTATAAAATCGCACCGAAAAAGCGATGTTTTCTGTATACGAATTACAAGTTCAAAACTTGTCTATAAAAATTATAGGACTGAAAATAAGATAGTGAATATATTCACGTCGTATGTACTTCGAAGTGCGCAGAAACGTTTCAGTCGCGAAAAATAAGAGTAGGTTTTGTAAAAATTTTGCTTTCCCTAGTTTTACGATAGGCAAACGTCAATTAACTTGCTAAGCCTTTAGAAATGTTTTACTTTATATCAATAACAGCTTTAAATAAATATTTTAATGCTCAATAAACATTCGTAATTTTTAATCTAGAAAGAAATTCTCATAGTAAATCTTTAATATTAGTAGAAACGTAATTAAAAATTTCCGTTTGAATTCGAGTCTTCTCTTCAAAATACATTCTATTATTTCTGCTTAGGGAACTATATATCCTTTAAAGGGCCATATATTGTATCTTGATCAGGTGCCATAACGATTACCATTTTTTAAAGGCAATTCGATATATAATAAGCTTAAATTTTCTTCTTCCTGCTCTCTCTCCACCTTTGTATTTGTGGTCTAACCTTCCCTTGCATCGACACCAGAATGATATACCTTCTACCGGTTCTCTTGATAGTGGACCAAGAAGACGCTGGCAGTCCACTCCTTGCTTGCTGCCTGGTGTTGATGTTCAACCTTGTTTGTCACATTTCCACATCACCTGCGCCTTTCCCCCCTTATTTTTTTTTTGTTTATTGGTGCCACTTTTAACTGACTTCTAACGTGTTGATTTTGTACTCTGTCCAAGTGCGTAACGTTACGTACCCATTGAAGCCTTTTCATTGTACATAAAAAAGCCCAGACTCAATACAAACATTAATTTTTAATCAAATAAATATCGGTCTTGCTTAGGGATCAAACCCAGTCCAGTAGGATCACAACCGAGTGCGCCAGTCAGGCAGTCTCTCTAATTTTGTTCCCGTTTAAATTTTTCTGATATCGACTATTCCTTTCATTCTTTAGCCTCTTTCGCAAACTGTTTTTATGTACAAACAGCCATCTAATATATACCTAGCTTCGTGTTCAATAAAATTAAAACCGGGAGTGAATCCTTTTATTATATATATGCATAAGTATATACATATATAAATCCAAGGTTTCCTTTGAAAAGTGGGCTAAGGTATTAGCTCTAGTTCAGCCAGTATTAGCTTATGATTCGAGCACAACTTTTAGTCATACATTTCAACATTTTCGATAATAACGTTATTTGCGTGTGCGCAATACGAAAAAGTGTTACAGAGTAAAGTAATATGATTTCAAACAGATATTTACCGAATTGGTATACGATCAACATGGATTAAATTAAAATCTGAAATTAGAAGTAGGTCGCTTTTATTTTATTATTTTCATTATAATAAAGTCATGCCTCTTTCCTAGAAAGGCAGATGGAGCCTTTCAATATATAGGCAGATGTTGTTTTTATTATGTGAGTAATTGATTTGAGGCCATAATCTCAAAATCCTATGAGATGGTGTTATGGAGCATCGTTTAGAAACATATTTATTTTTTGTATAAGTCACGCTTTTTCAGGGAAGATACCGATACAGACAAACTTAAAAACTAAAACCTTATTAAAGTACAAATTACCTTCAAATAATTTAGGGCCGTTTTCGCAGATACCATATAAATGTAGAGTTGTAGACATGAACTAGCTTTCCACCCACAGCCTCACCGGCGTGGTTTGTTATTAGATCTTGATGTGATTCCTAATTTCGTTCTCGTTTTTAATTCTACTTCCGATACTTTTCTTGATTTCAATCCTTATCACGCTCTTCATTCTCATCCAAATCCGACACTGCATTTCAGCTGTTGTTCCGTTTTCAAGTTTGGACCCGGTTCTGACTCTTGACATCGCTCTTCGTCCCGTTCTCAATTCTGATACTGCTACCAGTCATGAATGCAAGTCGTATGATAGTATCAAAATATATTCAGCAATAGTGTGGCTTTCTATGTATGAAAGAATTTTTTTTTACGTTCGCAATCCCACTACACTTCCGCCTCAATCATGAAATACTTGTCTAACCGTTTATAAAAAAAACAATATTGATTCCAAAGTTCGTACTCGTACCTCGCTCCATAAAAAAATTGCATACGACATTCAACCTCCATTTCATTCTACTTAAAAAGAGGATTTCAAAAAACCATTTCTTAATGGATCTCTACCTTGTACTGACTATCATCCAACCAATTTTTGTTTTGATCGGACTTAAGTTTCGAAGATCTGATAAGTCAGTGAGCTAATGGTATTTTACTTATGTACGTATATAAAATAATATAAAATATTACTCAATTAACGTAATAAGACACATTTTTAATACCAATCGTAGTAACCTTAGTGGCATTCGAACATCGCATCGACCTAGAGGTATTGGCCGTGTTGTGCCAGACGTCAGCCGAGAGGAAAATCAATGTCGCGGAAAAAATAACTAGTAACGCCCATTTCCAAGCTTTAGAAAAGTCTGGAAATATCATGTGCTTTATTTACGTGAAAGCCTCGGGGAATACAAATTTAATAAAGCTTTGTATAGTAAGTATTCAAGGTACCTCACAAAACATGCTAAGAATTTTAGGACGTGCTATACTCAAACAATTTGAACGATAAAGCGCAAAAATGTTATTAAAGCTGTGTATACGATCGCGTCTGGTATTAGGGTTCCGCATCCGAAGGGTGCTAATGGGATTCTGCTACTAAGCCCACCCCGTCTCTTCGACCAGCCGTATATCTGTTTGTTTTACCTTTAAAGGGTATGTTAGAACCGTAATAATAGGCAGCCAGTTAAAATGTTGTTATGGAAAATATTTATTATTTTGACGGATATCTTAACAAAGAATAAAAAATTAATACGTCGAACTTATGTGATTGTACTGCAAACAAGAAACTAAAATACAAATAAATAATCGGTCAAGTATACGAATTTATCTCGCGCTAAGAAATCCGAACTGAACGAAAAGGAAATGCATTTTTTGATTACTTAGCACAAGTAGTATATATAGTATGGTAATGCGGACTCCTCGATGCACAAGTCCGATCGCGCTTCGCCGGTATATACTCGGTGTAAAGCTTGAACAAATGCGAGGCACATACCATTAAAGTTGGACTCGCGCAATAAATTTTCCTCACAATCATTTTAATTTCAATATTAAATTACATAAGTTTCGAGTTCGTTTCGATTATCTGTCGGGTAAGAGCGAATATTAACTGAATATTTTTATTTTACTTGGAATTAATAAAACTTCCTCTTGATGTCACTTAATAATTTGTGCAATTATATATGGGAATAGTAATTATTGAGAAAATTGGTTATGACGTACTGATGGAACGACATTCAAATCACACGATAAGGGCTTTTTTAAATTTTAAATGTGAAAGCCCATTAATGATTGCTTTAAGTTTATCAATTTAGAGAGGTAGATCCATGCCGTGGTCGACTTGCCGTAGTACGAAATTGGGCCGGCCCTACCGTTGAGATCAACACTCTCAAAGGATACAGACGTAAAGTAATAGCTTCCGCTATTGCCTTTCGTCCAGTGAATGGGAGTTCCGTTGGCCCACTCCTACATTATCAAACCCTTTCATCAGATATCCTAGTCCTACCAGAGGCCAGCAACAAACTAGTGACTCCTCTGGGATTGTGAGACTCAATGGGCGGCGATGACCATCTACTCTATGGTAACTCATAAGCTCGTTTTGCTCTTTTAAAACGCTATAAAAACCCTAATAAAAAGAATTTAGCGTCAGCGATACACATACTATGCAATTTTTATTTTATATGAATGTCTGATATTTAATATTACATAAAATGATCAAGAAAAATTAATTACAGTCGATGAATGCTTTTTTACAATATTGTAAGATCTGTACTATAAACATAGAATGGAGGTATTAAAATATTCAATATTCTTATTTATATAATGTTTCCAGATTTAACATCTATTTTTTTATATTTGATATCCCATTGAAGAATGGGATTTATAAAATGTTCATGGCGTGTTTTTCTATTTCTTGGCCACTTTTTAATGAGAGAGCACTCACATTTGTTCTACAATTTTATTACGTTAAGACTGCCTTTATATGATCAGCAGTATTATTGCTGTATTTTAATAATCATTATATATTTTAATAATCTTTTCAAAAAAGACACACAAACTCCGAAACGATCCCTCAACCGCTTATGCGATTTCGATACGACACCATAACTAAAATATTTCGAATGACACACTGATCAACGATAAAAATAAATATAGACGCTACTACACACGGAACCTTCGAACACATTTTACTAGCTCGCTCTCGTCCCTATTCCATTGGACGAACGAAAACCTGCCAGAGGACGGATATCAAGCGAACGGGGTATTATTTTGATCTAGGCAAAAAGAAGGGACGACATGTATTATATCGGCGGCGGTCACCGCGGCCCTTATCCAGTCGGCTGCGTACTAAGAAGTCGAAGCGGATACGCATGATAAATTCTCGCCGTGCGCCCGCGCGCCCCCTCCCGACAATAACGTATCAACCGTCGGGCCCTCAAATCCAATATGAGAGAAGCAACGTGTATTTTATATTCGAGATAAATCCGCGTAAGTTTTTTTTTCTCCTCTGTTCTGCGGACGGCATGGCTTCCTCGTCTCTCTCTATCCGTGTAGTGCGAAATACGCGATTTAGATATTAAAGGATGCCGATGTTCGACTGTTGGGGTTTACGAACGCACGCGCATGTTTTGTTGTAGTTTGTCATAGGAATTTGTGAGAAAACGTGAATTAGCCGAATGCTAATCGGGATAACGCGTGACTTTATATCACTGCGATGTATTGAGTTCGTAATTCGTGATCATTAATTGATATAAGCATTCTTCTATAGGTGAGTGAATTGATGTACAACGATGAATCGCTCTTCAATACATCAGGTAACATCCAAGGAAAACTAGAAAATGTTGAAATTCCCGATATCGGGAACCACTGACTTGTATTGTTTATTTTCACGACACAATAGGTTATATTTTACCCTACCTCGCAACACTTAATCGTAAACTATTTCATCCTCTACCATTCTCAAATCTGAGCGTTCGTTAATGATGAAACTGTTAATTTTTCAGTTTTAATGTTAGTCGTAATTTGCCTAAATCCCGCTACGTGCAGGGCGTGAAAACTAGGCAAAATAACTGAAGGGCGGGCGGATTCTTTTCGGCCTCTGCTGGCAGAGCTGACTAGAGATTGTATTTATGAAGGTATGATATATTCACATTCGTTAGTTTGAATTCGCACTCTTGAAAATTGGCGAAATATAACATCAACTAAAATTAAGTGTTTAATTTTATTTATGATAAATATGTGTTTTTTAGTTTGTTCGAAATAAATATGCGAAAGACAATATTTTAATACAATTATAAATATAATTGTTATCTATTAAAGAGTAATTACTACTTAGTGTATAATATATAATATATATCGAGGATATATAATCTGATATTTCATCAATGAGATATAATGATAGATCTTTGATGATATTAAATTGTTTTCAAGTACTGACCGAGTTACCTGTACGTTATTGTAATTAAAAGCTCTCACGTTCATTTAACAACAAAATGTACAGAAAAATCTTGCAATTATTGTCGATATGATAAAGACTGTAATAAAATTATCAAACGGAATTATATTAAAGGGGATAGCAGCAGTAAGTCGAAAACTGGTATAAGAACGGTTGCGGTGCAGTAGCCGAGATCTTTACTGGTCGAAGCAGAAGGTACCGCTTTCGATTTCTGAGTTCATTTTAAACCGAGCAAGGAGTCTTTGACTTGATTCAAATTAAATTACTCGCTTCATACCTCCAGAGATAATTTTAAGTCGTCGGTCGCGGATATTCTTAATACATTTATGAAAACAGTCGTTATTATTCCCCCGACCACAGCTTCCAGCCTCTAACTCACCAAGTTTTGTTTTAATCCTCACTTTATGATCGTCCTCCCATCTTGAATTCTTAATATCAAAATTCACTCAAATTGATGATACGAAAGGGAAGTATAACTTGCCGGCCAGCCGAGCGGAACTATTAGCGCGGCGCACGAGGTCACGGCCGGTACGCAACGTCCCAGCGGGTCGAATGTAAATAGTACGTTCATTCAATGGGAGTCCTTCGGGTTTATCTCCGCGGGTCGCCGTCGATGGACCGGGATTTTTACTGCAACTACAAATATTTGTCTTTGTCGGCCGCCGGCAAACCTTTTGACTCGGTGATTTGTAAGTAATATTTGTTTACATTAGTTATACTCCTATACTCTTTTTTTCTTTTGTGGTGAACTGCAAATACAATAATTGTATTGATCGCTAATTAAGAATATTTTCATGATTAGAGGTAGGTGGTAAATGTATCGACGGTTAGTGGTAGTAGCTTTGCAACGAATTATCTAAACGCAGTTTGTGGGGTTGTGGGTTAGTAGAAATCATCACTCAACAAAAAAGCAATACGCTCCTTCCATTCTTCTCTCGTTGGCTATCTCACTCTCTCTTTCACCTGTCTCTTTCTAACACACAATAATTAAGTAGGCAACGTGGCGTAGTAGCCACGCGCCGCGCTTATTTAATATTTTTATTGGCATAAGCTTTTTTTGATGTAGATACATCTTTTTTTTTATTTCGTAATAGGGGTCATTTCGTAAACAAGAGCTTATGCACTACCGCTATCTGTAGGGGCATGAGTAAGCAAAGTAGGTGAGTATGAGATCTACTTTGTCGACTATTCGCTAAAGCAAGGGTTTGGGTCGACTCGGCGTATTCGATCTGTTTCATGAAGTTATGAGTGACATAACTAACGTTTCCAGGTGTTAAGAAAGTGTGTAAAAGCGATTAAATTATTTATATATATATATGTGTGTGTGTGTGTGTGTGTGTGTGTGTGTGTGTATGTATATATATTATTTATTTAAACCTCAATGTTGCATAATTTCGAATTATTTTAAAGAAACAAATCGTGACGTCAACATTCACCCCGGGATTTTTATTAAGTATTTTTTTTCATAATTTATAACTCACTCTTTTATATCTAATTTTCATTATATGAATATTGTTCTTAAATTGCTAAATAAACTTTAATTTAATTCTCTTAAGTGAAATTTAACAAGTTGTTCTATATTTTTTGAAATAGTACGACGAGTTGTTGGTCTCGCGGCGGTGGCTAAACCGGAGTGGGCGGCTTAAAATCGAAGCCTCTCCAACTGAAACAAAGAGAATGCAGATACCTCACTAACGGAGTGTTTAAGGACTTGGCACAATTTCAACATCCATTTTGGATTCGAATTGTTTTTCCAAAAAAGAATTTCGCCACGGATCTGAATAAATAGTTGTCTGACGGTGCAAGGTCCACAATAAATGCTGGATGCGGTGAGGGTTCAGTACTATCAAGTTATTCGATTTTATCCCGCGTATCTTTTGCAGTGTGTCGTCTCTAGCATTGTCGTGTTGTAGGAGCACCCTTTTCTGGTTTATTGAACTTGGGATGTTTCTTCAACAACTTAATTCATTCGCAACATCTATGCACTATATATCGGGAAAGATATATAGTGCATAGATGTTGATAGTTGGACCATGTGAAATTATTTCAAAATACACTAGGCGTTTATATTTCCACCGGACAAATAATAAGACTTCCGGCTCGAATCTACCTCTCTTCACGACGGGTTCAGTAAATTGTCCTTTGTCTGACCACAGATTTTTCATGTTTGGATTTTTAACATATGCCAATTTTTCATCGCAAGTAACAGTGCGTTCAATAAAACGATCATTTTTCGGGGCGAGGAGCTGTTTGCACGCCTCTATTCGACGTTTCGCCTGAATCTCGTTTAATTTGTGGGGCACCGTTCGACAACTTATATTGATCTTACTTAATGCTTTGAAGTGACGATGTGTGGCGATGTGAATCCTATAATTGGCGCGTGCTGACACTGGGTTGATATTCTGCTGATTTTTCTGTAGCCTCAATATTCCCTACAGGAATATTTGTAATCTCCGTAATTACAAATATTGAACCAACACCGTGCTGTTCGCCCATTGATTGTATCTTCTCCTTAAATTTCACATATTTCCTTGCTGCCGTGGCTGTTTTAGCCTTTTGTTTCCAATATCGTCTCAATAATACACGAATTTCATATTTATCACACTTTTATTTTCAAAATTCCTTGCCCTGTCAATTAGCACAGACGGTATTATTATTATATACAATACGAAACAGTATATACGAAACAGAAGTAAATCATTAAAACAGTCATTGAACTAGTCTCGATGTAACAACTCATGACATGAATGAAAAGAAGTGTATTTATTTCAGTTATGAAAACCGATATTACTTATTAGATACTCTCGATATGTATGGCACGTTTCATTAAGATATATATTAGGCACGTAGACAAAATTAAGTACAATCAGTCTTTATCGTATTTTGTCTAATCTTCTAGGATTTTTTAATGTGCCTTGATGTAATATTCATTCGACTCTTTGTCATACGAGATTTTGTTAGAAATTGAGTAGGAGCGATTGAGCATTTGTATGAACGATATCAATTTTAATCTTATTAATTGATCTAAGCGAAATATCACGCTGACCAATAATTTTTTAATAAACAGTGTACACAATAATGGACTCTTATTTCATATAATACATTTTAATAAATAAGAAAATAATTAAATCAAAAAACACACGCTAGATACATTGACATAGCGAATGACGCCTGAGCCGGCACCGATCATGATCCAGATAGACCAATAACTTTTAACTTTGATCATATTAAATCTTTAGTTTTGTTTCTCAAAGAACAAGTCAAGTCGGTCCTGAGAGTGATTATCAAATTCTTTATTAGTAGATTGTTCCTTCGAACCGACTACCGCCACTTCGTCGCCAACATAGGTCGCTAGTTAAAACTTGAAGCAAACTTGCATCATTCGTGGCCACGACACATCACTGCCGTTATGGTCCTGCGCAAAGATCTATTTGAATGTAGTTAATGTACGAATATACGCTAATGTCGCAATAGCAACTACCAATTTATTTTCAAATGTTTATAAATGAGAACTCCTTCTCTAAATCGAAACGTTTTCTCTGTTTATTCTTATAACAAGATTTATTTTTATACTATAACGTGAAACATCGGTTGTAGTGGGAATCGTGTTACATTCAAACAATAATTGTGAATGTACAGAATGGATGACAATCGTTTGTACATAGACATTTCTTTCGTAAAGCCGATTTCAGCATTCCAAATAAGATAGAGTTTCCGGGCGCCGGATGTAGGCAGCTCACGTATTCCCGACTACAAAATCGACGCGACAGTCGGGCACCTCAGCTTTTCTTGGCCGCCGATACATCCGTGCCGAATACAGCCGTAACCAGCTCTGTACAGTCCGTTCACCCAATGATACAGGATGTTCTGGAACAGTCACGTTTATATGTTATAACCGAGTGTACGTGAAAATAATGTAACCTTCATAGCAAAAGCCACGAAAGTCAATGAAATTTAGGTAATCGTTTATAACAGATTGCCCGACGTAACGTGAATTGAAAGTTTAAATCGAAACCTGAATTCGACGACTTTTGCCTATCGCTTAATGTCTGCGGTTACTCTCGCTTGTGTTACTGGCGACAAAAACCCTAACTTTTCAACACGTTGCTAGTTATACTTTTAAAAGACATCACCATGTATATTATTACTGCATTAAATATGTAACTTAACACAGCTTATTTGTTGCCTTAAATGTCACGTTCATTCTAGGTTATTATAATGAATTGCAGATCAAAATATGTAGGTAAGTACGAAGAAACAAGAAAAATTCAGACACTTATATATATATATCCGAGAATCAAACAGTTGTTTATATACAATTTTAATGAACTTTGGCGAACTTAAAAGTGCTTTAAATATTATCATTAATGAAAAATATGACATATTTTTGTAACGCTTTTTGCTTGTACGATAATTGCGAAAAAAAAAAGTCTCTTGTCGTATGTGTAAATTAAAATTCGTTATGATATTCTGCAAAATAAAATAGCCGATGGAATGATATCAAGGGTTTGAACACCAAAGCCAAAATTATTCCCTTTATTCGCAATATCGACCCTTAACACCGACGGAGCCCTGTCATGTTGAACCAGAGAACATACTAGAATATAACGAACAGCCATTCCTCTAGAAGTGCGTTCATATCGAATTCTCGCAGTGTAATAACTTCCATTTCGTCTCGTTCACGCTTTATTTGTCGTACATTTACGTGAATAGGTTCACCGCGAATTCACTAGTCTATTTATTGATATTTGTCGGAAAAAAAAAAACGGCAACCGTGTACGCCATATCTCGTTTTGTCGGATACAAGAATATGTAAAATAATCATGTTCTTATTGAAGTCTTCGAATCGAATGCGAATTGAAACGAATTTCAATAGATATAATGGCTTTCATATCAATTTTTGTCAATCATGATGCATTCGTGATCGATTCGAAACATAACCAATGGGTGTTTGATTTCAGACACCAGATTTCTTATACATTCTCGGTAGGCCAGCTCGTACCTACAAAAGAATCTAACTAACTCAAAATTAGAACCGAGTCGAATAATAGAAGAAACCGATGATACTTCATATGTAAAATTACCTTACGATTATTAACTTTCAGCCTCCGAGGTCCGCAAACCGTGACCTAGGAACCCTAAAGTCAGAGCAGACACGAGGTCCATACACAAATACTCCCTCGAGAAAACCTTCCTCAACAATATAAAGCTCAGGATACCTACAAGATAAATAATATTTCTATAAAATCGCGTGGGCGTTTACTATCAACACATATGCACAAAATCATATTTACTGGTTCAGCAATGTCAAATGTTACTTTACTTTGGTAGAAAAAATTATAATGATCCCGGTACATTTTTCAACATTATAATGTGATGTTTTAGTAAAAAAAAATTATACAGAAACTTTTGATTGTTCGATTTAATTTTAAACAAAGTACAAAATATTTAAACAAAGTACTAATAACTTGAAAAATAATAATAACGGGTCACAGAATTTAATAGGAGACATACCGACTTGTAACTGGTGATTTGAGGCTCTTTATGTATAATGTATAAAGTCATGACCTTTAAACGTTGATATTTAATGCTGTGGGGCTTTTGTGTTTTAACACTTATTTTCTCTATATTTGAGGCCCACTTACATGTCTTCTTGTTTAATTAGAGTTGAAAATAAAATGATTCTAATGTAATCAATCGAATCAGAAGGACTGATATGGTTATGATATTTATCACCATAATATAATAATAATAACACAAACTTACGCCTATTCCCCAGAATGGTAGGTAGGGACTATAAATTTCCACATTCTAAAGATCGTACTCTTTGCATATCTCTCTAGCCTCACTGACATGCATCAATCTTTTCATGTAAGCTCGTCGCATTCGGGCACTTAAAATTTTCCCCTTTTTTAATATACCACCAATATGATCTGCATAGGATTTTCTAGAGCGACCCTTGCCGACCTTTCCTTTATCACCAAACACTAATAAAATTGAAGTTTCTAAAAACATGTTGAATAAATGCAGCATAATTCGTAAAACGTAAACGTGAAAACATCGAACCTTTTTCAGTTATTGTAATATATAGTTTCAAAATGTTCAAAGTGGCTGTTGAGAGAAAAAATACGAATACATATAAAATACATTCTACATATGAATCGATTCGCTTTCAAAATCGAAATTAATTTTCAAATATATTCGAGCAGCATGTCCCATATATTGTAACAATTTTAAATCACTGTGGAAAGGTAATTTATTTACCTTACGTCTTGCGTAAAAGTACATTACATGAAATCATCAAATGAAACTCATACGTATTTAAATTTACGCTGAAAGAAAAAACAGAGGAAGAAAGAATGATTGTAAGAGAAGGCGAGAAAAGAGAAACGAGTTCAATTAGAAAGGTATCGTGAACGAGATAAACGAGCGCGCAGTGTGCACTTAGATCCGGACGTGATGGGGTGCATTTTCTGTTGCACTATTCACAAAGTGCAGATGCAGAAACGTGGCATGCCTGAATGAAATGGAAAATCGTATTTATTCAACATACACTAAATAATAAAAAAATATTATTTGTAATAAAGAATGTATAAGATCCTTTATCGCTTCTACGTCGTCATTAACATCTGATAAAGTTTTGATTTACAAAAATCGGGGTGAAAACAATAACTTCCCTAATTCTACAGAAATTTTCAATTTTTTTTTAGTGGGAATTTAAAAATTAAGTCTTTAATTTTATTTACTGGATAAGGTCTCGTGATTTTCGTACTACTTCATATACAGGAGAGACGTCGTATGCAACATAATAAAGCGTATTTATTGTTGTATAGATACAATCTATTTTAAAATATTTCCTTTTAAAAATGTGCACGCAGCCTAAAATCCGTTTAAAAGTGTAACAAAATCCATGTAAACACATTATACCAATATCCTACGCCGAAGGGAATAAAATGGTACGAGCGCTTTCGACAAATGTCGAAACGACAATAAGGAAAACGAAATATTTAGACCCTCGTGAATGATAACGCTAACGCACCGCGTCCCCCGAAGCCGGAGATAGCGACGAGTTTAGCATTTGCTCGGGGAGCGTGCGCCGGTGAATGGTGACGCGATTCCGTAAATACTCCATCGGAAATTCCTCGGAGTGTTCTGGATTTGTGAAGGCCCACTCATGTGAGAAATATTAAGGTCGCCGCGATCGCCGGCAGCCGGCGCGCGCGCCCCCGCGCGGGCGCCGGGCGGCCCGCCTTTCACGAGCCTCCGTATCATATTTACACACGCACCACTTCTTTTTCTATTTTTGAGCGACGTACACTCGAAATAAACGATTTCTAGTGACTGCTATGAATATCTGTAGTGTATTATTTACAAGGAGCGATGTATTATAGTGCATTATTTATAAAGTACGATGTGTACTTTATTTACGAAAGAAAACTAAATATAGTTTCGCGTTTTGAAAGGCAAGTTCTTGTGTATTATAATACATAACGCTTCTTTTTCCGTTCGTATGTCCGTCTGTTCGTGCGCTTATAGTTTGAGAACCGCTGATTCGACTTACATAATATTTTTATTAGTATAGAAATATATTATCTGTCTTTTTTTTCGTGTACACTGTCTTTTGTCTTCGGATCCTCGCGCGCGCGACCGGAATCGAGAGCTAGTCTAGCTCTCGATCTCGATCTAAGTCAGATCGAGATCATAAACGACATTGTAATCCGTTGATATCGTTGCGGACTACGCTCACAAGTTAAATAATCAAAAGTACAAAACAATTCCATCAAAAAGATATTCGAGAACAATACACTATACTTGATCTTTAAAATATAAACAACGTCCCTCCTGCCTCCCGCTACCTTTCGTCGCGCCATTTACGCGTGTTTACATTTAAAACATGTTTTTGGGTTTGGAATACTCCAAAACTCGTTCATTTTGTTAAATTTGGCGTATTTGTTTTTGACGTGACAACGTCTTATAAATTGGTTTGCCGGGTGACACTTCAAGAAACTGCGTTACGCTCCGCTCACGTTATGCGCTCACAATGAGAGCGAGTGAGAGGCATGCGTCCCTTCCACTCGGGAATGGTTAGCCCGCCTAAGAGCGAGAGAGACAGACATAAAAAGTGAAAGGCACGCGTCCCTTCCACTCAGATAGGAACAAGTTAAGTTGTAGTAAACGCTGTTTCATTGTACGCAAATGTATTGCAAGTTATTGTATGTATATTTGTATATAAATACGTATGTATGTGTAAAGGTAAAAATAAAATTTTGTTAATATGAAATTCAGTGCGAGATTCTTTGTATAAATTAATGTTTTAAATATAATTCTTTGTATAAATAAATGTTTTAAATTGTTACTATTATTTCATCCTTCTTCCTACTATACGAATGAATATTCACATTAAAATGATTTTACCACTCAAAGTCGTTGTCACGTAAAACTTTCGCCCGTATACCGACTTTACAGGCAACCAATTTTTTATTTTTTCTTTTTTTTTTTTATATAAATAAATTGTTACTCGTTTACATTACGGGGATGTTAAAGGTCACCAATCGAGGTGTATATGTATCGGAATTTAAGTGCTGACAAGGTAGTTTTATTTTTGTTATTAGCATGTTAACAAATCAAATGTGATCAACTAAAAGTAGGTCCATAGTGAATTATTGTATTTGTATTGCTGAATATATATTTTCTGCTTTTCTGCACGCTTATTGTTTATTTTGTCTCAATTTTCTGAATCTGGTAATTTTTTAACCTTTGGTACCAGAAGTGGGATTAACATGTAGAAAGGTAAGCATGAAAGAAGGGTGAGGCGAAGTTAAACTGCGGCTCAAACAAGTGGGCGATGGAAAGGCAATGGGGTGCAAATCGGTGCAATGCTCCTCCCACGGACTCGGCAGCTCCGGTTCTTGTATCAAGCACCCTGCTCATGGAAGTAAGGGTGCAGGTTCACTATTAAAAGAAATATACTAAAGAACAAGGCCACAGGCAGGAAAGCAAATTCGGTATGCGGTAACATAAAGCATACCCACATATTAAGACTAATTCTGATACGAAAGAAGTAGTCTTTAATGACTTTACGTCTGCTCATGATAAAATCCAAATTCTTTAAAAAAAATCTTAAATTGCTAATTCATACCTAACCTATATCATAATAACCATATACAAATAAAGTTTCGACGGTGCGCTTATTTTTTGTACTACTCCTAAAGAAATTATAAGACAAAGTCTCTTCTAATTTCAGCTTTCAATTAGACATGACTTTATGTACCGAATACATAAAGTTCAGAGCTTCTATCTCCTACGGAATACTGAAACACAGCATTAACCGCATACTTAACATCTGAAGCCGGCTTTTCGTTTATTACGCGAACGGGGGAAGAATATTGGCGCCGGCGGCGGCGGGAATGGGGCCGTAAACAAACGCGACGCGACGCGAACAAACCGCGACTTAAAACATCAAAGCGAACAATACACTAGCGACTGCCTCATATCTCCGGCCGATGGCTCGTCATAAAGTCGACCCGTTGTGTACCACCAGCGCCGGCGCCGCTGATTAGGGCCGCGCATATAGTCGGAGACGCCTTTTGTGCTCCGCGCATTCGAAACATGCGAGTCATGTTTGTTCGCACATCACGACCGGGAGGATTTACGGCTATAAAAAGGCTGTGGTTTGGAGGTGTTTAAACAATCGAAGAGTTTCAATAAAATTTTCTTACGACATTTTATTTCTTTTGCAAATAGCAACACTTGGAACCATACCTACTTTAAGACGAAAATAGACAAAGGTATTGTCCGTAGTTAGGTACTTCTGTATCTAGAGTTCATTATCAAGGAAAGTAATAACGAATAATTTATAATAGCAGTAAATTTAAGTCACACTTGGTGTCGTATATTCGAATAAATTGTAAATTCGAAAAATTTAATTTATGATAATATTGCCATAAATATTAATTTGAATGGACGGTATTTATTTTATCGAAATTTAGATGTAAGCCGATATGGACCGGTGGTTAGATTGTCATTATGTAGAACTGAAAATTATGGATCTCTTAAAAGTGGTAAACAGATTTTATTCAAAATCATTGTCGTTGATATTATTTACAAATCCCTATTATTGTGATTTTTTTTTTTTCGAAAGACTGTTCGACGGTTAAATACAGACACAAAATTAACGACTCTTAAAGTTATAAATTTCAAAATACTCGTTTCAGAGGAAAACTCATTTAAGTACCTTTAATTCATTTTTAAATACTTGCCTATCCAACGACACCACATATAAAAAAAAGCCAAAAAAAAATTCATTCCTTGTTTTTATATGAATATGAAAAGTGGGCCTAATTTTTTTTATCGCTATCCACTTATTTTAAGACTATCCATAAAATATAGTTCCTTGTACAATTTCATAAGAATTGATGAAAAAATAGCATAGTTAATACTGACATACAGACGGATAGACAGGATGAAACTATAAGGTTTTTTTTTCGCTTTGGCCAGGGAACCTTAAAAAGCGAATAAAGTGAAACTAAAGCAAATGTCATAGCGACTGCATCATGTCTCAGGCCCTTAGCTTATCCATCTTAAAGTCGAATTATTGTGTGCGATCGACGCTCCTAGCGCCGGCGCCGCGCCGTTTATCGGGGATCGCAGACATGCCTTTTATGTGCCGCGAATTTGTATTTATATTTACACAACATGAATATTACTTACGATTTTGAAATATCCGCCTGAAGTTATTGGAAAAAAAATCCTACTTATTTGGATTATTTGTTTTCAAGACCTTATCGCGCGAATTTCCTTTTATACGCATTATGAAGGCACCTCGATGAAATCGACTGAGCGCGCCAACTCTAGTATCTATTTTTGTGACAATTATTAAGTTCCGTATAATAGCACTGATTTGAATCGTTTGGCTACTGAAAGTAACACCGTATACTAAAACGACATCACAACTGCTACTTGTGATCAAATGTGTCTGTACTCTTTATGGAAGACTGGACGGAGCAGGTATTCACGACGTTACGTAATTGCGTCGTCTTTGTCCGAGCGGCGTGACGAGCGGACGTGGAGCGTGCCGTCGGGTTGAGTTCTGCATACATACTTATACATCGGTTTTCGCCTAGACCCTTGAGCGTGTCCGCCCGTTCACAGACATGAGCCACATGAAGCCGTATAATGGAAAGGCGAATAATAGACGCGAGCGCACGCTGGAGCGAGCGCACTCGCCACGGCTGAGCGCGTTCAAGCAGCGAGCCAATCACGGAGCCCCGCTGGCGGTCGCTCAAATAAGACTCATGCGCTCCTCGTGCTCTCTTGTCAAACGCGGGTATGTATGGCATGTCGATGAATGAAGAATTAGTTCACTTGTCGATCTGTGCGAACGGAATAGGGAGCTACTTCATATAGAGACGGATACAGACACATTGGCATGTGTGAGCCAATTTCATTAAACAAATAAATTATTGTGATGCCCATCGCCGACGTAGAGGTGGATATTGCGTAACGGCGACTCACGTTTAATGAACGTGGGTAGAACTGCCAAATGGAAGTACTCCTTTGGCTCACTTATCAAAATATGGTTACGCTAATGAATCTGTAGATACGTTTGAACGAGTGAACACGTTCTGGGCGAAAGAATATTTCACATATACACAACCACATACATCGCCGTTTTTTATTCGGTAGCCGTCGGTTGACTAAAAACGGGCCAAAATTCCCACAGTCAGTCTTCCAAGTTTTGTACCAACCAATGAGTATAGCGAAACGAATTACGCGATTGCGGTCAATTTGAATCAAACGGGTGATGCTCATTAAATACAGATGATTGTACTTAAACTCTTATTGAAAATTTAAATGAATATATCGCTGATTTGTAAATTTGAAAGGGAGAAGAACCAAGGTTTTGCTTTTATACTTCATACTTCAATTTATTACATCCATGCCGTAAATTTACAATTATTTGTTTTATTATTATTATAACTATTCAGTATATCAATAATAGACATTTTTTATTGTTTTAGCTTTAATGCAGTCGTTAAATCCATCATTATTTTATTGTATTATTTCTTATACACACGCCCACATAGGAATTATTATTAAAATTTGATAGTCCGAATGTGGAAGTTGTGAGCGTATATTTACCTTTAGTATTTATGTTGGGGCGTTTACCCTTCTCATATAAAGCTTTAACGTTTTCGCGTACATACAATATATTTCCGTAAACATATTGACAATTTTCAGCAAAAATACTGTTTTCTTAGTGAGATGAAACTCATTTTTACATAAAAGTCTAAAGCCAGTCAAAAAGCCTATCACTAAACAGTAACCTTTTATTGAATTATTTTTCCTTTTTTAAAACAAACATTCATTTAATGTTAACAGTTTTTCACAAAAACAAAATACCGTATGACGTAATTCAAATGAAATAATTTCCGTGCTTCCTATTATAGATTATAATCTATTATAAATAATAAATGTAATAGCCTATCTATACATAATAATTATTATCTACGATAATTCTTAAATTTATTATACAATTCATTTATTTCCGACTGCCCGATTGGCGCAGGTGGTAGTGACCCTACTTGCTGCGCTGGGGGCGTGGTAAGTTCGATTCCCGCACAATGCAAACATTTATTTATAAAAAATAATATTTGCCTCGGGTCTGGTTTTAAAAAAAATGGTATGTATGTATTATATTAACTATCTAGTACCCATAGTACAAGTCTCGTTGCTTAATTTAGGACCAGACGGTTCCAAATTAAGGTCCATATATCTATGTCCGAAGATATTATTATTATTATTTCGCGAATGCTGAGAATGCATTTGACAAACCTGCCTGCGGACCGTCGATCACAGCACCGATAAGATCGCATAGCGCGAATGTAATTCACACTCACAAGCAGTTACCAGCTAATAGGTATCGTAGGCGCATAATTCAAGCGTATGGTCACGCCCTTAGGTGGTCAATATCGGCCTAAACAAATGGGCCGGGCGGTCCGTCGGCCGGCGCGCGCGCGCAGCGCCGTATGTCGACCGGGGCCCGAATCGCGATAACTCGGCCTGACTGACTCGTTATTCGGGAGATTTAAAAGCCTGCAGCCTCGCCGCTGAAATATAACCTAAGCCGCTGATTTATTTAGATTAAAAAGCGGGCGAGCGCGTGCCGGCTTATATCGGGGGTTCCGTAGGCTCGCCGTTATTGTTTTCCCGTTTCATGGCGTCTATTATTTTTTTTTATCGATAATAACTATTATTTCTTTTTGTGACAATGATTATAATTTAAACAGGGGCGTATAAATGATCCGAGTTCGCCTGTCTCCGTTGCAGAAAAATTGTACGAATAATTATTACTGACGCTAACAGTCAGTAATGGGTATATTAACAAGACGCAGAGGTTATAAACAATTTATTTTTCGAAAAACTGTGCCAGGCCAAAATACTGTAGAATCAGTTCAAACCGAAAATGCGGTTAGAGACGAAGGAAGTCTATCTACAGAACTCGGTAAGAATTCTCGTCATGAATTTTTTAACCTACTTAACACTATTTAATCTAAGCGGCTGAACACAATCCTGCTTCACCACTTCAGCAAGTAATACAACACTTTGAAAAGATAGAACTCAAAGGAATACGAATTAATTTCCATGTTTTTTTTTTTAAATAATTCCATTTTTATTTTCAGTATTAACTGGCACCCCTTCGGACGAAAACTTCAGATGCTGCAGCGGCCCGACTGTGGAATCGATCATGATTTCGATTTTTTTCTCGGTGAGGGTAATCAAATGGGTTATTTGTTGAATTTATTGTCACAACGTTTTGTACAGTGTCCTCCGCCATGACTTCGTTTGACTTGAAAATGAAATTTCACTTTTTTTCTGTATTCTTCTGACGTTCTTATACACGAAACCCATCCTGATGTTGGCAATGCATAAAAAACCTAAATAAGAAAAGGCTTTCTTATTTAAATTCATAACTTTTTATAAATTTTAAATTAAAAAAAATGTTTTTTTTTTTTATTATTTTTAAAGTTCTATAACATCTTGAGAATAGACCTAGCGTTTATCTGCGGTTTCGTCCATCTGGCCCAAATAAGATTATATCTAGAGCGAAGATGAGCGAAGGGTCAAAAGCTTGACCTTTCCATCAAAACTTATCGTATTCGAATCCTGTCGAGTCGCGTTGGGGGTTCTGAAAAGTGCTGTTTCCATAAAATTCCTCATGACATTCATGACGTTAAATAATTTACTAACACTGTGAGATGAAATTCTTTATTTTAAAAAAGCACTAGAATCCGTGCAGCCAGTTTAGATGGAAAATGGTGTTCATTACACATTTGTATAAATTCGTATAGACATTTTAAACGTTGTAAAAAACATGTTTGTGAAATAAAATAATATTTTTATGACGCTTGCCTGCAACATGCAATAACATGCAGCATGCAACCCACCGCTGACCCTCGAATCTGCCTCTCCACTACGAATCTCTATCCAAATGATTGAATATTGATTCCAGAGGATTGACAGATATCGAACACCTCAGCAAGTGTTATTTATTTTTATAATTATCTAATTCCGTTAACTGTTAAATTGTAAATTCTACGTCTACTATGGATTTCCGCGAATTAACACCTCACACGATACAATAATATTTTTATGAATAAAATGTGTTATGAGACATAATATCACATATTATAATTTTGTACTGTTTTTATTGTTCTATATACATATACAAGTAAAAAATAAAATATTTATTTTATTACTAAACTACAAAGTACTAATCGAGAGGATCCGACTCGCGCTTGACGAAGTTTCATAAATATTTTGTGAATTCACACCGCGTGATGAATTTGTATTCACCACATCATAAACCATTTCCTTTGTTATGTATGTTCCCATATCTAAAATGAAATACTTTATTAAAAGCCATGGACTTAAACTGTTTTATATTTTCACAATTTAGAGCTCTTATTTTAATTTTTTTCTTAATACTTTTCTCTGCAATTTAAATTGTCGTTATTATAATAAACAAGAAGCCCTTAAATGCCTAATAGTGCAGCGACATAAGTATTTCAGGGAAAACATTGTTTATTTATTTTTCATTTGTCAACATAATTTTATTTACCTTTCAATTGTCTTCCATCATTCAACGTAATAAGTCCGCGTTCTCCACAAATTTTACTCTATATCAAATACAATCTTAAGAAAAAACCACTGTTCTGTAACAAATCAATTATTGTAATTTAGCACATATGTTTTTGTTTAAAGTAAAGTGAATATTAAAAACAGTCAAGTGCGTAGCAATCTCACACAGATAGTATTCTGTGAAGACTACTCAACATCCTGATCAGCTCTGTTCATATGTAATGATATTTACCTTAATATTTCAACCGAACTCAAAAGTAATTATCATGTTATTTTTCGAATTCAAGAAACAAATTATTTAAAAGATTTTATATAAAACCGATGCACTATTATTTAAGAAATTACCATAACATATATAAAATATCGTTAAGCAATATAAATATATGTATATATTTCAAAGGTGGCGCGGGAGTAATATAAAAATACCAATAGCATGAAAAGAAATATTCAAAACTTGTATGTCTGGAGATTAGCGGTAGCCTACCGCATTTTAATTTTTGTTTTAATATTTTTTTTGTTAAGAAAAAAGCAATTATTTGTTTAACTGCTTCATACAGTCGATTCGACAAGGTATCCTTCAAATCGTTCCTACGCCGAAACTCGATTTGTATTTTTGTACGGAATCGAATTTTTACATTTGCACAGAATCAAATTTCTGTATTTATAATGAACCTTTGTATTACGTTTTAGTTTCAACATGACCAGTTCAAGGTTTTACTTTCGAACGGGAAATTGTCGCCGATGTTTGCTCGCTGAACAAAACGAGCACTTCAATAACCTGACAAATCGCTGTTTTCTGGCGTCGAAAATGAATTCG